>OX377619.1:145791944-146216944 GCA_947397865.1 Polietes domitor
TGTATCTTTTGCTTTTTGCTGTAGCAATTTGTA
Source organism: Polietes domitor (assembly GCA_947397865.1). NCBI lineage: Eukaryota > Metazoa > Arthropoda > Insecta > Diptera > Muscidae > Polietes > Polietes domitor. The sequence continues at coordinate 145,791,978 of OX377619.1, forward strand.
AAATTTATGGACCATTTAGATAGCAAACATTTACAAAATGGACATTTGACTTTGACTAACTCAGACGTCGACGTATGTACGTTAGGGCGTACCTCAAAAAAAAAGTTCGCCGTACACCTTCGAATATGAAGTATTATTGAAAGGTAGTTTCAAAAAATTTTTTTTATTTTTTTATGCCGAACGTAGGGGTCGCTCTTTTACATTTTTCTATATAACTTCTGCATTTATAAACGGATTTTAAAGTGTGATACATCGATGTTTTTGTCTCGACGAGGCCGATTTTTTTGTCTTTGAAGTCATTGAGCTCAAGCACCCCCTTCTGGTACTTACCCATCATATCTCAGTTGCTACTACCCTAATGTACCACTCTAATATCAGAAAATTAAAGCTCGCATAAAATCATGAATCATGCTTGAGCTCAATGACTTCAAAGACAAAAAAATCGGCCTCGTCGAGACAAAAACATCGATGTATCACACTTTAAAATCCGTTTATAAATGCAGAAGTTATATAGAAAAATGTAAAAGCGCGACCCCTACGTTCGGCATAAAAAAAATAAAAAAAATTTTTTGAAACTACCTTTCAATAATACTTCATATTCGAAGGTGTACGGCGAACTTTTTTTTTTTTACTTGTAACCTGGTACGCTCTAATGTACGTACGACGTAGCTGCCACTGCTGCTGCTGATGTTGCTGTTGCCGCAAACGTATCCGTTGATGTTGTTATATTACCCGGTGCCGTGATGTTATTCACCGAACCGGAGCGAACCCATAAAACATTTTGCATTAAAAACGTATTTATTACATTTCAACCAGGCCAGTGGGGAGGAGACGGCGCAGCGCCAGAGCGCTATATAGAGTGAGAGAGCGATGGTGTCTCAGGGGAGAAAGGATCAAAATGAAGCACAGTGCTTCGTTCCATGGACAAAAATGGGAATAGTGTCCTCACACGAAAATAAAAGAAAACTAGGTAAGGACGGTTAAAGACGGGCGTGGCCGACTATATGATACCCTACACTTAGTCATTATATCCTATGGTGTACGATATAAAAAGGGTCATTACATTTGAACCGGGTGATATACGATGCAGCTATAAGAGGAGAATATACTACAAATTCCATACTTCTATCTGTATTTGTAAGAAAATTTGAACACAAACTATGAATGGTAGCTATATCCAAATCTGAACCGATCTGACCCATGTTTAGCAAAGGTTTTCTAGTTGAAATATTAGACGCTTTCCCAAATTTTATGGAGTGTTAAATATTTCTAGAGCGGAAATAATCAAATCGGAAGCTATATAATCTGAACCGATGTGACCCACTTTCGCTTAGTTGTTTCTATTTGAAACATTAGCTGATGTGCCGAATTAGAAGACAATCTGTTCAAATATGCTACTTATAGAGCGGAAATAATCAATTCAGTAGCGAAATTTGTAATGTAGCCATATATATATCTGAACTCATCTGACCCATTTTCACCAGAGATGTTTTTAGTTGAAATATAAGTAGTTTTGCCAAATTTGAAGAAAATCTGTCAAAGTTTGTGGTTTCTACAGCGGAAAGAGTCAAATCGGAAGAGACATTTGTATGGGAGCTATATATAAATCTGAACCGATCTATCCTATTTCTACCAGAGCTGTTTCTAGTTGAAATTTAAGCTGTTTTGCCAAATTTGAAGAAAATCTGTCATAGTTTGTGGTTTCTAGAGCGGAAAGAGTCAAATCGGAAGAGACATTTGTATTGGAGCTATATATAAATCTCAACCGATCTATCCAATTTTTACCAGAGCTGTTTGTAGTTGAAATATATGGCGTTTTGCCAAATTGGAGGAAAATATGTTGAAATATGTGGTTTATAGAGCGGAAAAAGTAAAATCGGAAGCAACATTTGTATGGGAGCTATATCTAAATCTGAACCGATGTGCTTCAAATTAAATAGCGTTCGTCCTAGTCTCATAAAACTTCGTTGTGCAAAGTTTCATTTAGTTCTAACAACAATTGCGACCTGGACTTTGATTACAAGAATAGACGGACAGACGGACGGACATCGCTAAATCGACTCAAAAAGTGATTCTAAGTCGATCGGTATAATAAACGATGGGTCTATCTCGTTTTCTTTTGGGTGTTACAAACAAATGCACAAAAACACTACACCCTGTGGTGAGGGGTATAAAAAGAGTCCTTTTGGACCTGAAGAAGATCTGAAACTAGAAATCGTATGAATAAAAACTGTACTCAGGTTTATTTTATTTAAAAAATCCGCCGCTACAGAGAACCTCCCAGTTTCTACTACATCATTCTAACCATCTCGGCTAAACTTTGTCGTGATTTATGAGTAAAAATCAATCAAATTGTATGTTGTATTTGGTCAATCCTATTTTATATTATTCCCACTTTGTTTGAAGAAATTAACAATGAGAAACATAATAACATGTTTATTTAATATACTCTATGTAACATTCAAATTTAAATTTATGATAATAAATTAAATTAATAAATATTTATGGTCTAAATTGTAATTATGACACTATGCTTTTAACAAATAATTTTTTGGAGCATTGCATTTTTCACTCATAAAATAACACACATTTTTTGTGGATAACACAGTGCGACAGTCCAAAAACTCTTGTAGGTATTGTCAAGTAGAACCAGTATATTTATTTGAAATTTGCCAGACATCCCTAAAATCTTGAGTTACGGACAAAAAACCGGTTTTCGTACCTTTGCACACTTATATGCCTGTAACTTAGTTGGATTTCAACAGATTTTCACTTTCACGTCCGATTTAAAACCTTTCTGAAATACTAGCAACGTGCAACGCATCTGACGTAACCATGGCTAACAGTTGATAATGTGAGAATACATTCTAGCCCAGAAAAGGCAAATGTGCTAGCCGAAACTTTTCACAAAAATCTCAAAATCACCCTCCTATTTTTTGATGATCTCAACATTTATGGATTGATTTGATTCTACTTAAATTAAAGCTCATTCCACTGCTCGAACTCTTTTAGATGTTGAAAAAATGTTCATCTTTATTTTCAAATTAGTCCTTTTTGGACTTTCTTTACTTTTGCTGAAATTAATTAATTGTAAATAAATTTGCATTCTATTAGATAAAAGTAAATATAACATGATATGGAAAAATTGATCAAGATCCAATGATAAATACAGATTATACAGCGGTAATAGGATGAATCAGAAGGACATTTGAAGGGGTCCTATAACAACACTTGAGGCCTGTGCCAAAACATGTGCCAATATATTTCTCATTCACGGTAGGTATTCCTAGTTGAAACCTATAATGATCTACAAAATTTGATGAAGATCCGATGTAAGATGTAGTTTCTAAAGCAGAATGGGGCCCCATCTGGGTTATACCAAAGTATGGATATATGGGCATCTCCCCAACAAGTATGGAAAGGCTAAAGACTGACGGAGCCGACTATACAATTCAATTCGGTAAAAAAGTGAAATTGGGAAGGATTTTTGAATCCTGTAAATATATATGTTTGACAAAAAAATTTAAATCGGAAGTGACATTTGTATGGGGTATATTGAAACCCGCTTCCACCATGTATGTTTATTGGTGAAATATAATATGTAAAGTTTGGCCAAAATCGGTTAAAGATTCGGTAGCGGTTCTAAATCTGAACCGATCGTACCCACTTTCATTTGTATTGGTGCTATATCTAAATCTGAACCGATCTTATCCACTTTCACCATAGGTGTTTTTAGTTAGATTATAAGATGATGTGCCAATTTTAAAGACTATCTGGATTCTAAAGAGGAAAATGTCAAATCGAGAGCGACATTTGTATGGGGGCTGTATCTAAATCTGAACCGATGTTACCCACATTCACCATAGGTGCTTCTAGTTCGATTATAAAATAGTCTGCCAATTTTAAAGATAATCGTGAACAATATACGGGTTCTAAAGCGGAAAAAGTGAAATCGGGAGCGACTTTTGTATGGGGGCTATATCTAAATCTGAACCGATCTTACCCACTTTCACCATAGGTGTTTCTAGTTCGATTATAAAATATTCTGCCAATTTGAAAGAAAATTTTTAGTGTGTCGACTTATTTCGGTGGAATATTTTGTTTATCAGCGCTTCTCATTTGTCGTATGTGACCGCTAGTACTAATATGAAGAAGATTTAAGTCAAAGACATACATTCGTTGCGAAAGTTCTGACGAGATGGGGTAGCGCCCATCGAAACTGCGCAGTCAACTTTTAGCTGCAACAATAAAGGTCTCACTTTGCCTTTTTGCTAATTTTGGGTTCTGCTGAAGACTTCAGCACAACCTTTGGTCTTAAACCAAAATAAATGACAATACGAAAATCGGGAACAATATGTGGTTTCTAAAGCGGAAAAAGTGAAATCGGGAGCGACATTTGTATGGGGACTATATGTTAATCTGAACCGATCTTACCCACTTTCACCATGGGTGTTTTTAGTTGGATTATCAGATGTTGTGGCTATTTTAAAGAAAATCGGGAACAATATGTGGTTTCCGGAGCGAAAAAAGTCAAATCGGGAGCGACATATGTATGGAGGCTATATCTAAATCTGAACCGATTTCCTCCACAAGGTGGAAAGATAAGGTCTACGCCAACAGGCCAGCGTCGATTCAAGACCTCAAATATAGAATTCGTGAGGCTATCGAGGACATAGGGCAGCCACTTTGCGATTTGTTTATGGAAAATTTCATGAAAAGGATATGGTCCTGTAAGCGAGGTCGTGGTGGCCATTTAGCTGATGTTGTTTTTCATTATTAACGGCGTACCTTCCTCTTTATTGTGAAATAAATATCTGATCAGTTGTCTCAAAAAATTGCATTTTTCTTTGAATACAAAAATAACACCCTGTATGCTCACATTTTTCCGTGAGGGTTTTGTCCAAAATGCGGTGAAAACTTTCGTTTACAAAGCTCAGTACTTTTGAAATATATTGCAGGGACTAGTTGTTTAATCAATAAAAATGGATTTTTTAATTCTTTTTTGATTTCTTATTAAAATTTAAATAATAAGATGTGAATAATGTTCCAAATACTATTTGTAAATTTTGGCTTTGAAGCACTGTGCCGGCGAGAGAATGACCAAACGAAGGTTTCACGTCGTTTGTTGTTAGTCTCATACTCTCTAATTTTGTGAAGGTATTTTGCACCCTCTTTATTGTAAATGTTGCTAAAACTAAAATGTGGTCATTAATTTATTTCCAACTTCGTCCAGGGGTGGTCGTTTTCTTACTCCCCTCCGCTCGCCGCCGCCACCATCGACCAACCGAACCGTTAACTACGAACAAACTACAACACATTGTTTGGAAATCACTAAACACAATCAAGTGATAAACGATGTAAGAAATTTTCGGTACATTTTTCATACGCAACGAGCATGTGGCAGCGCAGGAGGTGCGGTTGGGAAGGTGCCAAAAAAAAAGAATTGTTAAGAAAGCCAAAGAGGAAAAGGAACTAAAAGTCATGTCTTATACTTGCCGTAAACCGGATATAGCACAAATAACACTTAACAGCAGTAAACTTTTCGACTAATGATACTTAAGATGAGGCGAAGAAAGTCGTATGTGTGTGTACGTGGGTAGATGGACACGCTACACCACAGAGTGGTCAATTTTTACACGTACACTACTTCGTGGTCCTCAATACTTAAAGTCGTTATGATCTAATAACTGGGTTTGTTACAGATCTGGTTTGGAAGTTATCGTCGAAAAAAGATTTTAAATATGGTTTTAGGCCTCTTGTGGCATTCTGACCCTTGGCAAATGTTCATTGTTCGCAGGCGCCATCCGACGTTTCCAATTAAAAGTTGAACCTTTAAGACGGTTTTGTCACATAACTACCCAGCAAACCGAATGTCCAGAATTCGTTGCGAATTTCTTAATTTTGCCGTATACTTTAAAGTTGACTAAAGATGTAATTTGTATCAATTGTATGGACTACGTGAAATAGGCCCATGGACACTAAAACAATCAAATCCAAAAATCCTATACCACTCCCCAGAAGTTGGGAAAGTTATATCGGTTTTATTTAATTGGAATGAGATTCATTTGTGTTGGAGATACTACGAACTTAAACTAAAAATATCACAATGTGCAAAGTTTGTGTTGGAGGCACTTCGAACTTAAACTAAGTTTGGGGAAAAATATCACCATGTGCAAAGTTTGAATAAATTCCTTAACTACTTTCAATAGTTATCGAAACGATTTTTATATCCTCCACCTCCAGGATGGGGGTATACTAACTTTGTCATTCCGTTTGTAACACCTTGAAATATCGACCTGAGACCCTATAAAGTATATATATTCTTGATCGTCATAAAATTCTAAGACGATCTAGCCATGTCCGTCCGTCCGTCCGTCTGTCCGTCTGTTGAAAGCACGCTAGCATTTAAACGAAAGGAGCTAGAACGTTAAAATTTTCCATAAATGCGTCTTATAGTCGTAGATCGGTTGGGATTGAAATGGGGCGAAATCGGCCCAAAATTTTTCCCTCACAAGGACTAAAAATACCCATAATAATCCCTAATATTTTAGCGTATTTAAGCATGTTTTTTGAATATGTCTGTTTATATTTGCTTGATATTTGGTATGCGCATTCCCCCTACAGCAAAAACGTGCACCATAAAGTGATTCTTATTTGTAGGGGGTGAAATGGGGCAAAAAAGGGTTAAAAATGGTACATATTAAACGACAACAGCTAGAAACACGAAGTTCGGTGTGTACATTCCTCTAACTGAGTAGAGACATAATATAAAAACATTTTTTCCAAATTCGTACTTTTAGGGGTAAAATGGGAATAGAGGGATAAAAATGGTACCAACCAAACGGCTGTACCTAGAATAATGAAATTCGGTGTGTACATTCCTCTGATTGCATAGACAAGTAAAATACACGGTTTTTTTAAATTCGTACTTTTTGGGGTTAAACTGAAAAAAGCGGATAAAAATAGTACCGTAGCTAGAGTCATGAAATTCGGAGTATACATTCCTCTGACTGTGTTTACACGGAAAATAAACTGATTTTTCGAGATTCGTACTTTTTGGGGTCAAAATAGAAAAAGAGGATAAAAATAGTACCAACCAAATGACCGCAGCTAAAGTCATGAAATTCGGAGTATACATTCCTTTGACTACGTAGACATGAAAAATAAAGGTTTTTTTAAATTCGTACTTTCAAGGGATACAATGGGTACGGAGGGATAAAAATGATACCAAGCAAACGGCTACACCTGGAATAATGAAATTCGGTGTATACATGCCTCTGATTGCGTAGACACTTAAAATAAACAGATTATTCGAAATTCGTACTTTCAAGGGATACAATTGTACAGGGGGATACAAAAGTAGCAACTAAACGACTACAGCTAGAATGATGAAATTCTAATTGCGTAGAAATGTCAAGGGGGTAAAAATGGTACCAACCAAACAGCTGGAATCATGGAATTCGTACTTTTTCTTTTACGGCAAAAATTGGTTGAATCAGGAAGTTAGGTTATTTTGCACTGTACGTCTGATAATGGATTTTCAAAATTTGTACTTTTGGAATTAAAATAGAATGGAAGTACAACAAACTGTAGCTTCCACTATCTTCCAATAATTATGGTATTTAAGCTTTTTGAAAATATAAATATAAGAATATTTATTTTTTGATTTGAAATAGATAATGGTTTGATGTAATTAAAATATTATATTTATTTATATAATTATTTTTTTAATATTTGTATTTGTTTTGGTTTGGCTATATTACAAAATTTATATATTCCTGTAATATTACTGCACTTCTACGAAAACCGACAACCTCTGTGGAATGCAATCCACGGTGGAGGGTATATAAAGTTCGGCCCGGCCGAACTTAACTCCGTTTTTACTTGTTTCAAACTAGTGTGTATAATATCTCCGAATCTACTGAACCGATGTAGCACAGTATTTTTATTCGTTGTAGTATTCTCCAACGTAGGGCTTTTGAGTTAAGGTCCTGTTTAAATGTTCTGCATTTTTTTGTCCAAAATTTTTATTAAAATTCGTGTTTTTTAAAAATCTGCATAACGGGCGAAATCGGTCCAAAGAGAAAAAAATTCCCTCTCAAGGACTGAAAATACCCCTATTATTTAGAGTATTTAAGGATGTTTTTTAATATGTGCATTCCCCTTAAAACAAAAACAGGCATTATAAAGTGATTCTTATTATTCGAAGGGTGTGAAAAGGGGCAAAAAATGGTACTTATCAAACGTGAACAACTAGAAACGCGAAATTCTATATGTATATTCCTCTAATTAAGTAGACGTAAACTAAAGGGATTTTCGAAATTCGTACTTTTAGAGGGTAAAATGGAAAAAGGAGATACAAATTGTACCAACCAAATGGCCGCGGCTAGAATCATGAAATTCTGCATATCGTTACCAAAATATAAAAAAGACTCAACTAACATTTTTTTGCAAATCGATATTTTTGTTTATTATGAACGAAGTTGTTGCGTTTGTTAAAATAACCAAAATCTCGATTTGCAAAAAAAAATTTAGTTGAGTCTTTTTTATATTTTGGTAACGATATTGTACATTCCTCCGAAAGAATTATGTTTATTTATAAAACTTTTTTGCAATATTTATACACTCCACGAGAGTATTATGTCTTTGTGCATTTGTTTGTAACACCCAAAAGGAAACGAGATAGACACATTGTTAATTATACCGATCGTCTTAGAATCACTTTCTGAGTCGATTTAGCAATGTCCGTCCGTCTGTCTGTCTGTCTGTCCATCTATTCTTGTAATCACGATACACGTCGCAATTGTAGACAGAACCAAATGAAACTTTGCACAACGATGTTTTTCGGGATAAGGACGAACGCTATTTAATTTGAAGAAAATCGGTTCAGATTTAGATATAGCCCCCATACGAATTTCACTCCCGATTTGACTCTTTTCACTCTAGATATTACAACAGATTTTCTTTAAAATTGGTAAAACATTTTATATTGTAACTAGCAACACCTGTGGTAAAAATGTGTTAGATCGGTTCAGATTTATATATAGCTCCCATACAAATTTCTCTCCCGATTTGACTTTTTCCGCTCTAGAGACCACATAATGTATCAGATTGTCTACAGATTTGGTAAAACATCTTATATTTCCACTAGAAACACCCATGGTGAATATCGGTCAGATCGGTTCAGATTTATATATAGCTACCATACAATTTCGCTACCGATTTGACTTTTTCCTCTCTAGAAACCACATATATAGCTCCCATACAAATTTCGCTTCCGATTTGACTTTTTCCGCTCTAGAAACCACATATTGCATCAGATTGTCTTCAGATTTGGCAAAATATCTTATATTTAAACTAAGAACATCTATGGTGAAAATAGGTCAAATCGGTTCAGATTTAGATATAGCCCCCATACAAATGTCGTTCCCGATTTGACATTTTCCTCTGTAGAAACCACATATTGTACTCGATTTTCTTTAAAATTGGCACAACATCTTATATCTTACTAGAAACACCTATGCAGAACTTGGGTAAGATCGGTTCAGATTTAGATATAGCCCCCATATAAATGTCGCTCCCGATTGGACTTTTTCCGCTTTAAATGCCACATATTCTAATCGATTTTCTTTAAATTTGGCACAACATCTTATAATCTAACTAGAAACACCTGTGCCTAAAGCGGGCTAGATCGGTTCAGATTTAGATATAGGCCCAATACAAATGTCGCTCCCGATTTGACTTTTGCCGCTTTAAAAGCCACATATTGTGCTCGATTTTCTTTAAATTTCGCATAACATCTGACAATCTAACTAAACAAAACTATCGTGAAAGTGGGTAAGATCGGTTCAGATTTAAATATAGCCCAAATTCAAATGTTGCTCCCATAAGTTTAACCGATTTTGGCCAAACTATACATTTTATATTTCACCTATTTCGTTCCAGGTTTCAATATATCCTCATACAAGTGTCCTTTCCAGGATACAAAAAACCTTCCCGTTTTCACTTTTTCACCGAATTGAATTGTATTCGGATTGAAAGTGGAGTGTATCATAGAGTCGGCCCCGCCCGACTTTAGCCTTTCCTTACTTGCTTTATTTGTATTAAATATACATAAAATCGTCGATTCAGATTTATATATAGTTCCCATACAAATTTCGCTCTAGAAACTAGATATTTTAAACGACATTTATACCCTCACTCTACAGAGTAGGAGGGTATATAACCATGACAATCGTCTTACAAACACTTTTCGAATCTATTTAGTCATAGCCGTTGGTCTGTTCATTTATTATACCCTCCACCACCAGGATGCGGGTATACTAACATTGTCATTCCGTTTGTAACACTTTGAAATATCGGTCTGAGACCCTATAAAGAATATATATTATTGATCATCATAAAATTCTAAGACGATCTAGCAATGTGCGTCCATCTTGTGAAATCACGCTAGCATCTAAACGAAAGGAGCTAGGACGTCGAAATGTACCAGAAATACGTCTTATTATACCCTCACTCTACACTCTACTCTAGAGTAGGAGGGTATATATCATTTGGGACAGAAAAAAGTGTAACGCATTGAAGGAGTGACGTAAGACACTAAGTATGTTTGGACCAAGTCTGTTTCACAACATTTTAAGATGAACCATGTCCCTCCGTCCGTCCGTCTGGCTGGTGTACACGATAGCTCTCGAAAGGAGCTAAGGAATCAATTAGAACTTTGCACATGGTAATATTTTTCCCAAATTTAGTTTAAGTTCAAAGATGGGCGAAATTGTCAAGCCCCTTCAGGCACCTCCCACACAAATGACCCATATTTCTATGTCAAATTAAAACTAAGTTAAAGGGTGATTTTTTAGCTATTATCTCTTTGGCAACACTGGTTTAAACAGCTGACGCACGTTTCGTGTTTTGTTTCACTGTCAAACATCTTCAGTTTGGTCTATAATTGAACCATGAATCTTTTTAGAAACGAACAACGCTTGCAAATTATTGAATTTTATTATCAAAATGCGTGCTCTGTTAAGAAAGTTCATCGCGCGCTTCCATTTTCGGGCTATTGTGACTAAATTTCGCACCAAATTTACATTGTTGGACATTAAACCACCAACACGCTTACGTAGAATGCGAACTGAAGAAAATATCGCAGCTGTATCGGCCAGTGTTAATGATGACCATCAATTATCGATTCGTCGCCGTTCGCAACAATCGGGCCTCTGTTACTCAAAAAAGCGGAAATGACAAAATTGGACTAAGCGGATGGACCATTTAAGGCGCAGTCAAGGTCAACACTTGAATGAAATAATCTTCAAACATTAAATTATATGGACCGTACTACCGATTCAAATAAAGATTTCATGCATTTTTCTGAATTTTATGTGTTTTTTTTAACTTTCCTATAGCTTTTAAAAAATCACCCTTTACATGGATCTTTAGAATCAATTGGTACTTGATAATGTTTTTATAATCACTTTAAGTGTAGTAAATATGGCGGGTTTTGACACGCCCCTTCCAATACCTTCCACAGAAATCACCCAAATCTACGTAATACTAAAGCTGTTATAACTTCTATACAGATGATCGGAATGCAGAGAAATTTGATATTAGGAAATGTTTTTTTTTTGTGGAGGTTACATTCGCTTGGAATATGGGTGAAATTACCACACCCCTTCTGGTAGCTCCCACACAAAGTAGCATAAACTTTGGTTACAAGAAACCCAACATAACATTCATACGGTTGACTACCCTACATTTGCAATTTGAGATTTGAAAATGCACTTTAAACCTAAAAATTATATACCCATTAGCCACGCCCCTTCTTCAAAAATGGCACAATCTATATATATATAAAAGAATTGCGTTACTAACTGACTGACATATCATTGACCAAGCCCCAAACCAGACGGCTGAAGTCAGGTTCATGAAATTTTCAGGGTAGTTCCCAAATAATGACGTAGACGTCGACTACGAAATGATTTTACGAAATTCGTACTTTCAGAACCTTCTACCTGACTAAACGGCAATAGCTAGAAACATGGAATTCGGTGTGTTCCTTGCAATGACCATGCAGACGTGCTACGCAAAGGGATTTTTCGAAGTATGTACTTTTAAGAGGCGAGCAGGACAAAAAGGTATACAAATGGTACTAACTAACGTATTACAGCTACAATTGGATTTTTCGAAATTTTTACTTATAAGGGGTGATCGGGATAAAAAGGCATAAAAATGATACCAAATACAGTATTGCAGCTATAATCGCGGAATTTGGCGCGTAAATTTCTCTGACAACGAAAAATTTAATGGATTTTTCGAAATTTTTACTTATAAATCCTGAGCGGCACAAAAAGGGATACAAATGGTACCAAATACAGTATTGCAGCTATAGACGTCAAATTTTGTGTGTAAATTCCTCTGACAACGTAGAAGCGCAATCTAAATGGATATGTTTTCGAAAATTGTACTTAATTGAACGGGACATAAGGGATAAAAATGGTACCAATTAAAGTATTGCAGTTAGAATCGTGAAATTTGGCATGTAAATTCCTCTCACCACATAGAAACGCAATATAAATGCAGTTTTGTGCTTTTAAGTTTAAAAAGGTTTAAAAATGGTACCAATTTAAGTATTGCAGCTATAGTCGTTAAATTTAGGGTGTAAACTGGATTTTTCGAAATTTATATTTATAAGGGGTGAGCGGGACAAAAGGGAGAAGAATGGAACCAACTAAAGTATTGCAGCTATTCTCGTGAAATATGGTGTTTAAATTCCTCTGACAACGTAGAAGCGCAAATCTAAATGGATTTTTCGAAATTTTTTCTTATAAGGTGTTAGCGGGACATAAAGGGATAAAAATGGTACCAACTAAAGTTTATAGCTAGAATTGTGAAATTTGGTATGCAAATTCCTCTCACCACATAGAAGCGCAATATAAATGCAGTTTTTTTCTTTCAAGTGGTGAGCGGCACAAAAAGGGATAAAAATGGTACCAACTAAAGTATTGTAGCTAGAGTCGTGAAATTTGAATTGTAAATTCCTTTGAGCATGTAGAAGCACAGTAAAGTTGATTTTGTCGAAATTTGTAATTTTAAGGTGTGTGCAGGACAGAAAGGGATACAAATGGCGTGCAACCCTTTTAATTACGTAAACGCGGAACATAAATGAATATTTCAAAATGTTTACTTATAAGGAGGACAAGGGATAAACGTGGTACCAAATAAAGTACATGTTTTTAGGGGGGGAAATGTGTACTTTTTGGAAAGAGGTGAAAAAAAGTAATGAAGTGTCCAGCTGCATCTAGAATTATGAGAGCGAGGATATAAAAGGCTGTGCGGTTGTAATTATACCCTACACCACTGCGTGGACTAGGGTATTAAAAGTTAGTTTTCCGCCAAATGTTTGTAACACCAATAAACAATCGAGCTAAACCTACCTTTAAGTATACGGATCGGCTTGGAATCACCAGCTGAATCGATCCGTCCGTCTGCTGTCCATCTAAGCTTGTTGGCACTCTTCAGGTAGCAATTGTGGTCCTATTGTCATGAAATTAGGCAGAAGTTAGTTTTTTGGGCCAACGACCCTATAAATTACACTATTACTGCTCTAGAATACACATTTTGCATGGGATCATGACCAAATTTCAGGATCGTGTTATATTTGAACAAGAAATAGATCACCGGAAAGTGGACCACATGGGTCTATGTTTTGATATAGCCCCCATACAAATGTACCTCCGATTTACAGTATTACTGCTCTAAACTGCAATTTTACATCGGATTTCGATCAAATTTTCCACACAGTGTTAAATTTATACTAGAAAAACGTATTTTGAAAGCCAGCTACATAGGCCAATGTTTTGGTATAGCCCCCATACAAATGGGCCCCCAGTTTATACTATTATCGCTCTAGAACCCACATTTTACATTGGATCTTGAAAGTGAGGGGCATCATATAGTCGGCCGCGCCCGACTTAATCTTAGAAGACATGATTCCTATATATATGAACTCATAAACAAGCAATTATCCATCACACAAAATGAACTCCATTGAACTTCACATCAAGATCCAAATAAAGCTTTGTGGTATCCTTCTTTTATACATAAGACTGCTGTTTGAATTCAGTGGGGACACGAAAAAGTCGTCAATCATGACTCTATAGCGCTCGCAATATTATTTTTATTATTAAATGTCCATGGACTGAAAATAATAATGTTAAAATCTTACTTATTACTTAGAGTGTACGTGGTAAGAAAACGATCCATGGTTAGTCGAATTAGTCGCAGAATGGACGATTATGCCGACCATAATAAGGACATATTTTATGGGTTTGGCAACTCAATTCCGTTAACGTACTCTATATAATCCCTACTGTTCAACACATTCTTTCTTTTCAGGATTGTGTTTTATAATAAAACAAGTAAGGAAAGGCTAAAGTCGGGCGGGGCCTACTATATATTAATACTCTATGCCACTCCCTGCGTATATACTTCGTTTTTATTACTAAACCCAGGTTGTTTATGGGGCGATTTTATGTACTTCATATAAATTATACTATAAATTAATCTTTTGTCAAATTTAGCAAATATGGTAAAATTGATGAACATCTTTTGCATTATGTTACTCATGCATGTGATGGGCACATGCACAAACAAAATCGGTGTAATCCCATCTCACTGTATCTGCGCCTAGTGAAAAATATAACAATTTTTATCGTCACGATTGACTTTAATAAGTTGACTCTAGAGCGTTATCAACAAATCAGAAGGTGCATTTTTCATGGTCCACTTATATGGTCCATGTTAGGTTTTAATAAACATTGGTGTTTGTATTTGAAGTCATCGTCTAATATGATCTAATTTTCCGGCAGGTACTCCAAGAGAAAGTATACTTGGAAAAATTGATCAAGATCCGATGACAAATGCAGATTTTACATCGGTAATAGGATAAATCTGACAGACATTTGTAGGGAGATGAGATAAAAATATGGGCCTATATAGAATTATAAAATTTGATGCAGATCCGACGAAAAATGTAGGTTCTAGAGAGGAATAGAGTAAAAAAATTTGTATGTGGGTTATACCAAAATGTGGACCGATATATTTGACTTTTATAGTAGCTGTTTCTAGTTGAAGTATAACATGATCTACAAAATTTGATAAACATCAGCGGTAAAAATAAAAAATGGGGGCCCATGTGTAGAGGTGCTACATTAAAAAGTGGACACTTATAGATCACTTTCAAAGTAGGCATTCTTATATGATGATCTGCAAAATATTACCAATATCCAATGAAATATGTGGGTTCTAGAGCTGTAATAATAAAAATTGGGACCTATTTGTAAGGCCGCTATTTTAAAAAGTGAGTCCATACAGATCAGAAATTCTTAGTTGAAATATAACATGATCTGCAAAATTAGCTTGAAGGTTATATCTGAATCTTAACCGACTTCCGCCAAATTCAATACCAATCGTCTAACGTTACTTTTGCAAAATTTCATCACAATCAGTCCTCAAATGCGACCTGTAGAGTGCGAACAAGCTTTAGATGGACAGCAGACGGACAGACAGACATCGTTAAATCGACTCAGCGGATGATTCTAAGATGATCTGTATATATAAAGGTGGGTCTAGCTCGATTATTTCTTGGTGTTACTAATTTTTGCCGGAAAACTAACTTATAAAACAGTATTCCACGAAGTGATGTAGGGTATACAAATTTGAAAATTCTAATTGTTCGTGAACCAACATCCTTAAAATATTTTTTCTGACCCACAAACAATGAAAACATAAAGGGTGCCTTCAATTCGAGCCAGCCACTGCATTTAGTATATCGCCGTACTACGTTCTTTAGTCTTCCTCTGCCACATCACTTTGGCACCGTTTTGCCTTCTTCGATTTGTGTTCAACGCATACGACGTAAACACTCTGGGTGTGCGTATAGATGTATGTATGTTGGTAGACAATTTCTATTGTCAAGTCATTAATCTTATTTCGTTTCTGCGTTCTCCTTCAAGTAGTGCCAGTCAGCTTGAAGCAATCTCATTCCTTCTCTCTTGCGCCAAAAACCAGTCAGCCGTTCGTCCGGCCATCTAGTCAGCCAGTCATCCTGCCTTGATCCCTCCTCCTCCTCCTCTCGGTAGACAACGACGGTAGACGACGCATGCCTTACACGTTAACATTGTTGTTGACTGCGTGATATCCTTTCAAGCGAAAACACATGCGATTACTTGTGTATTTCCTTTTCCTGAACATACTTTAGCAGTGACATCCTCACACATAAACACACATCCTTAAACACTTTATCACGCTCAAACACATTCTGACTGTCGCACACGTTTACTCTCTTGCTGAGTTTTTCTCGCCATACTTCCAAGTGTCCTTGTTGTTATTGATGTTGCTGCTGTTGCTGGTGATATTGTGTCGTTGTGTGTTGCCGCCGCTCACCAGGCAACTGCCATGATTAAGTGTCATTTTGAAAAGTACTAAAATCCGGCCATGGCAGTAGGACTGCTTCCTTCGTTGCTCCTTCTTGCGATTCTTGTTGCTTTGCCAATGTCAAAGTGTCAATGATATATTCTTATGTTCCGATACGATTTTTTGCTGGACTGAAGAACACAAAGCAAAGGCGAGCAACAATAACAAATGACATTACCAAAAAAAGAAGAAGACCGGACAACGGAATGAGCATGAAGGAAGTACAACTTCCACTAAAGTACAAGTAGTCATATCATTGCATTACACCAGTAGACACTCAAAACGGAACGTCAGTTTCAACTATTGGAATCCAAGAACTTCAAAACTATGCTCATGTAACCCAAAGGTCCTAGTAAAAATGATTGCAGCTTATGTTTCGATTTTCTCCACAATAGAATGTCATAATATTAATATCATATATAAATATCCGGAGTCGGAATCGGAGTCGATCAATTTTACCTCGACTCCATAGCCTTGCTGAGATTACATAATTTCAAACTAAGATTTTACTTATTTAGAACGATATCATTCTGACAATCTTCTTCTTTCACATAACCCCTGAAAAACCAGTAAGAAAAGCTGAAGTAGGGCGGGGCCGACTCAGAAAAAATGAGTTTAAATGAGTTTAAATTTACTAAATGTTAATAAACAAGTAAAAAGGCGTTAAGTTCGGCCGGGCCGAACTTTATATACCATCCACCATGGATTGCATTCCACAGAGGCTGTAGATTTTCGGAGAAATTCAGTAATATTACATGAAAATATTATTTTTAATATAGCCAAACCAAATCAAATAAAACAAGTAAGGAAAGACTAAAGTCGGGCGGGGCCGACTCTATGATACACTCCACTTTCTATCCGAATACAATTAAATTCGGCGAAAAAGTGACAACGGGAAGGTTTTTTGTATCCTGTAAATGTATGTGTTTGACAAAAAATGTTAAATAGGAAAGGACATTTGTATGAGGATATATTGAAACCTGGAACGAAATAGGTGCAATATAAAATGTATAGTTTGGCCAAAATCGGTTAAACATTTGGGAGAAACATTTGTATTTAGGCTATATTTAAATCTGAACCGCTCTTACCCACTTTCACCATAGTTTTGTTTAGTTGGATAACATGTTGTGCCAATTTTAAAGCAAATAGGGTACAATATGTGGCATTTAAAGCGGAAAAAGTCAAATCGGGACCGACATTTATATTGGGGCTTTATCTAAATCTGAACCGATCTTACCTAATTTCTGCATAGGTGTTTCTAGTTGGATTATAGGATGTTGTGCCAAATTTAAAGAAAATCGAGTACAATATGTGGTTTCTAGAGCGGAAAATGTCAAATCGGGAGCGACATTTGTATGGGGGATATATCTAAATCTGAACCGATCTTACCCATTTTCTGCATAGGTGTTTTTAGATGGATTATAAGATGTTGTGCCAAATTTAAAGAAAACCGAGTACAATATGTGGCATTTAAAGCGGAAAAAGTCAAATCGGGACCGACATTTATATTAAGGCTATATCTAAATCTGAACCGATCTTTCCCAATTTCTGCATAGGTGTTTCTAGTTGGATTATAGGATGTTGTGCCAAATTTAAAGAAAATCAAGTACAATATGTGGTTTCTAGAGCGGAAAATGTCAAATCGGGAGCGACATTTGTATGGGGGCTATATCTAAATCTGAACCGATCTTACCCATTTTCTGCATAGGTGTTTTTAGATGGATTATAAGATGTTGTGCCAAATTTAAAGAAAACCGAGTACAATATGTGGCATTTAAAGCGGAAAAAGTCAAATCGGGACCGACATTTATATTAAGGCTATATCTAAATCTGAACCGATCTTTCCCAATTTCTGCATAGGTGTTTCTAGTTGGATTATAGGATGTTGTGCCAAATTTAAAGAAAATCGAGTACAATATGTGGTTTCTAGAGCGGAAAATGTCAAATCGGGAGCGTCATTTGTATGGGGGCTATATCTAAATCTGAACCGATTTGACCTCTTTTCACCATAGATTTTCCTAGTTTAAATATAAGATGTTTTGCCAAATCTGAAGACAATCTGATACAATATGTGGTTTCTAGAGCGGAAAAAGGCAAATCGGGAGCGAAATTTGTATGGGAGCTACATATAAATCTGAACCGATCTAACACATTTTTACTACAGGTATTTTTAATTGAAATATAAGATGTTTTGCCAATTTTAAAGAAAATCTGTTGTAATATGTGGTATCTAGAGTGAAAAGAGTCAAATCGGGAGAGAAATTCGTATGGGGGCTATATCTAAATCTGAACCGATTTTCTTCAAATTAAATAGCGTTCGTCCTTGTTCCGAAAAACTTCGTTGTGCAAAGTTTCATTTAGTTATGTCTACAATTGCGACCTGTATCGTGATAACAAGAATGGATGGACAGACGAACGGACGGACGGACATTGCTAAATCGACTCAAAAAGTGATTCTAAGTCGATCGGTATACTTAACAATGGGTCTATCTCGCTTCCTTTTGGGTGTTACAAATAAATGCACAAAAACATAATACTCTCGTGGAGTGTATAAATATAAATATATATATATATAAATATATTTTATATATCGATTTAGCAATGTCCGTCTGTCTGTCCATCTATTGTTGTAATCAAATTACAGGTCACATTTATAGTCCGATCTTAACAAAAATTGGCACAAGTAAGTTTTGTAGATCAAGGACGAACGCTATTTAATTTGAGGCGAATCGGTTCAGATTTAGATATAGCCCCCATACAAACGTCGCTCCCGATTTGACATTTTCCGCTCTAGAAACCACATAGTGTACCCAATTTTCTTTAAATTTGGCACAACATCTTATAACCCAACTAGAAACACCTATGCAAAAATTGGATAAGATCGGTAGGTACCCGATTTTCTTTAAATTTTGCACAACATCTTATAATCCAACTAGAAACACCTATGGAAAAATTGGGTAAGATCGGTTCAGATTTAGATATAGCCCCCATACAAATATCGCTACCGATTTGACCTTTTCCGCTTTGGAAACCACATATTGTACCCGATTTTCTTTAAATTTGGCACAACATATTATACTCCAACTAGAAACACCTATTCAGAAAGTGGGTAAGATCGGTTCAGATTTAGATATAGGCCCCAAACAAATGTGGCTCCCGATTTGACTTTTGCCGCTTTAGAAACCACATATTGTACTCGATTTTCTTTAAATTTGGCACAACAGCTTATAATCCAAGTAAAAAACCTATGGTGTAAGTGGCTAAGATCGGTTCAGATTTAGATATAGCCCAAATACAAATGTTGTTCCCAAATGTTTAACCGATTTTGGCCAAACTATACATATTATATTTCACCTATTTCGTTCCAGATTTCAATATACCCCCATACAAATGTCCTTTCCGATTTAACATTTTGTGTAAAACACATACATACAGGATACAAAAATCCTTCCCACACATTTCACCGAATTAAATTGTATTCGGATTGAAAGTGGAGTGTATCATAGAGTCGGCCCCGCCCGACTTTAGCCTTTCCTTACTTGTTTTATTAATTGTTACCATGCTTATAAGGCAAGGCTACCAATATGTTTACACTATATATCAAAATAATAATTCAAGTCAATTTAAAAAATAAATATTATTATATTTATATTTTCAAAAAAAGCTTAAATACCATAAATACTGATAGTGGGTGCTACCGTTGTTTATATTTCCATTCTATTTTAATTTCAAAATTACAAATTTTAAAAATCCATATCTCACGTACATAATGCAAAGTTTCCTAACTTCATGATTCAACCAATTTTTGACTTAAAAGTAAAAAGTGCAAATTTTTAAAGATCTTTTTATTTGCGTGTCTATGTAGTCAGAGCAATGATTATACCAAATTCCATTATTCTAGCTGCGGCCATTTGGTTGTTACCATTTTTATCCCCCTTTTCCTATTCTACCCCCTTAAGAGTATGACTTTCTAAAATCTCTTTATTTTACGTGTCTACGCAATTAGAAGGATGTACAAACCGAATTTCATCGTTGTAGCTGTAGCATTGTATCCCTTGAAAGTATGAATTTGGAAAAAAAAATTATTTTTCGCGTCTACACAGTCAGAGGAATGTATACTCCGAATTTCATGACTCCAGCTGCGGTCATTTGGTTGGTACTATTTTTATCCCCTTTTCCCATTTTAACCCCAAAAAGTACGAATTTCGAAAAATCCTTCTATTTTACGTGTCTAAGCCAACAGAGGAATGTATACACTGAATTTCATTATTCTAGATGCAGCCGTTTAGTTGGTACTATTCCAATTTTACCCCTTAAAAGTACGAATTTCGAAAAAATAATGTTATATTATGTATCTAGTCAATTAGAGGAGCGGACACACCGAATTTCGTATTTCTAGCTGTTGTTGTTTAATATGTAACATTGTTATTCCTTTTTGCCCCATTTCACCCCCTACGAATAAGAATCACTTTATGGTGCGCTTTTATGCTATAAGGGGAATGTACATTCCAAATATCAAGCAAATACAAGCTAATATGTTCAAAAAACATGCTGATATACTCTAAATATTAGGGGTATTTTCAGTCCTTGTGAGGGAAAAAATTTTCCCTCTGGGCTAATTTCGCCCGCTTTCAATCCCAACCGATTTGTAACCATTAGACACATTTAGGGAAAATTTGAACCTCCAAGCTCATTTCGTTCGGAAGCTAGCGTGCTTTCAACAGACAGACAGACAGACGGACATGGCTATATCGTCTTAGAATTTTACTCCGTCTCTCCGATGAATATTTTAACAAACGGAATGACAAAGTGAATATACCCCCATCCTGGAGTTGGAGGGTATAAAAATAGAAGTCTATAGACATTTTAAAATATCAGTGAAAGCTTAATGCCGGACACATTTGTAACCTCTGGTGCATCTCTGCTCGGGGTTATATAAAAACATGCCCCGACATAATCCACATATACGCCAGAAATTCATAGGTCAGTGTCAAGAAAGGGACATGTCTGCTTTACTTTAACTTCGAGGTTCACTTTATCTACCGATGTTTCTAGATTAAATATAAAGTTATATTGGGCATCTGAGGAAACTATATTACAATTTGGACCAGGGCCGTGCGCAGGATTTTCTCCTGGGAGGAGTTTTCATCTACACTCAGAAAAATATCATTCCTAAATCTGAGTAAAATTCATACTACAATTTAGTTCAGCAATTTTCTTTTTAGTAAAGTTTCCCTCTTTCGAAGCCATAGTATATAGTTCATTTATTAGCAATAGGGTAGTAAATTCACTTAAAACATTTGTTTGGATCTAATAAAAAGTCCTTTCAATTTAGTAAATTCATACTTATGTGAAAGAATATTTCCAATGTTTTAAGTAAGAAAAAACTCAGAAATTTGTTGTAAGGTAAATTCCATTTATGTATTATTATAAGTTAGTTTCGCGCCAAATGTTTGTAACACCAAGAAATAACCGAGCTAGACCCACCTTTAAGTATACGGATCGGCTTAGAATCACCAGCTGAATCGATTTACCGATGTCTGTCTGTCCGTCCTTCTGCCGTCCATCTAAGCTTGTTCGCACTCTACAGGTCGCAATTGCTGTCCGATTATCATGAAATTTCGCAGAAGTTACTTTTTTTGGCCAAGGACGACGGTATTGAATTTGGAGGAAATCGGTTCAGCTTTAGATATAGCCCCAATACAAATGTTGCTACCGATTTGACTTTTTCCGCTCTAGAAACCAAATATTGTTCCCGATTTCTTTTTAAATTGGCACAACATTTTATAATTGAACTAGAAAAACATATGCTGAAATTGGGTAAGATCGGTTCAGATTTAGATATTATATTATATATATTATACATATTATATTTCACCAATAAACATACATGGTGGAAGCGGGTCAAATCGTTCCAGGTTTCAATATACTTCCATACAAATGTCATTTCCGATTTAACATATTTTGTCAAAATTCAAAAATCCTTCCCGATTTCACTTTTTTACCGAATTGAAATGTAGTGAGATAGAAAGTGGGGTGTATCTTATAGTCGGCTCCGTCCGTCTTTAGCCTTTCTATAATTGTTGGGGAGATGCCCATATGTCGATACTTTGGTATAACCCAAATGGCTCTAGAGACTATATCTTATCACATTTTGCAGATCATTATATGTTTCAACTAGGAATACCTACAGTGATTGAGAAATATATATGCGCATCTTTTGGCACAGGCCTCAAGTGTTGTTATAGGCCCCCCTTCAAATGTCCGTCCGATTCATCCTATTACCGCTGTATAATCTGTATTTATCATTGGATCTTGATCAATTTTTCCATATCATGTTCTATTTACTTTACTCGGAATATCTGCTGGAAAATTGGATCAATTACTTTATTATTTATCATCCTCATTAAATTTGACTAAAGATGAATTTATAGTATAATTTATATGAACTACATAAAATTGCTCCACATGAAATACCTGTGTTTAGTAATCAAAGCGAGGTATATTCGCAGTGAGTGGTGTAGAGTATTATATATTCGGCCCCTCCCGACTTTAGCCTTTCCTTACTTGTTTTTACTTAAAACTGGGCTTTTTCCTAAAATTAAGTTAATATTTTTACTGAAATTTATGCCGAATTCTTCATACATTTAAGTATCAATGAACTTATAAAAAATCACTTGAAATTGATTACAAAATTCTTGAATTCTAATTTTGTTAATTATTTAGATTTAATATATTTTTAGTTTTTAAGCTTAGTCTGTTAGGAAAATGTTATTTCCATAGACTTGAATTTAATAAATAAATAAATAAATATTAATCTAAGAAGCAATCCTCGTTCGTTTGCAGAGACTTTTTTCTTAAATACTTCAAGTATTATTGCAGACAACGACAGCGATAACGCCTATCTTGCCCTCGCAGCAGTCATGCAGTAGTAGCTCAACTCTTTATTGGAGAGGTATCATGAAACTTTTGAGAAATATTTTATGTTGTAATTTTTTTGTATTAGTTTTGCATACTCTGAAGCAAAACCATTTGATGGAATTTTTTAGTTAAATTGAACTTATTTTAAATTCACTCTTTTCTTTTTATCAGCTACATTTTTTCCTCAGTTTAAGTAAAAATACTAGTTTTAAGGAAAAATCAGCAAAATTTTACTCAGTTTAAGTAAATATTTAATTGATTTGAGTAAAAATTTACTTACATTTAGGAAATTTTTAGCAAAAATTTTACTAATATTTAGTACAAATTTACTTGATTTGATTAAAAATTTTACTTATATTTAGTAAAAATGTACTTAGTCTTAGGAAAAATTTCCTTAGATTTTGGAAAATTTCAGCAAAATTTTACATTGATTTAGAAAAAATGTACTTGGTTTGAGGAAAAACTTACTGGAATTTTCCTCAGTTTGAGTAAATATTAACTTGGTTTGAGGAAAATTGAAGTAGAATCAAGTTCAAAGCAGGTACTATTTTCAAAGAAAAGTTTGAACTTGATGTGAGGAAATATTGCTTTAGCGCTATACGAAGTTCAATTTTCCTAAATTTTAACTCATTCACTTTTTTCTGAGTGTAGTTTTACAAAAAATAGAGCAGGTGAAAATTCTGTTAATTATTTTAGTAAATTTTCAATCAATATTAAATTTTTTTCTTGAAGTCTAGCCAGTCTATGGCGCAATGATAAATGACGTTAATTTGATTATGTGTGATTACGTGAGCGTTTGGAAACCATTCATATTCTATTACCAGAATCTTCGAGAATTATTTTGATACATTCGTCCGACAGACATCGTCAGCAAGAGAGTACAAATTATATCCTTCATCGTAGTATTCATTTTGCCCGTTTCGTTTGCAACACCTTGATATATTTATCGGGGAACCTTTATATATACATATGCTGGGTCGTGATAAAATTATGTGTTGATCTAACCATGCCCGCCTATCTATTGAAAGCATTGTTTACATATGTGTCTAATGGGTGAAATCAGTCCAGAAAGAAATTTGTTTCCCTAATTCGTACATTTAAGAGCTAAAAAGGGATAAAAATAGTACAAACATACGTCTGAAGTTAGGATCATAAAATTCTGTATGTACATTCCTCTGACTGTATGGCTATACGTTAAATACAATAAATTTTATAAATTAGTAGTTTTTGGGGGACAGGTCGAAACGGTATTAAAATGGAACCAAGAAGACGGGTGGGTATAACAAATTCTGACCGGCCGAACTTAACAACTGTTTACTTGTTTTTTTTTGTATTTTCAATTTGACTCTGATTTTGTTTTGAGTGTGATTCTTCCGAAGAAGCTGAATCTTACCTATCGTTTTATTGAGAGTATGTGCTTCAGCAGTTTTTTGCAAATCATTGCACGTTTGGAAAATCATATAGTATTGAGAATGGAATGGAAATTGTATACAGATATATGAAATAAAATCATATTACATGTAATCTATTGAGAATGAAATCGAATATGAAAGTATATTAGACCTAATCGAATACCTGATCCTCGAAAGCAGGCCGTTGATGATAGAAGGCATATATCAAAACATTGTCTAATATCACGCAGTTTCTTGGCCGAAATTTAACTTCTTAGGTTCACAATAGGGCATGAGGAAGCTATTAGGTAGCTATCAAATAGTTAATGCTACAATCAATAAAGTCATGATATTAGGTGTGTTCTTTCCAGTGTGGACACGCAATAAAATATATATTTTACAGTCTACTATGTACAATGATGATTATTATGATTATTTTGTTTCGATCAATATTTCCTCTGCTGCCACTGTCACGGAATACGATGGGCAACATAGAACAAATCTTTGTCACAATGTGTCATTGTAGCAAAGTCTATTTTTCTTCTGTGCCGAATTATAGGTCGTTGAGTTTGTCGCTGCTGAGCAGCATCTCTCTCTAACACTAGCAGTGGGGGGAATTGAACAAAATAAATGAAATAACAATAAATATTGTTGCATTTAATACAAATGTTAAGACATGTTTGTTGTTTGTTGTTATTTATCGCTACTAAAATGGATATTTAATGGCAACCTCTGCTTATTCGATGGTGATTGTTAATGTGAATGACTGTTAAGATCAATGGGAATTTTGGTCATATTTGATGTGATTCCCAGGGGTTATTCAATACGGTATATTTAGTTAGACATGGAGCAAACGATTGTGATGTGTGATTAAACTGAAGCCAGCAGAAAGGGCGTTAAGTTCGACCGGGCCGAATCTTATATAGCATCTAAACATGTTTTGTGTTTCACATTATTGCCGAGAGATTAGAAGCCGTATTCGGGCAAGTGTTAAATGATTCAAGTAGTATATTTTGAAAATGCATAAATTGAATTGACGGTGAGGAAATGTGACTTGAGAGTGAAGTTGAATTGACGTTAAGTTTGGCCGGGACGACATTTTTTTAATTTTTCCCGGGAGATTAGATTAGCTCAGCTTTACGTAGAAGTGCAGTACCATATTAAAACAATTAAGAAGGCGTTACGTTCGGCCGGGCCGAATCTTGTATACCCTCCACCACGGAGTGCATTCCACATTATTACCAGCAGATTAAAGGATGTCGACTTTACATAGAAGTACAGTACCATATTACGAAAATTGTGATATTTTTATGCTCATTACTATATTTGTTTACTATTTCAAACTATAATGTATACTTATGCGCACTGTTTAAAATCGACTACAATATATAAATAAAATGCTGAAATTGTGAAGGTGAACATGACTAAATATTAGGCGATTGTCAGTCACCATTAGAAAGAAGCATTTTCAGATACAGATAAATGTACAAATTTCGAAAAAAAACACTTTTTCGAGTCTTCATAGTCAGAATGTATACACCGAATTTCATGATTTCAACTTCAGCGGTTTGGTAGGTCCCATTTTTATCCCTCTTTTTAATTATATCCCTTAAAAGTACTAATTTCGAAAAATCTCTCTATTTTACGTGTCTATGCAATTAGAGGGATGTACACTAGAGCGTACCAGGTTACAAGTAAATCCGTTTATAAATGCAGAAGTTATATAGAAAAATGTAAAAGCGCGACCCCTACGTTCGGCATAAAAAAATAAAAATTTTTTTTTTGAAACTACCTTTCAATAATACTTCATATTCGAAGGTGTACGGCGAACTTTTTTTTTGAGGTACGCCCTAATGTACACACCTAATTTCATGATTCTAGCTGTTGTCGTATCATTGGTACCATATTTTATCTCTTTTTGTCCCATTTCGCCCGCTAAAACTTTTATTTTCTTTGTGGTGCTTCCAAGCTACAAGAGCAATGTCCGCAACAAATTTTAACTGTATGAAAATAAGAAATTTAATTAATAAGCCAAGCTACCAATATTTGTATACTATATATATATAATGGATATAATACTTCAATTCATAAAGTAAATATAAGGGAGCAATCATAATGCCCGTCAATAATTGGGAACATTTTTGTAATATTAAACTCCCACGCCCACTAACAGGTTATGAGACAACTTCATAATAACACTATTTTGTTTATACAAAGAAAAACGGCGATAAGTTCGGCCGTGCCGAACTTTTTATACCGTCCACCATGGATTACATTCCACAGAGGCTGTCGATTTTCGTAGAAGTGGAGCAACATTACAGGAAAATATCTTTTTTTAAATATAGTCAAACCAAAACAAATATATAGATATTGAAAAATTAATTTTATAAATAAATATAATATTTTTATTATTTCAAAGCACGCTTATAAGGCAAGGCTACAAATTTATACTAAATATATCGAAATGATACTTCAAGTCAATTAAAAAAGTAAATATAAAACGGAAATCTTCAAAAAAGATTAAATATCATAAATATTGTTAGATAGTGGGTGCTACAGTTGGTTGCGTTTCCAACCTATTTTAATTCCAATAGTAAACATTTTGAAAATCCATTATCTCTCACGTACACAGTGCAACATAACCTAACTTCGTGATTCAACCAATTTTTGCCGTAAAAGTATGAATTTGGAAAAACCTTTTTCTTTGCGTGTCTATGCAGTCAGGAATGTATACACTGAACTCCATGATCATGGCTGCGGACATTTGGTTGGTACCATTTGTATCCCCTTTTTCCATTTTACCCCGTTAAAAGTACGTATTTACTTATCTACGCAATTAGAGGGATGTACACACCGTTTCATCATTATTCTAGCTGTAGCCGTTTAGTTGGTATAATCTTTATCAATCTGTTCCCATTATATCCCTTGAAAGTACGAATTTGCAATAAACCTTCTCTTTTTCGTGTCTACGCAATCAGTATATACCGAAATTCATAATTCTAGGTGCAGCCGTTTGGTTGGCACCATTTTAATCCCTTTATTCTTTTTGTTTACCCCTTAAAGTGCGAATTTGGAAAAATAACTGTTAGATCATTTAGAGGAATGTACACACTGAATTTCGTGTTTCTAGCTTTTTGACCCTTTTCAACCCATACGAATAAGAATAACTTTATGGTGCACGTTTTTGTTGTAGGTAGAATGCGCATACCCAATATCAAGTAAGAACTCTAGAATATTAGGGGTTATTATGGGTATATTCAGTCATTGTTAGAGAAAATGTTTTCCCTTTGGGCCGATTTCGCCCGGTTGCAATCCCAATCGATCTACGACTATATGAATGTATTATGTATTATGAAAAATACAAACAAACTAAACGAATTGTGCCAATTTCAAGATTGTGTAGTGCTAATTTCGCTACTGGACACCAAATTGTTCGGAAATTTTTCATTTTTATTAACAGTTTGATATACAGGGTGGCTGATGAAAGCCGCTACCAAAAAAAATTGAATAACTTTTTTTCTATTTAATGAATCTGGTTAATTTTTTTTTATTTTGCGGATTGACTTTTACATTTAACAAAAATGGATAACTGGGACACTGAAACAATAATTTGGATTGTCCACCGCTATCACGCACTGGAGTCCTTAGTTTCGGTTCAAAGAGAGTATAGTCGCACGTTTGGCGGCAATCCTCCAAGCAGATGGACCATAATGAGACTTGTAAACAATTTTGCCGAGCATGGGACAGTCAACAGAAGACATTACCATCGAAACCCTTCAGTTCGAACGGAGGAAACAATCGCTGCTGTAGCTGCTGCCATACAAAACAATCCACGTGTTTCGACAAGAAGCTTATCTGCTCAAATGGGTATAAGCAGACAGTCATTACAGTCAATTATGCACAAAGATTTGGAGTTATTCCCATATAAAATTCAAATGGCCAACAAACTGAACGCTGCAGACTTGCCGATTCGCTTGGAATTTTGCCAGAAGATGCTTCAAATGGTGGAAGAGGATGGAAACATGTTGAACTGTCTTTTCATGTCTGACGAGGCCCATTTCGATTTAAACGGCAACATAAACAATCAAAATTGTCGAATATGGAGTGCTTCCAACCCACAGATACTCCATGAGACGGAATTGCATCCACTTCGTGTCACAGTGTGGTGTGCAGTTTCATCACGCTGCATTGTCGGGCCCTACTTCTTCGAAGAAAACGGTCACACCGTTACGGTTACTGGAGACCGTTACTTGAGCATGATGAGAGAGTTTTTCTATCCAGAATTACGCCGAATGAGAATTTCTTTCAACTCTGTGTGGTTTCAGCAAGATGGTGCAGCTCCTCACATAGCCCAACCTGTTATGACAGAATTGCGACGAAAATTTTCCAATATGCTGATATCCAGAAACTCCACATTCCGTTGGCCACCCAGGTCGCCTGACCTTACTGCACCTGACTTTTTCTTGTGGGGTTATTGCAAACAGGAAGTCTACAAAGCAAAACCAACAAATTTGAATGAACTAAGGCAATCGATTCGAGAAACAATTGCGGCTATTCCTGTCTCAACTCTCCAAGCAGTAATGAACAACTTTTTGGTAAGATGCCGCATATGGATCAACGAGCAGGGGGCATTTAAATTCCATTATTTTTAAAACTAATTAAGCTATATTTAATAAAATTGAATGAGCTTTAACATGAATAAAAGAAAAATGAATTCCATACACTGAAAAAAAGAATTATTTGAGTTTCTTAATGTAGCAAAATTCATCAGCCACCCTGTACATAAACTTATTTCTCTGTGTTAAATTACAATCTACTTTAAAGTTGCAAAACAAAAAGAAATGAGTTTTAACTTACTAAAAATTTTGTTATATTTATCACGTATGCCAAATATTTTTCAGAGTTAGTATTTTTTGTACATATGTAACAAGTATTATTCAAAAGAGAAACAACAAATTCAGTAACTTGGATCTACGTAGGAAAACGAAACTCTGAAATATCAATAATTTGGTTTTTTGGAATTAAAATTTCTAGTTTTCTTCTTGCATTTCATCGAATACAAAAAACTGTATTTGTTTTTCGAATTTATTCATATTTAAGATTATAAAAATGAAGAAACATTTCCAAATATTTTTTATTTAATCGGAATATGCGTATAAAGATTTTGAGTAAACATCCTGTTACTCGTGTCCTATATAAATTAAAACCTTTAGACATCCTATTTAGACCCATACTTTGTCAAAAAGCATATCCAATTTTCTGCATTTATCATAGAAAAAATGCGGAACTGAAGGGTTTATCGCCGAGGAATTTGATCGTTTTTTTTTGTAATATTTCTTCAAAATATATATCGAGGGTTTATATTCAAAAGTGGCTATAAACCATTTTCTCCAAAATGAGTTTTTGATGCCAAACTAATCTCAGATTTGGATGTCTGTCATATAAATTTGGAAAAGATTTTTTTCTAAAGCCATTTTTTTAATTTTTCTGATTTGGCTATCCCCTCGCACGTTAGTTTGTGACTGCATAAGTGGCTATGAACATACAAATAATAAAATAGTTTAACAATGGAGCAGCATGAAGCCGAAGGTTATTATTCGCTACAACGATTTTGATTAAAACATTTTTCTAGATTTAGGGCATATTGTACTATCAAATTCCATCATTTCGCGTTAATAGCATTTTGATTCCCCAGTTATCAGTCTAAAATAGGAAAAATTGTGGCTGTAAAGTCAAAAATTGTGAAAAGTATATTTAGAAAAACCGGCGTAGCTTTTTATTATATTGAGAATACCAAAATATTTCTTTGGCATTTGATTGTTGACTTCATAGGGAATATTTGTGTATGAAAAGTTTCATTCAAATTATGAATGAAGAAAGTTAAAATATAAGGATATTGCAACGGCGAATTTTGGATTTTTCATCAATTGCAGCTATTTTCGCGACTGGCTACATATATGTTATAAGCGACCAACATTCATAGTGCTCAATTTTAAATATACAAAAGTGGCTAAGAACCGTGAAACAGCGAATACTAGAAAATTTCGAAAAGTTTTTAATCGTACCAATTAGTAATCCTTTTTAGATTAAACTATAGAAGAACGATTAAAAATGTCTCTTTAAATTAAGGAGAAAATCAGTTTTTTCGTTCTCCTGAAAAGTTATGTTTTTGTTCATAGCCACTTATGAATATAAGCCCTCGATATGTATGTATGCAATTTCAAGCAACTATTTCTTCTTCTACACTTACAGAAAAAGTCTGTTAATAAAAGCAGCGAATGTCTGCTGCCTATCAGCAGACACTTTTCAGCTATTACAGCTGTTTTTTTTTGGCATAACAGCAGTTTTCTGCAATCTTACATCACCATTCACACTGCTAAAGAGTTTGCAGTCTGCTAATTAAAAATTTCCTAAAAAGTTGGAAAATTAATTATGTTTGAGTAAAGTTTCCTTCTTTTTTCCATAGCAATAGTAAATTGTTCATTTATTAGAAAAGGGGTAGTAGATTTACTTAAAAACATTTCTTTGGATCTAATAAACAATTCTTACAATTGAGTAAATTCAAACTTATGTAGAAGAATATTTCCAAGGTTTTAAGTGAGAAAAAATCTGAAATTTTTTGTATGGAAAAAAATTAATTTAGGAAAATTTAACTTAAAAATGTGTTTTTTTCCTAAAATGAAGTTAAAAAGTGTACTGATACATACATACATTTACAGGATTCAAAATCCTTCCACTTTTTACCGAATTGAATTGTATTCGGATAGAAAGTGGAGTGTATCATATAGTCGGCCCCGCCCGACTTTAGCCTTTCCTTACTTGTTTTTTTAATCCAATTATGGCCAAAGGTACCTTTATTATTTGTACTATCATTTTGGAAATATATGCAGCTGCATTAACGCCCTACAAATCTTGCGAATTTTAATTTCACATACAAACAGTGGTTTAGGAACAGTCTCATTTTTTTTTTTGAAAAAAAAATCAAAAGAAATTTTTTTAATGCAAAAATCTTAACGCGTAAAATATCTATTGATAAATATAGAAGCTAGAACACACACACAAAAGAATTTAAACAAAATTATTTTTTAAATTTTTCTGAAGTAGTACGAAAAGCCTGTCTAAAGAAAATATAAATCTTTCTAATATATAAATATTAAGATGTAACCGCGATGGTCATAAATATCTGTAAAAATATGTATAGAATATTAAAATAGTTTTAAGCGATTGCGAGATATAGGGTGAGACATGTAAAATTTTAAATTTGAACTACCGATTTGACTTTCAAAGGTAATAATAATATCATGCATTTTTATTTTCAACTTTATGTTTGACATTTGCCAAATTTGACGCTATACGCTCGAACAAAATATTAAAAACATAATTCCAAATTAGTGAGTCTTTAACGCACACTGTAAGAAATTTACGAGGAAGTTCAGCCTTCATGAAGCTCATTTTCATCTCGGTGACTATGCCAATAAGCAATATTATGGGGTTCATAGGACCCACACGTGACTATTGTGAAGCCAATGCATCCACAACGAGTCACTGTTTGGTGTGGATTTTGGGCTGTATTGATTGATTTTTGACTGTTGATCGGATGAGATACTGTCGTTCTATTATTAAATGACAAGGTTCAGCCCTTCTAATAAAACCAGAAATTTAAAAAAAAAATATACGGGTTTTGAATATACTATTTGTCAGCATGATTTTACCTTTTTTGGTGGAAATCACTCTACAAATAAAATTTTATGATTTATATCTAAAAGACGCTAAAATATTTTTAAAGAAGAATACTTCATGAGAGTTTCAGCAAAATCGGAGTAAAGTGAGCATTTATTTCTCCGTGGACACGTAATGATTCTCCTTTGAATATTTCCGGGCAAAATGGTTATAAACTCCATTCTATGGTAAAGGGTACATAAAGAGTACTGATGGAAACAAACTTAGTGCAAATATTACCAATAATTACTCGGATATTCCTAACGACATCTGACTTAACAGAAATACTACCCGCAATTAGTATATTTGGGGGTTTAATATATTTGGGAGTGGGGGAGCTATCATCAGGTCTTTGCATATTTTTCAAACGGTCAGCAAATTATTTTCGCCCCATTTTAGAGTAACGCCACAAAAATGTCCTCTATAAATAACATAAAAAGGCTTATGGTAATTTGAAATTCTCACTTAAAACTGTCGTAACATGACCCACAAGTTTAAATAAAGTGTGACTTTATGATGCCATGGCGATACGCTGTGCATGTGGCTCATTAAAGATTCAATTTATCCAAGTCGACACATCTTAGGTATAATGCTCATACTGTTGTAAAAATGCCCAGCTCCTAAGTAATCTAATGTGGCTAAATGACCCTCAATTTATATGTCCCACAACCTAAATAAACTCGACAATTTACGATGAAACAACAGCTTCCATTCCAACTCACTCGCCC
This sequence comes from Polietes domitor, assembly GCA_947397865.1. Classification (NCBI taxonomy): domain Eukaryota; kingdom Metazoa; phylum Arthropoda; class Insecta; order Diptera; family Muscidae; genus Polietes; species Polietes domitor. The sequence continues at coordinate 145,825,207 of OX377619.1, forward strand.
CATACCAACCGTAATCACAGCCAAGAAAGCATAAAAATTTCACTTAACATATCATCCCATGGTGGTGGTGATGGTGGTGGTGTTGGTACACTTAACAAAATACCGGACCTTTTAACAACGTCCCATAACTGGCACAGAGAATGAAAATCCCAGGACTGAGAGAAGGAACCCAAGTTAAAGATGTTAATAAAATTGTCATGAAATGTTAGTTAAACAGCAGGATGTCCAAGGTGAATTAGTTTATAAATAATGCCAAACGGAGGGACGGACGCACACACAAGACCAAGACAAAGGACAAGAAACGAGCAACGTCGGGGTTTGACACTAAAAGGACATAAATTTTACTAAATAACAATTGCAATAAATGGTGTTAGATTCAGCAACGGCAGCCATATCAGCTTTAGCACCACAGCAAAACAGGACACAACAATGTACACACACACACCCAAACACACATGTCCTTTTGTTTGACCACCATGAAATCATCATTAGAAAGTTAAGAGTCATTGTGATCCTGTTGTGTGTGAGTACAACACTCACATATATATATATTTCGCAGAAATCCTTCCTAGAAACATATGTATCTATGGCTGTGCGTGTGTATGACTTTGTGTAGTTTACTGATTACAACATAAAGGTTTTTAGTCTGGGTCGTAAAACAATGGTAAGAGAGCGGACGAGAAGGGAGGCAAACTATAAATTAGCACAAGCAAACCTTAAGACAAGTTAATAAAAGGGACCCAACGACCCAGCAGGATATTTGGAAAAACAGAAGATGCATTAAAGGCGCATATTTTAATTGTCTGGGGTTTTCAAAGAAGTACAATTAAATCATGTTCAGAAAATATGTTATTTAGAAAGGCACCCATATTGAAACAATAATTTGTGGCTATGGAATATGTAGCAATAATTCTAAACATGTAACTACTATTGGGTATCTATTGTTCGACCTGAAAATAATAAATTCGATTTGATCTGGGATATTGTGCTTTGTTACATGGTGCGATTGTTTTGGACTAATAGTCGAAAAATGGGTTGTGATTATTAGCATAGCGGTTTTTACTGGTGGAGAGCTATAGCCTCCAACAAGTTTTGTATTCAAAAGAACAAAAAGTATTTTACTACTTCCATATCTAAGATGGACAAAATTGAAAATCGATATTGTTTCAAGGTGGATCTTAGCCTAGTTTTAATCCTCGTATCGTCGAAAAACTCCTTTCAAAGCAAGCTCAGAAGACTTGTTGCAATTTAAATAAATATTTCTCTCAACATATTGAGGATGATTGACTTATTGCCATATATTCAATGCATTTTATAGAACTAGTTTCCGCTGTCAGTGTTTCAAGGAAGTTTCTTTAAGCTGCGATAAAAGTAAGTAAAATGTTTAATTTCCACTCAATGGAAAACAATAATTGTTCACATTGCCGACGTCAACAACAATATTAAAAAAAATATTTGATTTGAACTGGGATATTGCCCTGGCTCAAGACCATATTGCTTCTATCTTTAATATAATGCAAATTTATTTACAAATGGCATGGTGACATTTATTACTTGGCTGCAGACTACCCTGTCTAAAGTTTTCGTTCAGGTGGCTTCGCAGCGACTTTTCAACATCACACCCGGCCTCTTTAAGGAAATGATTCTCACAAACGAACGAGAAGCACACCTCACTTGCTGAATTTGCGTTAAAAAAATCGCACCAAGTAATAAAGTACACATGCCATCTTGATTACAGACCCAAAAAAAATACAAACGAAAAAAATTATATTAAAATTTATTGACTTAACCTGGATAACTATCCAGTAGAAATGGAATGTATTGTCAAGCACAAAAATTAAATTATTTTTTTGCAAATTTGTTTTAAAACAACAAATGTATGTTGTTGTTGCCTAAAATAGAATAATATTTTTCACTTTAAGTACAAATTTAGCTCTTTATTAGCGTTTATTATCGAAACTTGCTAGCAAATGATTGATGAAAAACATCAATCATCATCATGATTCAGAAACTCCATTCAAATCAAGCAGTAATTTACTACTTTTGATAGTGGAAGACTTTTAAATATGTGCTGCAAATTTGCAGTAATATTAACGTTTACTGGGTAATAAATAGGTTATGTTGCACGTATTAGCTTTTACCTACTGGCGAATCAAACAAAAAATTCTTTTTAAATGATCTTTGGTTTTTGTTTTCTTATAAGCTCCATATATTGTTGGCAAAATATTCAATATATTTCCAAATGTTTGTAAATTCATTCCTATAATAATCCCAAAGACTCCGCGGAAATTTATACTCGTGCTGCTTCTTACTCTACGGATTCTTTATCAACATAATTTGTTATTACGGAATCTGAGACCTCTAGTTGTATTGAGACTCCCAAATATTTTATTTGTAGAGTATTCCTATCATTAAATTAGAAAAACAAATATGAAAAACGTCCATCTTTATTTAGTTCGTTCCATTTGCCATTCCATTTTTTATAGCAAGTACGCTACGAAGAAAACGATTCTTATTTGAAACATATCTATGTAAAAGTTATGACCTTCTTTGTAAAGGTACTTCAAAAGAATCATGTTTTTAGTTTTTTAATATATCGTTTTTCTTGCACGAAAAACATTTAAAATCAGAGATCATAGCTGTTTCATTATAGCTGGCATCCTAACAAAAAAATGAAAACAAAGCCTATTTGAAGAAAATAAATGTAGAAGTTGTGGAATTTCTTGTAGAAGTAAGAAATAGTCATCAAACATTTAAACACTCCACTAGGGTAGCTTGTCTTTACGAATTGACTTTTTTCGCTCCAGAAACCAGATATTTTAACCGATTTTCTTCAAGTTTACCGCAGCACCTTATATTTCAACTAGAAATATTACTGGTGAAAGTGAGTCAGATCGGTTCAGATTTATATATAGCTCGCATAAAAATTTCGCTCTCGATTTGACTTTTTCCACTCTAGAAACCACATATTGTACCCGATCTTCTTAAAATTTGGCACAACAGCTTATAAACCAAATACGTCTAAATTCGCATCTGAGGCATATTGGGTCTACATAAAAGCAGGGACGCATGATCTACTTCATCAGTAAGAGTTCATATGTGAAATAATCAGAACAATGTGTGACAGTTGTATTTGATAGCATTGACCCATATGGACCAATTATCCGGTAGGTATTCCGAGAGTAAATATAACGTGATCTGGAAAATTTGACCAAGATCCGACGACAAATACAGATTTTACAGCGTAAGAAGATAAACCAGACGGACATTTATTGGAGGCCTATAACAACACTTGCTGAAGTAGAGGTCTATATAGTTCTCATTCTCGGTAGATGTTAATAGTTGAAATATATCATGATCTGCATAATTCTATAATTAATTCTACATTAAAAAGTGGAAACACATAGTTCCCTTCAAAGTAGGTATTCCTACTTGAAATATAACATGATCTAGAAGTGCATTTTAAAGCAGTAATAGTGTAAAGCGGAGCTACATTTGTATGGTGGCTATATCAAAACATGGATCCATGTAGTCCACTTTTATGTTAGCTGTTTATAGTTGAAATATAAAATGATCCTGAATATTTTATTAATATCCAATGTTAAATTTGTATTCTAGAGCTGAAATAATTTAAATTGGAAGTCTATTTGTATGGAGGATATATCTATATCTGAACAGATTTCCTCCAAATTCAATAGCAACAAAACAAAACCGGTGAGATCCAATCTTATTGGAGCTATGCCGATTACAAATACAGATTTTGCAGCGGGTATAGGATAAATTGGGCGTATATTTGTAACTTAACTCCTTTCGAGAGTTATCGTGTACACCAGCCAGACGAACGGACGGACATGGCTCAAACATCTTAAAAAGTCGTGAAACGGATTTGGTCCAAACATACTTAGGGTCTTAAGTCACTACTTCAATGCGTTACACTTTTTTCTGTTCCTACTCTGTAGAGTCAGGGTATATTAATGCACAGATGGTGCTCTGGTTACTCTGCAGTTAGTTGTTTGGTTTATTTAATCGCAGTTGTTTTCCGATCCCAACAAAAATTGCCGCAATAAAGTTCTGTTGATCAAGTTCAGATTTAGGTAGAAAACGGGTTCAGATTAATACTTAATTCCCATACAAATTTCCCACCGACTTATGTTTATCCGCAACCACACGATTTAACCAATTTTCAGCAAATTTGCCATAAACCTTATATATTAACTAGAAATAACTATAGTGAAAATGGGTCAAGTCGGTTCAGACTTATATATAGCTTTCATAAAGATGTCGCCTCCGATTTGGACTCTTCTGTTCTAAAAAACACATATTTTAACAGATTTTGATCATAATACTTCTTATTTTACCTGTAAACATACATTGTTTCATCGGTCCATAATATAGGACACATGCCAAAATCCTTACCGTATTGAATTCTAAATTAAATCAAATTAAATTTGTTAAGACTTATAATTTTCAATATTAGTGAGAACAAAATGATATTTCTAGAAAACCTTAAACTGTATTGTTTTAATAACATATTAAGTAAAAGTTGACAAACTAAAACATAAGTAGTAAATAACACAAGTATAGGTAGTGAATAATAATATAGAGGAAAACCCTAGTACCTTAACGTAAGTCTCACTTACTAATCTATATCTAAAGTAAAAAAAGAACTAACCCTTGTGTATTCCAGGCGTACTACTAGAGTAATCAAGTTTTTCCTGAAGGATAACAATCGCGGATAAGTACTTGGTGTTTGACCAACTATTGTTGGCCTCAATCAGCCGAAATCAGGCCTTCTATAAATCTACGCATCAGTCAAAGTACAAGGGAGAGAGAGAGAAGAAGTCTCATAAACATACCGGTTAGAGAACTCTCTATTAAATGACCGAAAATTCTTTCCTATGCACCTCCGAACTATGCCTGTCTCAATTATCTCCAGTTTTTTCATTACAGTTGGAGATGTGTAGTAGCGAATGATAAATCGATTCCGATTCTAATCGAGAATCGATTCTGAGGGCTCAAAAACGATTCTTTTGGAATCGATTACATGTGTCCAACTTTATACTGGAATCGATTATCGATGCTTGGGAATCGAAATTTAATTTAATGAAAAACACCTAAAACACCTATGTACTAAATTTGTACGTACTTTTGGTGGTAACAAGTTGTGAAATTTAAAAGCTGCAATTTTATTAATTAAACAAAAGGAAATGACACTAAGTGTGTAATTGATATAAAAAATTGACAGTGGTATAAAGGTTAGGAGCTTAATATGTACCAAACATTGGGGTTTTCGTACCTCCAAACAGTCCAAGCATTTGGAAAAATTAAATTATCGATTTTTTCTTTATCATTGCTCACTACCAACAATACAATTTCCTGAACTTTTGGATATCATTTACATTTTAATATCAAGATCTTCGAGAAAATCTGATATATTCATACCACATCGGTCGTCGCTAAATTCTCATTTGACTAATGAAACTATCATTAGAACAACTTTTTATAGTTGTTTTCATGTTAGTGATAATTAGAAAGTGTTAGTTTTGATGAAATATAACACAAAACTTGATCGAATTCATCAGTACTTAAACGACCTCAAAATAAATGACAAATGTCAAAACATAGTCTAGGCGAAAAAAATGAAAAACTAACTTTAAAATTCAATATCTCAAAACCGAAGAAAAGCAATAGTTTGAAATTTGATAAACTTGTAGCCAACTTTCTTTTAAAAATATTAAAAAAATAAAAATGTCCGCAGATTTCGAAATGTTAAATTTATTTTTAATTCCTAAAAGTAAAGGTGAACATTTAATTATATATTTTTGCGATGGTATCATCCAATAGATCGGAAAAAATCTATAAGAAAAACGTTTTCCAAAAACTATATATATTATATATTATTCAGAATAGTCGATTAAGGAAGAGCACCTTAGTGTAATACAATTCAAAAGGCGTAAAGTTCGGCCATGGCGATTCTTATATACTCTCCACCATGGATTGGAGATATTTTTACGCAAATTTAAATAAATTTAAAGTCCACTCTCGCTTGTAGGGAGAGGATATGAAAACATCTCGAGTTTTACATTCTACCGATTCCGATTAAAAATCGATTCTCAGGTCCGATTCTTCGATTCTAAGAATCGGATTCAAAAATATTGATTCTTGTCCTTGATTACCATTCACTAATGTGAAGAACCACATCGGAAATACATACAAAAGTATCGGTCTGATACACACTTTGTACAAAAGCAATTTGGTTCTAACCAGTAAATAAAGAGTGATTTTTTTGAGGTTAGGATTTTCATGCATTAGTATTTGACAGATCACGTGGGATTTCAGACATGGTGTCAAAGAGAAAGATGCTCAGTATGCTTTGACATTTCATCATGAATAGACTTACTAACGAGCAACGCTTGCAAATCATTGAATTTTATTATCAAAATGCGTGCTCTGTTAAGAAAGTTCAGAAAGAAAGAAATTGTGTTCAGCGACGAAGCTCATTTTTGGCTCAATGGGTACGTAAATAGGCAGAATTGTCGATTTTGGAGTGAATATCAGCCAGAAGCATTGCAAGAGCTACCAATGCATCCAGAAAAAGTCACAGTTTGGTGCGGTTTATGGGCTGGTGGCATCATTGGACCGTACTTCTTCAAAGATGATGCGAATCGTAACGTAACTGTGAATGGTGAGCGCTACCGTGAGATGATATCCAACTTTTTTTGCCCAAAATGGAAGAACTGAACTTGGTTGACATGTGGTTTCAACAAGATGGCGCTACATGCCACACAGCTCGCGATTCTATGGCCATTTTGAGGGAAAACTTCGGAGAACAATTCATCTCAAGAAATGGACCGGTAAGTTGGCCACCAAGATCATGCGATTTGACGCCTTTAGACTATTTTTTGTGGGGCTACGTCAAGTCTAAAGTCTACAGAAATAAGCCAGCAACTATTCCAGCTTTGGAAGACAACATTTCCGAAGAAATTCGGGCTATTCCGGCCGAAATGCTCGAAAAAGTTGCCCAAAATTGGACTTTCCGAATGGACCACCTAAGACGCAGCCGCGGTCAACATTTAAATGAAATTATCTTCAAAAAGTAAATGTCATGGACGAATCTAACGTTTCAAATAAAGAACCGATGAGATTTTGCAAATTTTATGCGTTTTTTTTTTTTAAAAAGTTATCAAGCTCTTAAAAAATCACCCAAAACCTCCCAAAACAGAGATGAAAATGCTACTTTCATCCTGATCGCTTTCAGAAAGTTATATTAGCATGGTTATTAAATTTACATAGTTTACTAAAGTTAATACCGAAATACTTAAAACTGTCTTCAAATTTTATTTCAGTTCCATTTAAAAAAATTTAAATTCTTACTTTGGGGAACCAGAAAATACTCGCACTTTCCCGAGGCGCTATGCAAAAATTGAATTCTACTTTTTTAAAGATCTAAATAATTTCAATGCGAAATTTATAAAATAATCTCGAATTTCCGGCATTTGACATATTTGACTCATTAATCGAATATATTGCAATTATGAGTTCAAATTCCGATACACCTTGCTTCACATTGGACGTTATAAACATGTGTGAAAAGATATATTACCTTAACGGATGGTATAAAGAATTGGCTAATCTTTTTGACTACTACTTTGAAATACTATGGGAGATCACAACTGAGATCCATGAATCGCACTAGATACTGGCAATTGTACACCAAAGTGCATCTGTTACGCCCTGGTTTTACCCAGAATCCATGTGCCAAGTTCAATTACACTTATTATGTATTTATGTTTTCATCTGTCATTTCGTGGCCTTACGAAAGGTCAAATAATTCCGAAATATTGCCACTTCCACTCGTGTAGCTGTGCAACAACGACATGTCAACTGTTGGCAACTTACAAAATCGTTTGTCACATTTTAACAGATTTGTTATCCTGTCGAGTTAATGTCACCCTTAGTCATATGACAACAGCAGTAGCAGCAACAGCAACAACGCTCTACGACCCGACCGACCAGGCTGTCATGTTATCCCAGAATTATAAAAAAGGACCTTTTTACCCCTCAGAAACAAAAAAAAGACGAAAAGAAGACCGAAATCCTACTCAGCAGCAACAACAACAACCACTAAAGCAATAGGACACATGACACTGCTGTGGTGTTAAATGTGTTTAAGTACGAAGACAAACAATCTTATTACACAATAAAACACCGAGAAAAATGGCCAAGGAAACGGAGACGACAGCCAGGGACAAATCGAAAGAAAACAACAACAACAAAAATCAATACTTGCCATAGATTGATGGAAATGTTGTATTTTCCTTCGTTCTTTCACTTCTTTTCTTTGACTTTTTTGTTGTCTTTCTGTTGTTGTGGGGTGATTTCTATTTGATTTATGTTTTGTGTGTTTCAATATAACAATATCGAACATTTAGTCCTTGTTACATGTGATGAAACCCACAGTGGAACAGATGGACTGAACAAAGATCGTAGATCGATAGATCTTGGGAGAGCATTGTGAATTTGTTAACCATACGTTTCTAATTAACGACAGAAATGTTTTTATGACCATTAGTCATACATTTTAGTACAGCACAAAATAATCTTATCTTGGACAATGTGTATTGTATTCAACGTAATTCAGTTTCCGCTTTGGGTGATAACATCACTTTTTTTCAATAGACACCCTAATGTACATACATGAGTAGATCTGGACAATAATACTTGATTTAATTGTATTTATACGACGAGATTACTGATATAAATTCTACACGTGTGTGTCTGCCGCTTTTAGTTAAGTGATCAACTCTGAATTGTGGATTGAGCTTTTGTCGTGCTGCGTGACAACCGGCTCGTTGGTCTAGGGGTATGATTTCCGCTTAGGGTGCGGGAGGTCCCGGGTTCAAATCCCGGACGAGCCCTACGTTAGAGGACTCAATTATATTTTATTTAAGTTACGCATACAGTAAATCTACAATCACCAATTGTACATTTTTGTCATTGATTTGAGCGAATATCATATATTATTTGCTGGACCACTTCGTGGATTTAGGTATTATAAGTTAGTTTCGTGTCAAATGTAAAATGCAACACCAAAAAATAATCGAGCTATACCCTCTTTCAGTATCGGCTTAGAATCGCTTGTTGACCGATCGCGGATAAATTTGACACTAGAAACTTTTTCCTGAAAAGGACCGCCGATATTGAATATTGAAAGGAAAGTCTCAATACTACATACGAACCCAGCACTACATTATATTCCATTCAGAAAAGTTTGATGGGTGCGCCAAAGATTTAACTTCTTAGCGCTCTGGAAACCACATATTACATCAGGGATGGTCAAGAAGTAGAGAAATAATTGATTTTTAATGGTACGAAAAAAACATCAAAAATATTAGTTCTATTTTTTAACAGCTAACATTCTAAAACAAGTAAGGAAGAGCTAATGTCGGCCGGGGCCGACTATATAATACCCTATACCACTCCCTGCGTATATACCTCGCTTTGATTACTAAACCCAGGTATTTCATGGGAGCAAATTTATGTAGTTCATATAAATTATGCAGTTACTATAAATTCATCTTTAGTCAAATTTAATGAGGATGGTAAATAATAAAGTAATTGATCCAATTTTCCAGCAGATATTCCGAGTAAAGTAAATATAACATGATCTGGAAATATTGATCAAGATCCAATGATAAATACAGATTATACAGCGTAATAGGATGAATCGGACGGACTTTTGAAGGGGGCCTATAACAACACTTGAGGCCTGTGCCATAATATGGGACTGCATAGTTTTCATTCACGATATGTATTCCTAGTTGAAACATATAATGATCTGCAAAATTTGATGAAGATCGGATGTAACATGTGGTTGCTAGAGATGTAATAGAGCTGAATGAGGCCCCATTTGGGTTATTTCATAGTAAGGACATATGGGCATCTCCCAAACAAGTATGGAAAGGCTAAAGACGGACGGAACCACTATATGATACACCCCACTTTCTATCTCATTACAATTCAATTCAGTAAAAAAGGAATCAGGAAGGATTTCTGAATCATGTAAATATATGTGTTTGACAAAAAATGTTAAATCGGAAAGGACATTTGTATGGCGGTATATTGGTGAAATATAATATGTAAAGTTTGACCAAAATCGGGAACAACATTTGTATTGGGGCTATATCTAAATCTGAACCGATCTTACCCACTTTGAGCACAGGTATTTCTAGTTAGATTATAAGATGTTATGCAAAATTTGAAGAAAATCGGGTACTATATGTGCTTTATAGGGCGGAAAAAGTTAAATCGGGAGCTACATTTGTATGGGAGCTATATCTAAATCTGAACCGATTTCCTCCAAATTCAATACCAATCGTTCTTGGCAAAAAAAGTAACTTCTGCCAAATTTCACGATAATCGGACAGCAATTGCGACCTGTAGAGTGCGAACAAGCTTAGACGGACAGACAGACATTGTTAAATCGATTCAGCTGTTGATTCTAAGCCGAGCTGGGTCTAGGTTAATTATTTCTTGGTGTTACAAACATTTGGCGCGAAACTAACTTATAATACCCTAGTCCACGAAGTGGTGTAGGGTATAAAAACCTATGGAGGAATGTAAAAATCATGATTTTTCAAAGTAAATTTGGATTATTTGATGATTGAATAAATTCATGATGATTTGCCATAGTATACTGATCATAAATGTCAAAACGTGCACCCTGTACGACAGTTCGTTCGACAGCTGACACTTTCCAAATTTCTATATAAGTTAAAAGAAGGTAACAAACAAACACCATGGAGTGAATCCCACAGCATTACAGGCTGCTTGGAGACCGTTGGCTTTGCGTAGAAGTGCAGTACCATGCTATTAATATTATTATATTTTGATGCAAATTTAAAAAATTTAGAAAACGTGATATCTCTGCGTACCAAAATAAATAATAAAAATACAAATAATAAACTGATATAAATAAGCCGAGATACTTCCATGGCGAAAACTGAAGAACAGAACTTTTCATTACTATGGAAATACAGGGTGGGCCATTTAAAATTTTAAATTAGAATCGGCTATAAAAAAGTACTGATTATTATTTCAAACTTCTGGTTTTATTGTAAAGGTTGAACTTTGTCATTTAATAATTAAACACCATAGGGCTGTTTTTCTTTAAGCCGGGATAACAATCTGCGATAACAAACGTTAATAACAAGCAAGTAAGCTTCAGTCGGCTAAACCGACTTATATACTCTCACTCTCAGAGAACATATATACGGAAGTTATAAGGAACTAAATTGAACGTAGGACAGGATAATTTCTGTTGCACATATATAAAACAGTTGTAAAAACTTGATCAAATATCAGGTCATAGTGGATCCCATGTACCAGTATAGAAGTTATGAAGTACTTAATATTACCTACTAGCTGAACCCCCGCCCGCTTCGCCAGGCAAAAAAAAAAAAAAAAAAACGGTAAAATTAAACTCTGCTTTCTTATTAATTGTTGTCCTGATCGGTAATATATGTACCAATTATAATCAAAGTTCTTCCCTGAGACAATAAAGAAATGAATATGTTCCAAGGAGAACATTAGTTTACGGCGAATAGTTGAAAAAATGTCAAAATCAAATTGATTTTTTGTTAAGTGTGATTCTCCTCCTTTCCATTACCTAAACAAAAAACTTCATTCGTAAAATGAAATTACATTACATTCAAAACACATAGAAAATCAATCAAATTGTTCACTAATCAAACAACACAAAAACTAAAAAATTAATATAATTTCCGTTTTCTTGACTTAAGTTGGCTGTTGGCGAATGAATATTTTTCTTTTTATAACCTTTCTTTACTGTTGTGCTAAGAAAATCCACAGAAAACGTGTAATTTTACAAAATTCGAATCAAAAATGCCATTTCCCAATACCGTCCATTTCTGGCACAACTACGCAGGTTTATGCTAGATGCACTCACACAAAAGATAAGTATTGTAGCTGTCATTGAACTGAATATATTCGATAATAGGCTTTAACTTCGTATGGAAGGTACCACGCCCTTTTTTCCAATATCGCCCATTTTTTGGGCACAGTTACGCACATTGATGCTAGATGCACTTACACAAAATTTCATTTTTTTATCTGCCATAGAACGGCATATATTCGAAAATGGGCTTTAACTTCGTATGGGAGGTGCCACGCCCACATTTCCATTACCGCCCATTTTTGTCACAACTACGCACATTGATGCTAGATGCACTTACACAAAATTACAGCACAATAGGTGTAATTTTGGTTTTAACTTAATATGGGGGTGCCACGCCCACTTTTGCATTACCGCCCATTTTAGACGCAACTACGCACATTGATGCTAGATGCACTTACACAAAATTTGAGCACTATACGTGTCATAGAACTGACAATATTCAATAATAGGTTTTAACTTCGTATGGGAGGTGCCACGCCCACTTTTCCAATACCGCCCATTTTTGGCACAACTATGCACATTGATGCTAGATGCACTTACACAAAATTTCAGCACTCTAGGTGTCATAGAACTGACAATATTCAATAATAGGTTTTAACTTCGTATGGGAGGTGCTACGCCCACTTTTCCAATACCGCCCATTTTTGGCACAACTATGCACATTGATGCTAGATGCACTTACACAAAATTTCAGCACTCTAGGTGTCATAGAACTGACAATATTCAATAATAGGTTTTAACTTCGTATGGGAGGAGCCACGCCCACTTTTCCAATTCCGCCCATTTTTGGCACAACTATGCACATTGATGCTAGATGCACTTACACAAAATTTCAGCACTCTAGGTGTCATAAAACTGACAATATTCAATAATAGGGTTTAGCTTCGTATGGGAGGTGCCACGCCCACTTTTCCAATACCGCCCATTTTTGGCACAACTATTCACATTGATGCTAGATGCACTTACACAAAATTTCAGCACTCTAGGTGTCATAGAACTGACAATATTCAATAATAGGTTTTAACTTCGTATGGGAGGTGCCACGCCCACTTTTCCAATACCGCCCATTTTTGGCACAACTATGCGAATTGATGCTAGATGCACTTACACAAAATTTCAGCACTCTAGGTGTCATAGAACTGACAATATTCAATAATAGGGTTTAGCTTCGTATGGGAGGTGCCACGCCCACTTTTCCAATACCGCCCATTTTTGGCACAACTATTCACATTGATGCTAGATGCACTTACACAAAATTTCAGCACTCTAGGTGTCATAGAACTGACAATATTCAATAATAGGTTTTAACTTTGTATGGGAGGTGCCACGCCCACTTTTCCAATACCGCCCCTTTTTGACACAACTGTGCAGACTAATAATTAGTGAACCTTCACAAAAATTCAAGACTCTAGCTGCAACAGTATTCTGAATATGCTAATTTATAAAAAACGAATAAATCCCCAAATTGTGTGGGAGGTGCCACGCCCACTGAAAATATCAAAAAATTATATAGCTTCGTATGGGAGGTGCCACGCCCACATTTCCATTACCGCCCATTTTTGTCACAACTACGCACATTGATGCTAGATGCACTTACACAAAATTACAGCACAATAGGTGTAATTTTGGTTTTAACTTAATATGGGGGTGCCACGCCCACTTTTGCATTACCGCCCATTTTAGACGCAACTACGCACATTGATGCTAGATGCACTTACACAAAATTTGAGCACTATACGTGTCATAGAACTGACAATATTCAATAATAGGTTTTAACTTCGTATGGGAGGTGCCACGCCCACTTTTCCAATACCGCCCATTTTTGGCACAACTATGCACATTGATGCTAGATGCACTTACACAAAATTTCAGCACTCTAGGTGTCATAGAACTGACAATATTCAATAATAGGTTTTAACTTCGTATGGGAGGTGCTACGCCCACTTTTCCAATACCGCCCATTTTTGGCACAACTATGCACATTGATGCTAGATGCACTTACACAAAATTTCAGCACTCTAGGTGTCATAGAACTGACAATATTCAATAATAGGTTTTAACTTCGTATGGGAGGAGCCACGCCCACTTTTCCAATTCCGCCCATTTTTGGCACAACTATGCACATTGATGCTAGATGCACTTACACAAAATTTCAGCACTCTAGGTGTCATAAAACTGACAATATTCAATAATAGGGTTTAGCTTCGTATGGGAGGTGCCACGCCCACTTTTCCAATACCGCCCATTTTTGGCACAACTATTCACATTGATGCTAGATGCACTTACACAAAATTTCAGCACTCTAGGTGTCATAGAACTGACAATATTCAATAATAGGTTTTAACTTCGTATGGGAGGTGCCACGCCCACTTTTCCAATACCGCCCATTTTTGGCACAACTATGCGAATTGATGCTAGATGCACTTACACAAAATTTCAGCACTCTAGGTGTCATAGAACTGACAATATTCAATAATAGGGTTTAGCTTCGTATGGGAGGTGCCACGCCCACTTTTCCAATACCGCCCATTTTTGGCACAACTATTCACATTGATGCTAGATGCACTTACACAAAATTTCAGCACTCTAGGTGTCATAGAACTGACAATATTCAATAATAGGTTTTAACTTTGTATGGGAGGTGCCACGCCCACTTTTCCAATACCGCCCCTTTTTGACACAACTGTGCAGACTAATAATTAGTGAACCTTCACAAAAATTCAAGACTCTAGCTGCAACAGTATTCTGAATATGCTAATTTATAAAAAACGAATAAATCCCCAAATTGTGTGGGAGGTGCCACGCCCACTGAAAATATCAAAAAATTATATAGCCTATTTTCACCACCGGTTCAGCATGAACATACTGTGAAAATTTCAAGAAGATCGGTTCAGTAGTTTAGGCTGCTATAAGGAACAAACAAACAAACAAACAAACCAACAAACAAACAAACAAACAAACAAACATACAAACACAGATTCATTTTTATATATATAGATGATAGAAACAATTGTGTGGGAGGTACAAGAATGGATGGGACTAAATCGTAAATATTTTTTAGGTTTAAAGTTTTCAAGTAACAAATTTCAAATGATTTTGATAACCCATATGGATGTTATGTCGGTTTTATTGTAACCGAAGTTTATGCCACTTTGTGCGGGAGCTACCATAAGGGCTGTGGCAATATCGCCCATATTCCACACAAATGTAACCACTATAAAAGCATTGCTAAATATCCAATTTCACAGTATTCCCATCATCAGTATGAAAGTTATAAAATCTTTATTTTTGAGTGATTTTTGTGGGAGGTACTGGAAGGGGCGTGGCAAAACCCGCCATATTTCGCACACTTAAAGTGATTATAAAAACTTTATCAAATATCAAAATATAGCTGATTCCGATTATCCATGTGTTAGTTATATGGGTTTTAATTTAACATTGGAATAAGGGTTATGTGTGCGTGAGGTACCAGAAGGGGCGTGACAATTTGGCCCATCTTCGAACTTAAACTAAGTTTGGGGAAAATATTAGCATGTGCAAAGTTTGAATCGATTCCTTAACTCCTTTCGAGAGTTATCGTGTACATCAGCCAGCCAGACAGACGGAAGGACATGGCTCAAACAGCTTAAAAAACGTGAAACGGATTTGGTTCAAACATACTTGGGGTCTTAAGTCATTCCTTCAATGCGTTACACTTTTTTCTTTCCCAACTGATATATACCCTTCCACTCTGTAGAGTGAGGGTATAAAGATATTTTTTTACTCAAAATAAAAAAAATTTTATACACTCCACGAGAGTATTATGTCTTTATACATTTGTTTCTAACACCCGAAAGAAAGCGAGATAGACCCATTGTTAATTATACCGATCGAATCACTTTTTGAATCGATTTAGCAATGTCCGTCTGTCCGGTTGGGTCAGGTCATATTAGCCTATGATTAGGAAACATACAAAAATCCTTTCCGTTTTCACTTTTTTACCGAATTGAATTGTATTCGGATTGAAAGTGGATTGCATCATATAGTCGGCCCCGCCAGACTTTAGACTTTCCTTACTTGTACACATTGTCGCCACCTACAATATAAATATTTGTATCAAAATAAATCATCAAAAAATATTTTCTGTTGGACTTAGCCTCGATATCCATAAATTTGGCTTACACTGGATTATTATCCAGGCTAAGTTCATTGTCCATAGAAATTATTTTTTTCAAAATTTGTTTTCATACACACATTGATATTGCTATTGACAACAATTTTAAAAAAGATTTTTTATTTTGAGTGATTTTTTTTATTTTATTTTGATGTTGTTATCGCAGCTTAGTTATCCAGTCTTAAAGAAAAACAGCGCTAATTGATCAACTCCATTTTCAGTATTTTTTCGATTGTTCCGGCTCTAATCTCTTTAACGGCAACTTCGATTTCATGTTTCAACACTTCAATAGTCTCTGGATGGTTTGCGTAATATTTATCCTTGATGACTCCCCACAGAAAATAATGCAAAGGGCTCAAATCACAGCTCCGAGGGGGAGATAATAATATTATGGTCAAATTTATTTGCTTGCCAAAACCTGTTGGACTTTGATTGAATGGAATACATAAAGGACGATTTGGAATACATAAGAAAACAAATGAGGTGTGTCATATGTAAAAAAAATCTATTCACTGAGGATTATAGATTATATGATGATCATAATATTATTACGTGGAGATCATATTATGATTCACTTGTGATCATAATACGATTGATTGTGGATCATACTATCATGATATGATATGTTGTTTTCAAGTTTATCAGATTATAATTCACTTGAGATTATAGTATACATATATGATTGATGGTGACTTATACTATGACTATCTGGGGATCATGATATGATTACGGAGATAATATTTTGTTTATAACTTGATCATATTAAAGTAATTTAAGGACAATATTATGATTGAGTGGGGATCATATAATGATAACTGTATGTGTGATTATTAGGATGATAACATGATAACTATAATATGATTGGCTACAATCGTAACTCTAAGCATTCCCTTCCATTATGATCACCCCAATCCTATTTTTTCTTGGCGTGTAGATGAACTCGCACAAAATTTCAGCACTCTAGGTGTCATAGTACTGAATATATTCGATAATAGTTTTTAACTTCGTATAGGAGGTGCCACGCCCTTTTTTCCAATACCGTCCATTTTTTACACAACTACTCACGTTGTTGCTAGTTGGACTCGCACAATATTTCAGTATTAGTAGCTGTTATAGAATTGAATATATTTTACAATAAGGTTTAACTTCGTATGGTAGGTGCCACGTCCAATAGTCATAGAACTGAATATATTCGAAAATATGTTTTAGCTTCGAATGGGAGGTGCCTCGTCTAATAAATAGTGAACTCTCACAAAAAGTTCAAGACTCTTACTACAACAGTACTCCGAATATATTGATTTATATAAAACGAATAAAAGCCCGACTTGTGTGAGAGATATCACGCCCGCTGAAACAAACTTACAAACGCAGATTAATTTTTATATGTAAAAAGATTATTGCTAAACCATCTTAAACATATACAACATTTCAACAAATTTAATAGATTAAACAAGTAAAAACGGCCCAGCCGAACTTAAGGCTGGGACGAACTTTATATACCCTCCACCATGGATTGCATTCCACAGAGGTTGTCGGTTTTCGTAGAAGTGCAGTAATATTACAGGAAAATATAAAATTTGTAATATAGCCAATCCAAAACAAATACAAATATTGAAAAAATAATTTTATAAATAAATATAATATTTTTCTTATTTCAAACCATTATTTATTTCAAATCAAAAATAAATATTCTTGTATTTATATTTTCAAAAAGCTTAAATACCATAAATATTGGTAGATAGTGGGTGCTACAGTTTCTTGTATTTCTATTCTATTTTAATTGCAAAAGTATTACCCTCTTGACGTTTCTACGCAATTAGAATTTCATCATTCTAGCTGTAGTCGTTTAGTTGGTACTATTTTTATCCCTCTGTACCATTGTATCCCTTGAAAGCAAAAATTTCCAAAAATCCGTTTATTTTCCGTGTCTACGTAGTCAGAGGAATGTATACTCCGAATTGCATGACTCTAGCTGCGGTCATTTTATTGGTACTATTTTTATCCCAGTTTATATTCCGTGTCTACACAGTCAGAGGAATGTATACTCCGAATTGCATGACTCTAGCTGCGGTCATTTTATTGGTACTATTTTTAGCCCTTTTTCATTTTAACCCCAAAATCTGTTTATTTTAAGTGTCTACGCAATCAGAGGTATGTATACACCGAATTTTATTATTCCAGGTGTAGCCGTTTGGTTGGTACCATTTTTATCCCTCCGTACCCACTGTATCCCTTGAAAGTACGAATTTGTAAAAAACCTTCTATTTTTCATGTCTTCGTAGTCAAAGTAATGTATACTCCGAATTTCATGACCCTGCGGTCATTTGGTTGGTACTATTTTTATCCCCTTTTTCTATTTTTGGCCCCAAAAAGTACGAATTTCGAAAAATCAGTTTATTTTCCGTGTTTACACAGTCAGAGGAATGTATACTCCGAATTTCATGACTCTAGCTATGGTCATTTGATTGGTACTAGTTCTATCCCTTTTTTAATTTTAACCCCAAAAAGTACGAATTTTGAAAAATCCGTGTATTTTACATGTCTATGAAATCAGAGGAATGTATACACCGAATTTCATTATTCTAGGTACAGCCGTTTGGTTGGTACCATTTTTATCCCTCTATTCCCATTTCACCCCTTAAAAGTACGAATTTGGAAAAAATATTTTTATATTATGTATCTACTCAATTAGGGGAATGTACACACCGAATTTCGTGTTTCTAGCTGTTGTCGTTTAATAAGTACCATTTTTATCCGTTTTTTGGTGCACGTTTTTGCTATAAGGAGAATGCGCATGCCAAATATCAAGCAAATATAAACAGACATATTCAAAAAAACATGCTTAAATACGCTAAAATATTAGGGATTATTATGGGTATTTTTAGTCCTTGTGAGGGAAAAATTTTCCCTTTGGGCCGATTTCCCAACCGATCTACGACTATAAGACGCATTTGTGGAAAATTTGAACATGCTAGCTCCTTTCGTTTAGATGCTAGCGTGCTTTCAACAGACGGATCGGTGCTTTCAACAATCTAGATCGTCTTAGAATTTTATGACGATCAAGAATATATATACTTTATAGGGTCTCAGGTCGATATTTCAAGGTGTTACAAACGGAATGACAAAGTTAGTATACCCCCATCCTGGAGGTGGAGGGTATAAAAAACTATTTCTTTTTCTTCTGGTCCCACTGTGTCATGTCCTGGATTTTCGATTTTTTTTGGTTTATCCATATTGACTGTTTTAGCGGCAGGCCAGGGAGGGATAAGAATAGTAATATGTTTTCATTTCAATTTCTTTTTTAGACATTTTCTCCGGGTCTTCGTTCGGTCGTGTTCCCTCAGACGAACACAAGCTGACATTTCTTTACAGTGGTTTGTAATGTCTTAACATTTGACACGTCTTTGTCGGTCATAGATTATACACTTAAACTAAGCAGGATTATTTATTATGCGAGTGCGAGTGTGTGTGTGTGTGTGTGTGTGCAGGCATGTGTCCTTCCTGTCTGTATGTTAGCTGTCTCAGGACATTTGCTAACAAAGTGCTTGTTAGCCAGCGGGGTTAGAGAAAGGAGCCAAAATGGATGGTTATTGATGCCGTTGTTGTGCTATGTATTATATTAAGGATATTGGTCGTTAGTTAAGGTTTTGTGTATGTGTGCGTATGTGTGTTTGTTTCTATTTATGTTTCTTTTCATTTCGATTTGCTTTGCCTGTCGGTCGTCCCCTTCATTTGTTACAACAATAAAATTTGTTCAACTTCAACAATCATGGTTGATATATATGCGTGTGTGTGTTCCTTCTGCGAGTCCTTCTTCTTGATTTCTCGGCTGTGTTAACATTAATATAAATGTTACGTTTCCTTTTCGTAGTCCTCGCTGCTTTGTACTGAGTCGATGTGTGAGCCGGTTGCGGTTCGTTTACTTCGTCCAAAAGGCGCTTATGTGATTTATGACTTTTTATCCTCTTTGTCTTCCACCCATCATATGTGAGTGGTTCTTTGAACGTCTGTATGTTGATATCCCGTCTTTGGCCGTCGCTAAACTCACTTCGTCCTTTTGGGTTCAACAAATTTGTTGATGTGGAAATTATTAATAGTGTTTGTTATATCTGAGATTTGGGGAACTCTGTTTGCCAGTGCCTGGTGTCCTTGTGCTGGTGTTATCCTTCTGGGTTTTCTTTTGGCGAAATTAATAATTTATTGCTTTATTAATCTTCATATGAATTTCATGAACTCTCCGCATAGTTTCTCAGTTATTGTGGTCTCGTCTGCCATCGGCGCTATGATTTGTAACACTTTCAAGAAATTGTCAAACATTTCTGGGAGGATCCTGCGATAATAAATCAATAATTGTTATGATTATTGGCAATAAATATTCTCAAGTCAGTACAGTTGGTATCGTACGTGCTGAGACCTCTTAAGCCAAATGGCAAGAATGGCCATAGATTTCCGTTTATCACCCCCAGGCAGTTGTTCAGTGGAGGTCATATCGCACTGCTAAACACTTTGTTTTTAGCCACAAGATATCCGCTTGCATTTTCTCCATAAATTTTTGTGATTATGGTTAATCAATCTTCGGCTTTTGGCGAGAGGCAGGCCTTGTCGACAATACAGGGGTAGTGATTAATAATAAATATCAGATATCCGCTGTGGCATCATTTATTATTTTGAGTTTGTTCAGCATGATAACATTAATAATAATAAGCGATAACTTTCAATTCGAGTGATGTTGGCATAATATATTCCGATTTAGAGTAGATTTCATGTGCAATCCAAATAGAAATGAAGAATCCATGAAGTGTTCATAGTTGATATTGAATTAAAAATTTAAAAATCCATTTTAAAATTAATCATTTCTAGAAAAATTTATATTTTATAAATTTATATTTATATAAGTATATAAACTCTATGGGGTTGCCGATGAATATTTCAAGGTGTTGCAAACGGAATGACATTTTTAGGTGTAGGATACAAGAGCGCCCCGGTAGTCGAGTTGATAGCGTGCTCGGCTATTAGCGTGGGGGTTGTGGGTCCAATTCCCACCAGAGGCTCTGGTCTGTCGCTGCAACAACTAGCTACAATGGTCTTAGTCACCCCGGCTCAATCCCTGGACCAAAATTATAATATAAATTTACTTTGTATTGTAATTCGTAATAAATAAATAAATAGGTGTAGGATACAAATTTACAAAATGCTACCAGAAAGTCATTCCGAAGAAGAAGAAATAAGAATGCATAAACTATAGTACGCTGTTTCTACCACCTAATTCTAAAGGTATTATTCTACCTATGGATCAAAGTCCTATTAAATTGTGAAAAGTGTAAATCTCTTTTAAATGTTTACCATTCAGAAGGTCTGTATTACGGTGATTGTAAGTATGGGACATTGTGCCATTTTTGGCACTATCGTATGTTGATTGTCCCAGTGACACACTGAATGCTCTTTTAGCAAATTTTCGTTATTTACATAGCTCAATACAAACTTAGTTCAATTTACTGCAAAATGTTTATTTTTTAATATTGTTCATGCGGTTGTAGTATACATGTCCAAATACCATTTAATATTTAGAGATATTTTATACATAAAATGACCAATCCACATAAAACAAGTAAGGAAAGGCTAAAGGCGGGCAGGGCCCACTATATAATACCCTACACCACTCCCTGTTTATGTTTGATAAGAACAATTTTATGTAGTTCATATAAATTATAAATATAATATAACATGATCTGCAAAATTGTATCGAGATCCAATGCACAATGTGGAATCTAGAGCTGTAATAGCCAATTTGTATGAGGGTTATACCAAAATATGGACCTATATACTCGACTTTCATAAGCTGCCAAATTTGATAAACTCCCGATGTAATATTTGGTCCTAGAGGGGTAATAACAAAAAATAGATCACTTTTAAAGTAGGTATTCATTATTGAAATATAACTTGATCTGCAAACTTTTATCAAGATCCAATGTAAGATGTGGGTTATAGAGCGATAATAGTGTAAACTGGGGGCTCATTTGTATGGGCGCTATACCAAAACATTGAGCTATATAGCTGGCTTTCAAAATATGTGTTTCTAGTATAAATGTCACATTGTGCGGGAAATTTGATCAAGATCCGATGTAAAATATGCATTTTAGAGCTGCAATAGTGTAAATCGGAGGTACATTTGTATGGGGGCTATATCAAAACATGGTTCCATAGTCCACTTTCACATTAACCGCTTTTGGTTCGAATATAACATGACCCTGAAAATTTTATAAAGATCCATTGACCTACATAGCTGGCTTTCAAAATAGGTGTTTCTAGTATAAATGTCACATTGTGCGGGAAATTTGATCAAGATCCGATGTAAAATGTGCATTTTAGAGCTGCAATAGTGTTAATCGGAGGTACATTTGTATGGGGCCTATATCAAAAGATGGTCCCATAGTCCACTTTCACATTAACTGCTTATAGTTCGAATATAACATGATCCTGAAAATTTTATAAAGATCCAATGTAAAATGCGTATTCTAGGTCAGTAAATTGGAGGGATTTTTGTATGGAGGCTATATCCGAATCTGAACCGATTTCCTCCAAATTTAATACCAATCGTCGCTAGGCTAAACAAATTACTTCTGCCAAATTTCATGACAATCGGACAGGAATTGTGACCTGTAGAGTGCGAATAAGCTTTAGATGGACAGCAGGCGGAGAGACAGACATCGTTAAATCGATTCAGCTGGTGATTTTAAGCCGATCGATATACTTAAAGGCGGGTCTAGCTCAATTATCTCTTGGTGTTACAAACATTTGGCGGACAACTAACTTATAATACCCTATCCCACGAAGTGGTACCCTTCGTAATGGGATATAGATATATAGATATAAGTTGTAATTATGTTTGCAACATGCTGCATCAAGTTTCGAACAAAGACGGTGGGGACTTGTGTAGCAATTTCTTTTTCCGAAATTAAATGTAAAATTTACATTACCAGCATGACATCACGCCAAATATTGAGAGTCCAACGACTTTTGGCCATGAAATCGGTTTTCAGCCCGTACCGGACATTTTTCCAAATTTGAACATTTGCTTGTGTGCTTGTTTATGTTTCACATAATTCTTTCCAAAGGATTAACATTAATATGAAATTTATACATTGAAGAGATTTAAAAGAATAATCTTTGCTTTACTCAGACACAACGACGATCACAGCTGCCTTTACAATAATTTTCAGACAACCGCCTCCGGAACCGAGAAAAATCTGCTTTAGTTTATGTCTATGGCATTTAACGAAATATGAAAACATAAATATTTCACACTTACTTAGGAAAGATTTCAAAACAAAACATTTTCACGCTTTAACACTCAAATTCACAAAATGCACCGTAAACCCGCCATGAACAAAACATTATCGCAGCCATTCGAACAGAGGCACACAGCGAGTATAAATAATTCTTTCAAAATTGTCATAATTTTCAATGTTCTGTAACATTAAGGAGACACATAGCTATCCATCCACATCCGCATCGTACGCAGGGATAGATAGATAGACTGACTGGGACGGACAAAGACGACACAGCTTCTGGCATTTGGTATGGCCCGGCCCACAGATGCATAAGTGAACCGAATCAGACAAATTTATGAGATGCACCAGTGGAAGGGAATGCCATCATCGCACACTGGGCTGTGATGCTGCGCGCAGCTACACTTACAACACACAAAGGAGCGTGAAAATATATGTTGTCACGGTAGTTTTTATATTATGCTATGTCCGTCTTCTTCTTCTTGTCGTTGTCTACGGCATTTTGAGAATGAAGACTATTAAAAAGATTAAAATAGTCGTAAATTAAGACGAGTTGATATGGCAGGAGGCATAAATGAAACGAAAAAGGATTTAAAATTGTTTCAAAAGAAAACAAGGTTTTTAAACACAATTTCTGGAAAAGAGTGGTCCATAAATAAAGATTTTGAGCAGAGAAAACGTTGCCCCAATCCGGTATGAAAAAACGGATCATATTTTAACACGCCCGATAATAATAAATAATATTTACGATGGATTTTCCAAAAATAAACAAAAGGGTAGCTAGTGAGCGTTAATAAGCGTGACAGTAGAGGTTTATTGAAGTTGTATTAGAAATTTAAATGGTAAAGCGGGACAACCAATGGTACTGTTAATGAGCTTCATATAAAAAAACCGCCATGAATGGGTTTAATTGATCGTCGAACTTTCTATCAAATTAATCAAACTAGTCGTTTAGTTTATTTTTATACCCAATGGGTTTGCAGAGTATGTATATATATTTTGGATCGTGGTAAAATTATAGGAATATCTAGACCTGTCCGTCCGTCAGTAATTCCATTTGAAATGCAGAACTCGCCAATTGATATTCAGATATTCCATTTGAAATTCAGAACTCGTCACTTGATATTCAGAAATTCCATTTGAAATTCAGAACTCATCAATTGAAAATCAGATCTTGTTATTTGAATTTCAGAAAAGTCTATGAATGTTGTATATTATGACCTTAGCTTCATCTATGTGAACAGATTTCCACCAGGATGATGACACTGTTGGTCACAAATTTGGTTTTTTAATATTTTATTTTGAGCAAGTGTGTTGCTGCGTTCGGTGTACACAAAAACTACTGATTTGACAGCCATAAAATAACCGCTAACGGCATCTGTTATTTGGATGTTACAGCATTGACATACGCACATCAGGTGATGTCCATCATATGGTCGATCTTCAACACTATGTATAACAGATTCCAAATATTACAGTCTTAGCTCTCCTATATTTGGGGGTGTTACCACCGTAAATGTAAGTCAAATGTATTACCCCAAATTATTTCTATTAAGTTTAGTTGGGATAAATGTGTCTAATCTTAAAAGCGAAGCTGTGGATTCTGAAAACATGTCATCCAGACATAGAATATAATTTTTGAATTTCAAATGAAATGTTCTGAATTTCATATGAAATATTCTGAAATTCATTTGATGAATTTCAAATAACAAGTTCTGATTTTCAATTGATGAGTTCAGAATTTCAAATAGATTTTCTGAATATCAAGTTACGAGATCTGAATTTCAAATGGAATTTGTGAATATCAATTAATGAGTTCTGAATTTCAAATGGAATTTCTGCATATCAATTGGCGAGTTCTAAATTTCAAATGGAATTTCTGAATATCAACTGATGTGTTTCAAACGGAAATTCTGAATTACAATTGATCTTTTATGAATTACACTTGGAAATGGCGTAGTTATGGAAATACAATTATTTTTAGTTGCTTAAAAGTACGACTTTTGGTTAAATACCCATATTTTGACAGAACCTAGCGTTAACTATTTTTTAGAGGTTTGTAAATAGCAACTTTCAGTTTTTGTCGCTTAAAGTAAAGGCGCAAAAAAATTAAAAATTAAATTTTTGACCCGACCTTATGCTCTGAAACTGAAAAGTCTATTAAAATAAAATCTAGATCATAAATAGTTGTACGATCATGTTCATGGTGACGTTCCCAAAATTAAGGCAAAAACGATGTTAAGTTCGGCCGGGGCGAACTTTTTATACCCTCCACCATGGATTGCATTCCACTGAGACTGTCGATTTCCGTAGAAGTGCAATAATATTACAGGAAAATATCATTTTTTTAATATAGCCAACCAAAACAAATACTGATATTGAAAACATAATTTTATAAATTAATATAATATTTTTATTATTTCAAACCACGCTTAAAAGGCAAGGCTGTCAATACGTTTATACTATATATATCGAACTAATACTTCAAGTCAATTCAAAAACTAAATAGTCTTATCTTTATATCTTCAAAAAACTTAAATACCATAAATATTTGTAGATAGTGGGTTGTACATTTAGTTGTATTTCCATTCTATTTTAAGTCCAAAAGTACAAATTTGGAAAATCCATTATCTCACGTACATAGTGAAAAATAACCTAACTTCATGATTCAATCAAATTTTGCAGTAAAGGTAACAAAATAAAGTATTAAAAAATAAAGTTTTATTGTGCGTGTCTATGCAGTCTATGGATCAAAGGATGCAGTCCATGATTCTAGCTGCGGCCATTTGGGTGGTACCATTTTTATCCCCTTTTCCTACTTTACCCCCTTAAGAGTAAGACTTTCTAAAATCTATTTATTATACGTGTCGACGCAAATAGAGGGATGTTCGCACCGAATGTCGTCATTCTAGTAAGTCTTTTAGTTGGTACTATTTTTATCCCTCTGTACCGTTGTATCCCTTGAAAGTACGAATGTGGGAACAACTTTTTTTCGTGTCTATGCAGTCAGAGGAATGTATATTCCTAATTTTATGACTCTAGCTGCGGTCATTTGGTAGGTACTATTTTTATCCCTTTTTTTCATTTTAACCCCAAAAAGGACGAATTTCGAAAAATCCGTTTATTTTATGTGTCTATGCAATCAGAGGAATTTCATTATTCTAGGTGCAACCGTTTGGTTTGTACCATTTTTATCCCTCTATAACCATTTTATCCCTTAAAAGTACGGAATTGGAAAAATAGTTTTATATTATGTATCTACTCAATTAGAGGAATGTACACTAGACCGTACCAGGTTACAAGTAAAAAAAAAAAGTTCGCCGTACACCTTCGAATATGAAGTATTATTGAAAGGTAGTTTCAAAAATTTTTTTTTATTTTTTTATGCCGAACGTAGGTGTCGCGCTTTTACATTTTTCTATATAACTTCTGCATTTATAAACGGATTTAAGAGTGTGATACATCGATGTTTTTGTCTCGACGAGGCCGATTTTTTTGTCTTTGAAGTCATTGAGCTCAAGCATGATTCATGATTTTATGCGAGCTTTAATTTTCTGATATTAGAATGGTACATTAGGGTAGTAGCAACTGAGATATGATGGGTAAGTACCAGAAGGGGGTGCTTGAGCTCAATGACTTCAAAGACAAAAAAATCGGCCTCGTCGAGACAAAAACATCGATGTATCACACTTTAAAATCCGTTTAGAAATGCAGAAGTTATATAGAAAAATGTAAAAGTGCGACCCCTACGTTCGGCATAAAAAAATAATTTTTTTTTTTTGAAACTACCTTTCAATAATACTTCATATTCGAAGGTGTACGGCGAACTTTTTTTTGACGTACGCCCTAATGTACACATCGAATTTCGTGTTTCTAGCTGTTGTCGTTTGAAAGGTACCATTTTTATCCCTTTTTCCCCATTTCAACCCCATACGAATAAGAATCAATTTATGGTGCACGTTTTAGTTATAAGGGGAAAGCGCATTTCCAATATCAAGCAGACAATGTGGAAAAACATGTTTAAAAACTTTAAATATTAGGGGTTATTAGGGATATTTTCAGTCCTTGCGAGGGAAAAATTTTTCCCTCTGGGCCGATTTCGCCCACTTTCAATACCAACCGATCTGCAACCATAAGACACTGGGGAATAGGGAAAATTTCAACCTCCTAGCTCATTTCGTTCGGAAGCTAGCATGCTTTCAACATACAGACAGACAGACATGGCTATATCGTCTTACAATTTTACCACGGCCCAGAATATATATACTTTATGGGGTCTCCGACGAATATTTTAAGGTGTTACAAACGGAATGACGTAGTGAGTATACCCCCATCCATAGTTGGAGGGTAATCGCTTAAACTCACAAATCCTATAACTAAATGAATTTGGGATAGTGCACAATGTACATACATATGTATATATATTCGAATATATCTATATATATAAATAGATGGACGTGTTTATTCATGCATAAATGTATGTACATACATAGATACCTACATAATATGAATGTATGGTCTGTTGTGTGTTTATAATAAATATTGATTTGTAAAAACCAATTTGAAATGTGTTCCGAAAAGAGCAATAAAGCAAAAAGGACATGACATTTTAACAGAAATTTTGACAAGGGACAGCGGCATAAATGGCCATTTCACACATGCCTGCATGGACCAATGCTCCCAACCACACATAAATCCATGCATATATATGTATGTATGTGTGTGTGGATCTGACATAAGCAATAAATACCATATGTATGTCCATTACAGGGTTCTCTAATAATGAATGAGTCTGTGATTTCGTTTCATACACTGTCGCTATTTTATTTTATGGCTGAAAAGTGGGTGATGGTAACATTTTTAGCAAATTTGTTTTATTGATTTAGCAAATGGGCTCTGTTGTGTTTGCTTTTCTGCTATTGTTTTATATACATTCATACACACATCTGTATGTCTATATGTATGTATTTCTTTTTGTCGGATATTTGCAATGAAAAAATGTTGGCATAATTTATGACTATTTCTATGGTTATTTTAGAGGCGTTTGTTGAAAAATTGCTTTCTGTTGAAGGAAGGAAGGACATTAGAGGGAGGGGCAGGGCGGTGCGTTCGGTCTGATCAGTAGAAACCATATTTTATGACAGTGTTGTTTTTCAGCTATTTAATTGATTTATGGTTGAGCAGAGCTCAACGACAACGACAACAACAGCAAAAACCAAAAAAGTCAAACAAAGCAAATAGTCTTTTGATAAAATATCGTTGCTATTAAAATAATTGTGCACAGGATGTTGTGTAGAGCATGTGTTATCTCTCTATTTCGAAATGCCATAAATTGTATAAGCTGTACGTGCCCGATCAAATTTACAAGGGTGTGACATGGCAATGTTTTGAGTGATGTAACCACATCAGTTTTTTCGCTTCGATTTGTCACCTTAAATATCTCATTTGTATCTCTCACCAGCAGGAAATATATATCATTTTAAAGTATATTATATTATTCTCATAACACTATGCAACAAAAATAAACAAGTAAAAAGGCGTTAAGTACGGCCGGGCCGCATCTTATATACCCTCCACCACGAAGTGCATTCATCAGTACTACCGGCAGATTAGAAGCCATCAACTTTACATAGAAGTGCACTACCATATTAGGAAAATTGGGATGCTTCATTATTATAATATTAATAGTCATCTACTATATATAAACTACTACTATATAAAACCTCAAGTGGAATCAACAAGATAACATTAGGCTGCAATCTGCAAAAATGTGCCCTAAATATTATGAGGCGAAAACAATTTCCCTAAAGCCCGATTTTCCCCATTTGCAATTTATTGATTCCAGCAACAGCCCAAATGTCTGTACCATTTTGATAGGAAAAGTTTTATTATTAAAATCCAATAAGTTACAGAGTGGAATTGCTTGGTATCAGCTCCAGTCCTTTTTCCATTTTGACCCTAAAAGAACAAATTTAGAAAAATGCGTTCCACTTTTTTTCGCGTCTACGTAGACAGACGAGTGAAAATACTGAAAATCGTGATTTTAGCTACAGCCGTTCAATTGTTCCCAAATTTAATTCCACTTAGATCCTGATGCTAAGAATATCGGCATTCACCCCATATTCAGCCTAAAATTACAAATTTCGAAAAAATATACTTTTTGTTTCGCATCTTCACAGTCAGTCACGGAATTTCATGATTTCAACTTCAGCGGTTTGGTATGTACCATTTTTATCCCTCTTTTCCAATTGTATCCCTTAAAAGTGCGAATTTTGAAAAATCCCCCTATATTACGTATCTACGTAATTAGAGGGATGTACGTTCCAAATTTTATGTCTCTAGCTAATGTCTTATCATTGGTACCATTTTTATCCCATTTCGCCCGCTAAAACGTGTATTTAGTTTTTGGTGCTTTCAAGTGCATATATAGTGGAAATTGAAAAAAAAAATGCAATAAAAACAAGTAAGGAAAGGCTAAAGTCGGGCGGGGCCGACTATATAATATCCTACACCACTCCCTGCGAATATACCTCGCTTTGATTACTAAATCCAGGTTTTTCATGGGAGCAATTTTATGTAGTTCATATAAATTATACAATTACTATCAATTCATCTTTAGTCAAATTTAATGAGTATGGTAAATAATAAAGTAATTGATCCAATTTTTCATCACATATTCCGAGTAAAGTAAATATAACATGATATGGAAAAATTGATCAAGATACAGATTATACAGCGGTAATAGGATGAATCGGACGGACATTTGAAGGGGGCCTATAACAACACTTGAGGCCTGTGACATGCGCCTATATATTTTCATTCACGGTAGGTATTCACAGTTGAAACATATAATGATCTGCAAAATTTGATGAAGATCCGATGTAAGATGTAATTTCAAGAGCTGCAGAATGGGGCCCATTTGGGTTATACCAAAGTATGGACATATGGGCATCTCCCAAACAAGTATGGTAAGGCTAAAGACGGACGGAGCCTACTATATGATACACCCCACTTTCTATATCACTACAATTCAATTCGGTAAACAAGTGAAATCGGGAAGGATTTTTGTATCCTGTAAATGTATGTGTTGGAGAAATCAGAAAGGACATTTGTATGGGGGTATATTGAAACCTGGAACGATGTGACCCACTTTCACCATGTATGTTTATTTGTAAAATATAATATGTAAAGTGTGGCCAAAATCGTTTAAAGATTCGGGAGCAACATTTGTATTGGGGCTATATCTAAATATGAACCGATCTTACCCACTTTAATCATGGGTATTTTAGTTGTAATATAGGATGTTGTGCCAATTTTAAAGAAAATCGGGGACAATATGCGGTTTCTAAAGCGGAAAAGTGAAATCGGGAGCGACATTTGTATAGGGACTATATCTAAAACTGAACCGATGATACCCACTTTCAGCATAGGTGTTTTTAGTTGGATTATAAGGTGTTGTGCCAATTTTAAAGAAAATCGGGAACAATATGCAGTAAGAAGTTGTGCCAATTTTAAAGAAAATCGAGAACAATATGCGGTTTCTAAAGCGGAAAAAGTGAAATCGGGAGCGACTTGTATGGGGACTATATCTAAATCTGAACTGATCTTACCCACTTTCGGCATAGGTGTTTCTAGTTCAATTCTAAGACGTTGTGCCAATTTTAAAGAAAATCGGGAAATTTTTATTTTTTTCGTTTGCATTTTTTTGGTCTGTAATCAATATTTGATTTGAACTGGGATATTGTCCTGGCTTTTCTTTTTTGCTTCTATATTTAGTAGAACGCAAATATATTTACAAATGCATTGTGACATTTATTACTTGGCTGCGTTCTATTAAATATATAAGCAAAATTGTCTTGAGCCAGGACAATATCTCAGTTCAAATCGGGAACAATATGCGGTTTCTAAAGCGGAAAAAGTGAAATCGGGAACGACATTTGTATGAAGGCTATATCTAACTCTGAACCGATCTCACCCACTTTCAGCATAGGTGTTCCTAGTTCAATTATATGATGTTGTGCCAATTTTAAAGAAAATCGGGAAGAATATCCAGTTTCAAGAGCGGAAAAAGTCAAATCGGGAGCGACATTTGTATGGGGGCTATATCTAAATCAGATCCGATTTCCTCCAAATTCAATACCAATCGTCAAATTTCATAACAATCGGACCACAATTGCGACCTGTAGAGTGCGAACAAGTTTTGATGGACAGCAGACGGACGGACAGACAGACATCGTTAAATCGGTTCAGTTGGTGATTCTAAGCCGATCCGTATACTTAAAGGTGGGCCTAGCTCAATTATTTCTTGGTGTTACAAACATTTGGCGGAAAAGTAACTTATAATACCCTAGTCCACGAAGTGTTGTAGGGTATAACAAATAAGAAAACGTCTGTCGGCTAAACCGACTTATATATACCCTCACTCTCAGGGAACATGTATATGAAAGGACTTAAATTTTGCTTATCACCGGATTAAGCAAATGATTTTGACTACTCGTATGGATGTTATATCGGTTTTATTGTAACCAAAGTTTATGCGACTTTGTGTGGTAGGTACCAGAAGGTGTTTGGCAATATCGCCCATATTAAATTCGAATGTAGCATCTATAAAAAAATTGGCAGATATCAAATTTCAGATTATTGCGATCAGGTACTATTTTGTACGCTCAAAGTTAGAATAAAAACTTTATCAAATACCAAAATATGGCTTATTCCGAATATCCGTTTAAAAGCTACATTGGATTTAATTTAGCACAAGAATATGGTCCATTTGTGTGTTAGGCACAAGGGGGGGGGGGC
The DNA here is from genome assembly GCA_947397865.1 of Polietes domitor. Taxonomy (NCBI): domain Eukaryota; kingdom Metazoa; phylum Arthropoda; class Insecta; order Diptera; family Muscidae; genus Polietes; species Polietes domitor. Next base: position 145,857,425 of record OX377619.1, read on the forward strand.
GTGGGAATTTCGCCCTTCTTCGAACTTGAACTAAGTTTGGGAAAAATATTATCATGTGCAGAGTTTGTATGGATTCCTTTACTCCTTTCTCTTAAATGTTGTGAAAAGGATTTGGTCCAAACATACTTAGGGTATTAAATCACTCCTTCGATGCGTTAAATTTTTTCTGTCCCAAATGATATCATGATTATACTGCGTCCAGCTATGGTAGAAACCCAAGGAAATAGTTTTGTTAGTCCAAAGTCATAAAAATTTTATAACTTCTAAAATATATCCGATTGGCCGATTTTCAATGTTATCTCAAAATAATTCTCGGATCCTTGTGTAATTTCATTTTTTTTAACAGAACTCGAAAATGTTTACTAGAACAAAAGTTATTGAATTTTGTCCGATGGATTTTGATTCTGAAACATTGTGCCCCGGTTTTTTCGAAATTACAATTTTCGAACAATCGGCTAACCGGCTTTTCGTCTGGTTCCATATTTTTTTGGGTGTTGCTTTCACACAAACTATCAAAAATTATTTATGTATAAAAATCAATATTATCATATCATAATATCGATATGATAAAAGTCTCGGGTGTATTATTTCGATCTGAAATCTGACATTTGATTTAAACTCAAATAATGTTTTTTTGCTGGGATCTTAAAAAACAGTATGGTGAGTGTTAAAATTAGGGCTATATCTTTTGCAATACGATAAAAAGGACCAAGCATCCAGATTTCATTATTTCATAAAAAAGAAAATTTCCCATACGAACATTTTAGAGTTCTTTTGAGTATTACTCCACGTCTTTGTTATCACGTTGCAGACATCGGGCATCACACCTAACCAATCTCTAATGTAACACATACTATGAACGCACTACCAATCACAGTAATAATTTATAGAAACCCGTCCGGCACACTTGGCCATGTTATTGATGTGAAAAACCAAACGATTTCGTGCAACAACCATTTTGTTCGTTATAAATCTTCAGAAATGTTTCCTCTCCGCCAGCACTACCGGATGCTATAAATTCCATTTCAACTGCAAACCACAAAAACATAAAACACAACAATCACTACCAAAAACCAGAACGCACTTCACAGAATTACTCTTTAAACAGAACAACGAAAGCCATTTCATCCGTACGTATGTGACAATTCTAATAAAAATGAAATTTATTTGAGAGCATAAAACCGTGAACGTGTTTGAAATTATTTCTCAAGAAATTATTTCAATAAACAAGCAGGGGGACAGACCGGCAGCAGACAAAATTAAAATTGTAACTATTTCAATAAAAACGGAAAAAACAGAACGAGAAAAAAACTACACAAAATCCCCATGAAACACAGAAAGCTGATTATAGAGATCATACAGCAAACTCGGTGGCATAAAAACCACAATCACGTACGAGACAAGTTAAGAATATGAAGTCGAAAATTGTGGCCATGCTGATGATGATTACGCTGCGATAGCGATATGGTGACTGGAGATGACGATGATGAACAATAACACACTGTGTTGCTACTACAGAGCATTATACCTCCGAGGAATTCTGTGAAAAATTGTAGCTCATAACTATACAAACCAAGGAATAGTCGTAAACTGGAATAGAGGAGAATTATGTAGTACACTCTGACATCGTGATACATGAGCAAAGATTTATTGCATTGGCCACACAGCGATACCAGTCTTATTGTCCGCTCATCAGGAATCTACTTCCTAATAATAGATTAGGAATTTTCGAAATTATCAGAGTTCGTCTAATACATAAGTCTTACATATGTTTGTAATTCGATTTCAATCTATCCCTAGCAATCATTTCTTTTGAACCTTGGAAAACGATTTGTAAAATTATTTTAGACATTTCATCCTGGATCAGCTTACACAAGGACTCAGTTGAAATATTACCGTGTTTAAGATGGAACATTTTACGACACTGGTCCTGGATAACTTAAAAACTAAACGTCTTAATTTCTAAATATAGATATTATTGTTTGAAATATTCAACGGGAAATCCTTTAAATCGATACGTTGACAATATTGGAAGATATCCACAACGTATAATATTAATATTTTCACCTAAGAAGTCATATTGTTTGGACCGATAATTGTTCCCATTTTTTTCACAAATTAAAGTTGATTCTATTAACAATAAATTGATATTTATTTAACCTTCTATTTTGTGGAAATTTTTCCACTTAAGAGAATCTTTTTGAAATTTGCACATAATTTTAACGTCCTGAAATATTGCTCGTAGACTACGAAGGGAACTTGTGTAGGTGGAACATGTTTGTCCTTGTTTATAAAATGCTGTGGTTGCTGGGTAGGGGTGGGACAGTGTTGAATGGGAATTTTAGGAGTTCGATTTGGATATGCTGGAATACCCTATTTGGTGGAGTACGGAAAAAATTCATGAGCCAAAATGAGGGTTGCTATGTGCTCATCGTGGTCAAAGGAGGGAAAAAGGGTAAAAATACATAAAAAGCCCCAAAACTGTCTCGGAGTTGGTCCCAGAGGGGTTAAATGTAAAAACGACCTCCATTAATTTTCTCTCCCCAAAATTGTTTTCGAACAAAAATTATACATTTTTATTCCTTCCACCAGCAGGATGTCATTCCGTTCGTAACACCTTGAATATCGACCTGAGACACTATAAAGTATATATATATTCTTGATCGTCATAAAATTCTAAAACGATCTAGCCATGTACGTCTGTCCGTCTGTTGAAAGCACACTAGCATCTGAACTCCTTCATGCGGCTCCTATACAAAAACAGTTTTTATACACCCCACGAGAATATTATGTCTTTGTGCAATTGTTTGTAACACCCAAAAGGAAGTGAGATAGACCCATTGTTAATTATACCGATCGACTTAGAATCACTTTTTGAATCGATTTAGCAATGTCCGTCTATCCGTCCGTCCATCTATTGTTGTAATTAAAGTACAGGTCACAATTATAATTGGCACGAGTTAGTTCTGCGGTCCAAGGACGAACCCTAATTAATTTAAAGGAAATCGGTTCAGATTTAGATGTAGCCCCCATACAGATGTTACTCCCGATTTGAATTTTTCCGCTATAGAAACCTCATATTTAACTCAATTTGCTTCAAATTGGTCACAGTACCTTATAATTAAACTGGAAATGTCTATGGTGAGTTTGGGCCAGATCGGTTCAGATTTAGATATAGCTCCCATACAAATTTCGTTCTCCATTTAACCTTTTGCACTCTAGAGATCACATATTCACAATATTCTTCAAATTTGGCAGAGTACCTTATAATTCAAATGGAAACATCTGTGGAAACAGTTAGTCAGATCGGTTCAGATTTAGATAGAGCTCCCATACAAATTTTGCTCCCAAATTGACATTTCAGCTCTAGAAACCACATTTTTTTATCTGATTGTTTTCAAATTTGGCAAAACATCTTATATTTAAACTAGGAACACATGTGGTGAAAATAGGTCAGATAGCTCCCAGCTTGACTTTTTCCGCCCAGAAATCACGTATTATCACAGAATTTCTTCAAATTGAAATTGATTTACTTGAACTGGAAGAACCTATTATGTAAGTGGGGCACTTCATTCCATGTTTGGATATAGCCCAGATACAAATATTATTATCGATTGGACAAATTGGGTCATGTCATATTAACCTATAATTAGGAAACATACAAAAATCCTTCCCATTTTCTATTTTTTACCGAATTGAATTGTATTCGGATAGAAAGTGGAGTGTATCATATAGTCGACCCCGCCCGACTTTAGCCTTTCCTTACATTTTTAACGAAGGAAATACCACCACTTGAAATTCAGAACTCATCACTTGATATTCAGAAATTCCATTTGAAATTCAGAACTCATCACTTAATATTCAGAAATTCCATTTCAAATTCAGAAAGTCACTTGATACTCAGAAATTTCATTTGAAATTCAGAACTCATCAATTGAAAATCAGAACTTATTATTTGAAATTCAGAACTCATCAAATGAATTTCAGAACATTTCATATGAAATTCAGAAGTTATCAAATAAAATTCGAAAAACATTTATGGAGAAATAACTCGATATACTCCAAATTCATACATTGATAAAATTTATTAAAGAACACATTTAATTATTTTAATATGTTGTTTATCATTTACATTATCAATATGCAATGAAATCAAGAAATAGATTGTTAGATTGGAAAGGGGAGAACACAAGCTTTAATAATATTTAACAGACAATTAATAGCGAAACACTTTTTGAGCGTCAATAGACGTGAACAATTTTCATTTCAAAATTTAACTTGGCCGAGTTAACCAACTTTACAAGATAAGTTGAGTGTTACCAAAGGCTTTCTATATTCAATACAAGAAATTACCGACGCAACGTTGACATATGACAGCGAATACAAATTTTGCAGTCATGTTTACATGTTAAATCAAAATATGACATTGAGGAAAACAATGAGTACGAAAAACGAAAACGAAATGAATATATATCTTTTATTGTTAGATGTTGTAAAATATTTTGTTTTCTTAGAAAAACCATATAAAACCGTAAAATATCAACAAACAAATGTGCTTTGAAGAAGCAAATGTTACTCTCGCATTTCTGGAAGTTAACATTCAAATAACGAGATTTCTCCTCCTGTAGTTTTACGATCGTTGTGTGTTACCATTCTACTCTTTGTATTAAGAGATTTACACTATTTAATTCCGACAATCTATAAAGCAAATAGTATACATATACAACCGTAATTAATAAATAATTTACATTGTATGTAAAAATCTTTTTAAAAGTTTTACATACGTAGAATATAATATCTGAATCAATAACTTCTGCATTTCAAATGAATAGTCCTGAATTTCATATGAAATATTCTGAAATTCATTTGATGAGTTCTGAATTTCAAACAACAAGTTCTAATTTTCAGTTGATGAATTCTGAATTTCAAATGGAATTTCTGAATATCAATTGACGAGTTCTGCATTTCAAATGAAATTTCTGAATATCAACTGATGTGTTCTGAATTTCAAATGGAAATTCTGAATTACAATTGATCTTTTCTGAATTACACTTGGAAATGGTGTAGTTATACAATTTCATTAGGAAACATACTTTTTTATATGGATGTGATTCTTCGTGCCAGCAAGGATCTTCATTAATAAAACAAGTAAGGAAAGGCTAAAGTCGGGCGGGGCCGACTATATAATACCCTACACACCTCCCTGCATATGTACTTTCAAGATTACATTCGGAACATACAAATTTATATTGAGAAATGTAAATTCATATTAGGGACATATAAATTCATAATGGGTAATGTAAATTTATAATAGGAACATGTTAATTCATAATGAGATATATAAATCATAATTCATTGAGAACAAATAATTCATAATAGGAACATACCAATTCATAATGAAATATACAAGTTTGTAATCAGAAAATCCAAATTCATAATCAGAAAATACGTTTTCATATTCAGAAAATATGAATTCATAATGAGAAAATATAAAATCATATTGAGAAAATGTAAGTTTATAATGAGAACATTGATAAAATATGTGTTTCTTCGAAAATATCCATAGGAAAACGTACATACATAGCTTCGATTATAAATTTTAGAGTTCCTGATTATGAATTTATATTTTATAATATATATTCCTGAATAAGAACTTATATTTTCTCATTATCAATTTGGATTTTCTCATTTTGTATTTATATATCTCATTATCAATTAGTATGTTCTTATTATGAATTTATATTTCTCAATATGAATTTACATTTCACATTACGAATTTACAGTGCTGATTATTAATCATGCTCCTATTATGAATTTACATTTCTCATCGTGAACTTACATATTCCGATTATAAATTACATTTTCTCATTATAAACTTGAAAAGTTGTAGACTAATCGTCAGAATTGCATATTTATATTGCAGGTAGAAGTGACTGACACCTACACTAGATTCAAAATTGAAAACGATAAGGAAACAAATAACTCGTATGACGGAGAACGTTATGACGCATTTAGTTTTGAATATTCATTCGTCTGGAGACAAAAATATTTTATAGAAACAGGGGGGAATATTCTAAACTGTAAAAACAATAGAAACATAAAAAATTAATATTAATTTAATAAATTCATAAAAAATAAAAATATTGAAACACACCGTAGCATATATTTATATTCCTATTTTTAGACCATTTCTTTCTGGCTACATATGTAAAGTAAATTGCTCTTAAAGAAGATATTCACTTCGATTCTTCTAGGAAAACAAGAAAATTAACATTATGTAAGCCATAGTATTGTCGGCATGATATTTTTATTTCACAATAAAGATCCTGCAAATAGCCTCACAAAAAGTTTTTATTTCTCTAGATGGGTTTCGCATAAAATGGCTATTTAGCGAATTTAAAAAGTTTTGTTTGTAGTAATATAAATATAAAATAATATAAACAAATACTCATTATTGTCAGTAATGTTAATACATATATAATTTGAAATACATCTAAAAATTTCAATTTTAAAAAATTTCCAATATTTCCCGTATTCCCCGGGAAAAATTGGACGGGAATTCCCGGGAAAAACGATTCGGGAATTACCGGACCCCAAACCCTAATGGTAATTGATCCAATTGTCCGACAGAGAAATACAAATTATACAGTAGTATACCAAAGTATGGACATATGGGCATCACCCAAAACAATTCTCATTGCAATTCAATTCGGTAAAAAAGTGAAATCGGGAAGGATTTTTGCATCCTGTAAATGTATGTGTTTGACAAAAAATGTTAAATCGGAAAGGACATTTGTATGGGGGTATATTGAAACCTGGAACGATGTGACCCGCTTTCAACATGTATGTTTATTGGTGAAATATAAAATGTAAAGTTTGGCCAAAATCGGTTAAACATTCGGGAGCAACATTTGTATGAGGTCTATATCTAAATCTGAACCGATCTTACCCACTTTCACCGTAGGTTTTTTGGATTATAAGATGTTGTGCCAATTTTAAAGAAAAACGGGTACAATATGTGGATTTTAGAGAGGAGCGACATTTGTATGGGGGCTATATCTAAATCTGAACCGATCATACCCAATTTCTGCATAGGTGTTTCTAGTTGGATTACAAGATGTTATACCAAATTTAAAGAAAATAGGGTACAATGTGTGGTTTCTAGAGCGGAAAATGTCAAATCGGGAGCGACATTTGTATGGGGGCTATATCTAAATCTGCATCGATCTTACCCAATTTTTCTATTTCTAGTTGGATTATAAGATGTTCTGCAAAATTTAAAGAAAATCGGGTACAATATGTCTTTTCTAAAGCGGAAAATGTCAAGTCGGGAGCGACATTTGTATGGGGGCTATATCTAAATCTGCACCGATATTACCCAATTTTTGCATACGTGTTTCTAGTTGGATTATAAGATGTTCTACAAAATTTAAAGAAAATCGGGTACAATATGTCGTTTCTAGAGCGGAAAATGTCAAATCGGGAGCGACATTTGTATGGGGGCTATATCTAAATCTGAATCGATCTTACCCAATTTTTGCATACGTATTTCTAGTTGGATTATGAGATGTTCTGCAAAATTTAAGGAAAATCGTGTACAATATGTCTTTTCTAAAGCGGAAAATGTCAAATCGGGAGCGACATTTGTATGGGGGCTATATCTAAATCTGAACCGATCTTACCCAATTTTTGCATAGTTGTTTCTAGTTGGATTATAAGATGTTGTGCCAATTTTAAAGAAAATCGGGTACAATATGTGGTTTCTAGAGCGGAAAATGTCAAATCGGGAGCGACATTTGTATGGGGGTTATATCTAAATCTGAGCCGATCTTAACCAATTTGTGTATACGTGTTTCTAGTTCGATTTTAAGATGTTCTGCAAAATTTAAAGAAAATCGGGTACAATATGTCGTTTCTAGAGCGGAAAATGTCAAATCGGGAGCGACATTTGTATCGGGACTATATCTAAATCTGAACCGATCTTACCCAATTTTTGCATAGTTGTTTCTAGTTGGATTATAAGATGTTGTGCCAATTTTAAAGAAAATCGGGTACAATATGTGGTTTCTAAAGCGGAAAAAGTGAAATAGGGAGCGACATTTGTATGGGGGCTATATCTAAATCTGAACCGATTTCCTCCAAATTCAATACCAATGGTCCTTGGCCAAAAAAAATAACTTCTGCCAAGTTTCATGACAATCGGACAACAATTGCGACCCGTAGAGTGCGAACAAGCTTAGATGGACAGCAGACGGACGGACAGACGGACATTACAAGGTTTCATTACCAAACTATAGGAGTTCCTATTTTAATGCAATGGTTTGTTGCAAAATCTGATCAAAATTAGTTGTACTAGTTGTAGGGAATGAAGTTTCTTTAAAAAAATATAAGAAAATTTCCATAAATCATATTATGAAAAATAATGAATGTAAAACTGCATTTTATAGTTTCTAAAAAATGAGTCATAAATTCTATGACATTTTTCATTGGTTTGTGCTTTATGTTTCATATATTTTATATAGTGTTTCTTTTGCGACTTTTTAATGCAAGTTTTTACTGAAGTAAAGACAAAATCACAAATATTATGAAGATAATTCTTTCAGTGGTTGTTGACATTTCTGTTCAGTAAAGTTTGAAAAGTTGTCATGGATTGTTTAACGCCTGAGCAACGCTTCATATTTGTGGAAATTTACTTTGAAAAAAATCGATTTGTAGAATTTTCATTCTAGAAGGAAATTACGCTGGATTACCTTTTAATGAGCGATGTTAAGTCATTGGTTTATGTCGATAAACCAGCAACTATTGAAGCATTAGAAGCCAGTATTCAAGCCGCCATTGACGCCAAAAAATTGGACTGATCGAAAGGACCATGTAACTCGTAGCCGCGGCAGATATATATGGGAAATCATATTGTAATAAAAAAAACATTCCAATAATAAATTTTTAGTTAACAGACAGAGATATGGACCTGTTGTCTTTGTCAGTTAGACCACTGTAGCTTTCAACGGATTTTTCTCACAAAATATCAGCATTATTTTGATAGATATATCAGTGATTTTGATAGATATATTAGTGATCAACATATATAACCTACAAAAATATAGCTTGGGGTACATACTCCAAATAATGTGATAATCTAGCTCTTCACGAGAGAGCAGAGTCCATAGAGTCGCAATTACAATCAGTCCGGCCATCAAAATCACGAACACACAAACAGACAAAACAACAGTCATGGCATCGAAGCAATAAATTTCAATGGCAAAAGAGAAAGGGGAATAACATGACAGCAAATAGAAAGACCAACATAGGATCACAGGACACATACTAAATAAATAAAATCATTTATTTTCAAAACTACAACCAGCGTGCACGCCAAAGGGAGGGTCATTTGTAATCAGTACGACATTTGCTTTTGTAGTTGTTGTTGTTGGTACTGTTTCTGTTCCATGTCTTTCTAATTGTTGAGGTATTAAATCTGGTTTACACCTGCCAAACATTATCAATGAATAAATGATTCTTCGGCTTTTGGGTACCCAATTCGGGCGACCCTTATTCCAGAATTTACGAGACATCTATAATTACTTAACAAACATTTGTTGTCGGGCTAGTCAGTTACCTAGGGCTGCGGGTTGGTGTCACCAATCAATTGATAACATTTTGTTATCCTGGGGATTTGCTGGTTAGTTATGGGTTGAAGATGAAATAAAATAAAAACTCTTCAAGACCGGGCCCATTCATTCATTGTCTCTCTTGTGCCGAGGACAATGAGTTAGAGAAATCGACAATGTATTAGTTTAAGGCAAAAGGTAGGATGTCTCCTAGTGCGTCCCTTTTCTTTATCGCATAAATTTTAATTAAGAGGAAACAATAGTTTTGTCGAAAAATGTCTTTCTTTAAACTATTGACATCCTGTTGATGATCCGCATGGAAACTTAAAATGAAAAAGAAAACAGATAGCCTTTGTTGGGCAAATGATTAATATCCTTTTACATTTGGTGTTGTTATGTTTTAAATTCCTTAACCTCTTTGGTGGAAGAGCACCCTTTATCTCTACTAAGGGCAACCGCTTTGACCTGTGTTCGATGTTAAGGACATTATTTCTTCATTAATTTCACTTGAGGTTTACAAGGGTTACAATAACATAATCGTTGCCTTGTTCCTACCAAGTGAGGCAGAAATTTTATATTTTTTCGATATATTGTTCATTCAATGGAGAGTTGTATTATTGTTGAAATGATGTTTTCAAGTGGTAGGGACTGTGAAAAAACTTTGCACGAGAAATTTTGTCAAGATGTATTTTTGAATTTGAAAGCTAGAAAATTGATTAAAAAGTCGATTTGAAACTACTATGTACTGGGCCATAAAAATCCAAGCATTTCCAAGCTGGGTAACATAAAAACGGACCAACGATATTAAACGACTTATCAGTTCAGTAGCCAAAACCATGTCAAAGCCAATGGAGTGTTGTAGGAAATATATATAAACTCGTATTCAGCCAACAAACAAATTAAAGGCAAATGGTTTTGAAGAAACACAAGACAAAGTGGACACGCCCACTCTAATATGAAGTTAATAAAATAACGGGACTCAGTTAATAAAATCACTACTTACCGTTGATACGTATTCATTCATAAAAGTTCAAACACGCAACCAATAATTACTGATAAATTATACAAACCATTCACGAAGGAAGCAAATCGCAATGTTAGCAGCGACGATTAACATATAAATGAAAAAAATCTTGGTGGTTATAAGAAAATTCAAAAACAAAGTAGCTACAAAAGACTAAAGCCGAGTGTGGCCGACTGTATCAAATCTCTAAAATAGAACCATTTTGTGAATACTAAAAAAAGATCAAATTGTAAATATTAGTAATTGAAAATACGGCCGCACAGTGATTCAGAATCAAATTCCGTCGGCCAAAATTCTATATCCTTTCTTAATTTTTGAAATTAGACAAAAGCCATATTTATATTTTATAAAGGGTGATTTTTAAAAGCTATAGGAAAGTTTTTCAAAAAAAAACATAAAATTCAGAAAAATGCATGAAATCTGTATTTGAATCTATAGTACGGTCCATATAATTTAATGTTTGAAGATTATTGCATGCAAATATTGACCTTGACTGCGCCTCAAATGGTCCATCCGCTTAGTCCAATTTTGGCATACTCTTTCCAACATTTCGGCCGGCATCTCACGAATAATTGCTTCAATGTTGTCTTCCAATGCGTCAATTGATGCGGGCTTGTCTGTATAGACATGAGCTTTAACATAGCCAAACAAAAAATAGTCTAAAGGCGTTAAATCGCACGATCTAGGCGGACAATTGACCGGTCCCGAACGTGAAATAAAATGTTCACCGAACTCGCCTCTCAATAAGTCCATTCTTGCGCGTGCTGTGTGGCATGTGGCACCGTCTTGTTGAAACCACATGTCATGCAAGTCAAGCTCTTGCATTTTGGGCAAACAAAGTTGGATATCATCTCACGGTAGCGCTCACCATTCACAGTTACGATTCGCATCATCATTGAAGAAGTACGGTCCAATGATGCCACCAGCGCATAAACCGCACCAAACTGTGACTTTTTCTGGATGCATTGGTAGCTCTTGCAATGCTTCTGGCTGATATTCACTCCAAAATCGCCAATTCTGCCTATTTACGTACCCATTGAGCTAAAAATGAGCTTCGTCGCTGAACAAAATTTTTCGGTAAAAAAAGTGGATCTTCGGCTTTCTTGAACTTTCTTAACAGAGCACGCATTTTGATAATAAAATTCAATAATCTGCAAGCGTTGTTCGTTTGTAAGACGATTCATGGTTAAATTATGGACCAAACTGAAGATGTTTGACAGTGAAACGAAACGAGCGTCAGCCATTTAAAACAGTGTTGCCAAAAAGATAAAAGCTAAAAAATCACCCTTTACATATTTATATTTTTATACACTCCGCGAGAGTATTTTGTAACACCCAAAAGGAAGGGAGATAGGCCCATTGTTAAATATACCGATCGACTTAGAATCACTTTTTGAATCGATTTAACTATGTCCGTCTGTCTGTCCATCTATTCTTGCAAAGTACACGTCGCAATTGTAGCCAGAACCAAACGAAACTTTGCACCACGAAGTTTTTCGGTACAAGGACGAACGCTATTTAATTTGAAGAAAATCGGTTCTGATTTTGCTATAGCCCCCATACGAATTTCACACGATTTGACTCTTTTCACTCTAGATACCACATATTTTGACAGATTTTCTTCAAATTTTCAAAACTTAATTTCTTTTGTGAATTTGTTGTACAGTTTCTCATATTTATATTTTTCTATTCGGGATAATTGTCCTGCTAGAAGACCCAATTGTTGGGCATTTCTTATTCTGCATAAGCAAGCATAATATTATGCAGTATTTGGACTATTGGAAGGGTCCATGGTAGTCGCGGGCGTAAATTATTTTTTGCCTTGACATTATTATTCTGCGAACGGTTGCAAGTAGTATAAACGGTTTTCTGTAACCAGTTATCGATTTGTTTTCATATAATATCGAATTGCTGATCCATTCAATAGAACACTGGAATACAACTTGAACTTCACTACATGATTTTGCCCCAGATTTCAACCTTTTTATATGAACTCGATTTTCTACATCACAATGCTCTCCTCGCCCAACTTATTGAGAAAAATAAAACAATAATGTTTCAGCAGAAGTATCAAATCAAATAGAATAATTGAGATAAAGTCCCATTTCCTTGAGATTTTTGAAATCTCCGGGAAAAGTCAAATTGTGATCGACATTTGTATGGTGGCTGTATCTAAATCTGAACCGAATTGAAATATAAGGTACTGTCGCAAATTTTGAAGCAAATTTTGCGACCTGTACTTTGACTACAAGTGTAGATGGACAGACATACGGACAAACAGGCAGACAGACGGACATTGTTAAATCAGAAAGTGATTCAAACTGTATAATAAATGATGAGTCTATCTCGTTTCCTTTTTGGTGTTACAAACAAATGCACAAAGACATAATATACTAGTGGAGGGTATATAAATAACTAAATATGAATTAGTTTTTGTAAAACATTATCATCACAGCTAGGGTTTGCATCCCGGGAATCCCGCGGAAATTCAGTAGAAAATTTTACATATTTCTTCGCATATTTTTTCCATCATTTCCACAAAAAAATTAAACATGTTGTATACAAATTTAGATCACATAGCTTTTAATCAAATATTGCAGTTGGATGACAAAATATTTTTAAGCTGCGCTCAGATGTAGACTCAAATCCACTTTTTCGGATTTTTCCTGTCAACCTCCATTTGAAAAAAAAAAAATAAAATCCGGAAAAAAATTAAGTTTTCAAAGCGACAGGAACAATCATTTTGTTTAATGCTCTACTTACTATTAATGTGAACGATCGTTCTCCGTCGCGTCCACATTTTCCAATAAAATAAGATATATCTGACCTTTAATTAATTTTTAAACTTGAAAATATGTTTGAATTGGTTTCACATTGCTCTTTATTATATGAATTCTGTAACAGGTTCGTTGTGAAATAGATATTCATTTTACTTTAATGAATGTGAATGTTTCATTGGAAAAATAATTCCCGTTTCCCGGGAAATAAAAAATACGGGAAAATGCAAACCCTAATCACAGCTCCTTGATTGAAGGAATGATTGTGGTATTTGATATTGGAATAGAAGAACGAGTATAGCTGTTGCACGGTTTGAAGGTTAAAGGATAAGAAGAATCCACACAAAGGTGGCAGTTACTCACTCGGAAACCCATTGACCTATCTTTCACTGTGTACTACTTTCTTATACCACCTCCACCATTCCGTTTGTAACACCTTCAAATATTCAGAGAGACTCCATAAAGTATATATATTTTGGGTCGTGATAATATTCTAAAACGATCTAGCAGACGCACATGCTGCTCGTCTATCTTTTGAAATCACGCTAGCTGCCGAACGAGATGAAGGTAAAAATTAGAGGTTAGATTAGAGGTTAAAATTTTCCGTAATTTTTTCTTATGGTTGCAGATCGGTTGGGTTTGAAAGTGGGCGAAATCGGCCCAGAGGGATAAATTTGTGCCTAACGAGTAGTTTTAGCTGGTCAACTGGGACAAAAAGGAATTAAAATGGTATCAATGATACCACTGATACCAATTATATGACAACAACTAGAAACATGAAATTCGGTGTGTACAACCCTGTCTACGTAATTAGACACGTAAAATAGAAATTAGTACTTTTAAGAGACACAATTAAAAATGGTACCAACCAAACACCTGTAATTGAAATTATGAAATTCGGTGTATGCAATTTTCCGAAATTTGTAATTTTAGGCGGAAAATGGGCAAAAGGTGTTAAAAATGGTAACAACTAAACGGCTGCAGTTTGAATAGTTAAATTCGGTCTATCTATATTAAAAGGTGATTTTTCGCTATTATCTTTTTGGCAACACTGGTTTAAACAGCTGACGCACATTTGGTGTTTTGTTTCACTGTCAGACATCTTCAGTTTGGTCTATAATTGAACCATGAATCGTCTTACAAACGAACAACGCTTGCAAATTATTGAATTTTATTATCAAAATGCGTGCTCTGTTAAGAAAGTTCATCGCGCGCTTCCATTTTATGGTCAGCTTAATCGACCCACTGAAGCGGCTATTCATGTTGATTCTGATTAGGATCGTTAAAGAAAGGACCTCCTCTGGTATAATTAATTCGGGCCACTACCATTCATCCAATCCATCAATTGAAGGAAGCGGCTAGAAGATCTCAAAATGTATATTTTTCTTATTTATATTATCTATTGGATCACATCCACATAGCTCTAGTTGTTACGAAAGGCATGACAAACATGGTAGACCGACCATCCTATACGGCGAAAGGTCTAAAAACAATATCACAGTTAAATTCATATTAACTGAACTCACAGATTATAGGGTGTACCACGATACCGAACCAAAGTGGTGATTATGAATGCTAACATGGAATCAAAATATGCATACATACATATAATTACAGGCCATGACGTGGATCGTGATGGAGATGGTGCACAATTAGCACACAATGAACCGCAGCCGAAAAGAAGGAAGTGAAGGAGGTGGCGGCAAATGTTGGCCCAAATCGTACGATTCCATTGAAAACACAATTAAATGGACCATTAGGAACTGGAAAGAAGATACCGTTTGTTTTAGATTGAATCCAGGAGATTCATTCATACATCAGGTTTCACCAAAAACGCTGCACTATAATTAAAGGTGAAGATAAACGATCGAATATCATATCAAATGATCGTGGCAGCATCAGTTGGCAGGTACTATGTATGTATGTGGCATCTCTTCCGAAACATTGGAAACGTTTAGGGATTTTCTCAAGTCTTTGTTGGCCATTGCGGTTGATTGATGTGTCCTGTCTGTCTTCAATTATGGCAGCATGTTCACATTTGGTTGGAGAACAAAAGATCTTCACTTTGATCTACAAACTGATGATTAAGTCAAACTGTTAGAACATCAATTCAATGGGCATTTTTGGAAGAATTAAATAGAAGTTGATGATGGCCATCATCATCATTTTCATCTCATGAGGGGAAGGGAGAGAGCATGGAGGCGCCTTTGTTGGACTTTTAACAAATTAATATTAAATTACAGTAGTTTCCACCTACCGGCAACCTTTTTGTCCGTCCGCCCATTGCTGGCAAACCCAAACCCCTTGTGGTGCTCAGGGTTGTTGTTTATGTTCACGCAGATGTGTTCGCTGATCGTTTGTTGTATGGCCGCCATGGAGGACTGAGGCAGCACCAATTATTGTTATTAATGATTATGTTTAGATTAGAGTGCAAGACCATTCACTCACTCACTCCAATTTCATGGCGATCCTTTCAGCTTCAATTCCGCCTTCGATAGATGTCTTAAATATCAACCATAATCCCCTGAAACGCCCTTCATTTGAACGTTTCTTTTTATAGTTTCATATGAAAAATGCATAGTGTCTGGCGCTGCTGTCTGTTGGAGGCGAGAAATTAACATCAACAAAATGTCAGTCTGTCAGTTTTTATTCGGTTTTCGGAATCCATTGTCGCTTTCGTTTGTTTCACATGTTGTGAGTAGTCGTTTTTCTTATTTTTTCCTTTTGGTTTCTGGGACGGAAGTCATAATTAAACGCTTCGTATTCTCTTCGCAAAGAGGTGGTTTTCTGATGAAACAAAAAATTGTAATAAATGACTCTTTTGGCGCCAAATATTTATAATTTATGTCAGTCACGTTCTTATTATAAAGAAGATTGTTGAATATTTTAGTGCATTAACGAAAGGGTTATTTCAAATATATGTATTTTGTCTGAAATTTGGGAAATATAATTACCACTGAGAATTTAATCAACTGTCAGAAAAATTAGACAGCAATTCTGTCACAAATTATGAGAATGCTGAATGATTACACAGTGCTACAAAAAATAATGAAGTAGAAAACTCTGGGAAGTGAATCTGTATTTGAAATGTGCCAGACCCCCAAAATCTTGAGTTACGGATAAAAAGCCGGTTTTTCGTACCTATGCATACTTGTAAGACGGATTTGAAAAGAAGAAACCTGGAGATTTTCATAGATATATAGCTTAATTGAGAAAACATAAGAAATCAGTGTACTTTTGTCCAGCAAACACACTTTTTTAAAAAATTTTTCAAATTAGGCAATGTTTTTTTAAATTAAGCAATGTTTTTGCACATTATTTTGTTTGGTAACCGTACCACAATTAAACTTATTTATGTAAGATATTTTGTAAGGAGTAAAACGCCGCTTTGTATTAAAAAATCCGACAGCAATTACCTGAGTTATTGAAGTTTTATAAATGTCAATTTTTTGCAAGTTTTAGTCATTCAGTTCACATCTCATTATTTTACGAATTGAAGCCCAATCAAAATACTTAAAATTCATCAAAATGATAAAAAAAAATCGTAACAAATAAAAGGCATCATTTCACCACTTTCAAGCTCACACAGTCTCTTAAAAATAGATTAGTGTAATCATTTCGAAAAGCAAAATAAAATAATTAAAATTGTAAAACTTTAAAAAATCTAACCCTGATATAAGACACAAATTCAATATTTTAAAATTTATTGAAATTACCTTCAAAACAAGGTATATTAGACTGTTTTCACTGTATTGGTCATAACTCGGAAAATTTTGTTTTCAATTTTTTTTTCAAAAAATATGTATTAAATAATTTTATACACAAACTTTCAAAGCAATTGCAGTCGAAAACTATCGAGGTCAAAAACCGTACCGCTTGACATGGAATGACTCATATATTCTTGATCGTCATAAAATCCTAAGACGATCTAACCATGCCCGCCCATAGCCGTCCGCCGGAAGGAGCTAGGACTAGGTATGTTCAAAAATTTACAATTTTAAAAAAACCGGTTTTCGATTTTTAAAATTTGATAAAACCGGTGAAACTGGTCAAACCGATTATTTTATACATAAGCTAAAATGGAACACTTTATATTATTTGAATACTTATAATACCCTAGACCGCTCTAGAAACCACATATTTAACACTCCATAAAATTTGGGAGAGCGTCTAATATATGAACTAGAAAACCTTTGCTAAACATAGGTCAGATCGGTTCAGATTTGTATATAGCTCCCATTCAAAGTTTGTGTTCAAATTTTCTTACAAATACAGATAGAAGTATGGAATTTGTAGTATATTCTCCTGTTATAGCTGCATCGTATATAACCCGGTTCAAATGTAATGACCTTCTTAGTTTCGCGCCAAATGTTTGTAACACCAATAAATAATCGAGCTAGACCCACCTTTGAGTATACCGATCGGCTTAGAATCACCAGCTGAGTCGATTTAACGATGTCTGTCTGTCCGTCCGTCCGTCTGCTGTCCATCTAAGCTTGTTCGCACTCTACAGGTCGCAATTGTTGTCCGATTGTCATGAAACTTGCCAGAAGTTATTTTTTCTGGCCAAGGACCATCGGTATTGAATTTGGAAGAAATCGGTTCAGATTTAGATATAGCCCCCATACAAATGTCGCTCCCGATTTGATAATTTCCGCTCTAGAAACCACATATTGCACCCGATTTTCTTTAAATTTGGCACAACATCTTATAATCCAACTAGAATCACGTGTGCAGAAATTGGGTAAGATCGGTTCAGATTTAGATATAGCCCCCATACAAATGTCGCTCCCGATTTGACATTTTCCGCTCTATAAACGACATATTGTACCCGATTTTCTTTAAATTTTGCAGAACATCTTATAATCCAACTAGAAACACCTGTGCAAAAATTGGGTAAGATCGGTTCAGATTTAGATATAGCCCCCATACAAATGTCGCTCCCGATTTGACATTCTCCGCTCTAAAAACGCCAAATTATGTTACCCGATTTTGGCAAAACATCTTATAATCCAACTAGAAACACGTATGCAAAAATTGGGTAAGATCGGTTCAGATTTAGATATAGCCCCCATACCAATGTCGCTCCCGATTTCACTTTCTCCGCTTTAGAAACCACATATTGTACCCTATTTTCTTTAAAATTGGCACAACATTTTATAATCGAACTAGAAACACCTATGCTGAAAGTGGGCATGCTCGGTTCAGATTTAGATATAGCCCCCATAGACTTTTTCCGCTCTAAAATCCACATATTGTACCCGTTTTTCTTTAAAATTGGCACAACATCTTATAATCCAACAAAAAAAACCTATGGTGAAAGTGGGTAAGATCGGTTCAGATTTAGATATAGCCCTCATATATTTCAACTAAGAAGACATATATGTCAAATATATGGGTCATATTTTGGTATAAACCCCATACAAATTGGGCCCCCATTCCACTCTATTACATCTCTAGAACCCACATCGTGCATTAGATCTCGATATAATTTTGCATATCATGTCATATTTCAACTAAGAATACCTACTTTGAAAGTGATATATATGGAACCTCTTTTTAATGTAGAGCTCTTACAAATGGCCCCATTTATTTTTTACCCCTCAAGAACGCAAATTTTACATCGGATTTTTTTTTTCAAATTTTGCAGATTATATTATATTTCAGAATACAAAGTCAAATATATGTGTCCACACTTTGGAAAAGCCCAATAACCTATTCTACTCTAATACAGCTCTAGAAACTACGTCTTACATCAGATCATGATATATTTCAACTATGAATACCTACAGTGAATGAGAAATATATATGCCCATGTTTTGAGCCGGTGTTGTTGTAGGCCTCCTTTCAAATGTCGGTCCGATTCATCCTATTATTACTGTATAATATGTATTTGTCTGCCGGAAAATTGGATAAATTATTTACCATATTCGTTAAATATGACTAAAGATGAATTTATGGTAAACTGTATAATTTATATGAACTACATAATATTGATCCCATGAAACACCTGGGTTTAGTAATAAAAGCGATGTATATACGCAGGGGTGGTGTAGGGTATTATATAGTCGGCCCCGCCCGACTTTAGCCTTTCCTTACTTGTTTGATATTGATTTGGTATATTGAACACAAAAACAAAAGAAATAATACTTATTTACAATTTTCTAACTTGATTTTCATATTTTAAATGAAAATTCACTTAAATCGCCGGTCTTTTTATTGAAATTGCCAAATGTTTGTGAAGTTTGTTTTGAGCTTTCTTTTGGACACCACAAGAAATACGTTATAGAATGCTATGCTATCTTATAAACAATTGAATATTGTTGAATATTGACAGTTCTATAACATCTAGAGTGCTGAAATTTTCTGTAAGTGCATCTAGCATCAATGTGTGTAGTTGTGCCAAAAATGGGCGGTATTGAAATAGTGGGCGTGGCACCTCCCATACAAAGTTAAAAGTTAAGTTTTCGAATAAATTCAGTTCTCCCATACGAAGTTAAAACCTATTATCGAATATATTCAGTTCTATGACAGCTACAATACTGAAATTTTCTGTGAGTGCATCTGGCATCAATGTGCATAATTAAGACTACAATGGGCGATATTCGAAAAATTGAGCGTTAAATTTCCCATACGAAGTTAAAACCTATTATCGAATATATACACCTAGAGTGCTGAAATTTTGTGTGAGTAGATCCAGTGTAAATAGTTGTGCCAAGATGGCCGAAACGTGGGTGTGTCCCTTCCCATACGAAATTAAAACATGTTTTACAGTATATTCAACACAGAGACTCCTAAATTGTTGTGTGATTTAATTTAGTTGTAACCTGCTTAGACAATACACAAATGGCCGGGATTTGAAAGATGGGGAATTTTGATTTGAACTTTGTTAAACTACACGGTTTCTTTGAAATTTCTTAGCACAATAGTAAAGAAAGGTTACCAAAAGAAAGAAATGTCCATTCGTCAAATGCAGACTTAAGTCAAGAAAACGAAAATTATATAAATTTGTTTAATTTATGTGATGTTTGATTAGTGAGCGATTTCTATTTGAATGTAGTATATTCTAATTCCAGCTATTCGATTTAGTAATTTATACTTACGAATGAAGTTTTTTGTTTTGATAATGGAAAGGAGGAGAATCACGTTCAACCACAAAAACCTATTTGAGTTTTGACATTTCTTCCTTTATTCGCCGTAAAGTAACGTTCTGTTCTTCAATGTTCTCTATGCAACATATCCATTTCTTTAGTATCTCTGGGAAGTACCTTGATTATAATTGGTACATATATTACCCATCACGAGAAAACCCAATATGAAAGCTGATTTTAATTTAACTGTTTGTTTTTTTGCCTGGCGAAGCGAGCGGGGGTTCACCTAGTGTGCTTATAAATGTCACTTGCAAAGTCGTATTTTTTTGATGGAAATATACAGGAGGTGTTCACAATTTGTATACGTTTCGCTGTTAATATTATTATCATTAAATACACATTTCGTACCTTTTGTAACTACATCAATGCTCTCGAGTCTTTTCTTTTTTATTGTCAGAGTGATATGTTTTAATTCATTTAGATTTCTGATATTATTAGACGTGAATGAAACAAAATTTGGGTCGAATAAGACATGATTCCTTTAGGTATAAACCAATAAAAATTAGCGACAGCATTAAGTGCCGTCGATGTTACACATCAACCTCCAAATTAAGCTATTTGATATTCTACTTGGCTTTTTCAACGTCACAAATCGATATTTTGGGAAAATCTTAACCCTACGGTATTAAGAGGTCAGTTTATATTCGCAGCTAGTAAACAAATCATTACTCTGTCATTTGTAGAATATATTCACGAAATGCAAATATTTTGTAATTTAAAAAGCCGGTTAGGCGACATGAAAAATCGGTTTCCCCGGTTTATCGAAAATGTCAATTTAAAAACAAGTAAGGAAAGGCTAACGTCGGGCGGGGCCGACTCTATGATACACTCCACTTTCTATCCGAATACAATTCAATTCGGTGAAAAGTGAAAACGGGAAGGTTTTTTGTATCCTGTAAATTTATGTGTTTGACAAAAAATGTTAAATCGGAAAGGACATTTGTATGGGGGTATATTTACGTCTGGAACGAAATAGGTGAAATATAATATGTATATTTTGGCCAAAATCGGTTAAGCATTTGGGAGCAACATTTGTATTTGTGCTATATCTAAATCTGAACTGATCTTACCTAATTTCTGCATATGTGTTTCTAATTGGATTGTAAGCTGTTGTGCCAAAATTAAAGAAAATCGAGTACAATATGTGGTTTTAAAGCGGCAAAAAAGTATGGGGGCTATATCTAAATCTGAACCGATCTTACCCACTTTCTGCATAGGTGTTTGTAGTTGGATTATAAGATGTTGTGCCAAATTTAAAGAAAGTCGGGTACAATATGTCGTTTCTACAGCGGAAATGTCAAATCGGGAGCGACATTAGTATGGGGCTATATCTAAATCTGAACCGATCTTACCCAATTTCTGCACAGATGTTTTTAGTTCGATTATAAGATGAATTATAACATGTAAAGAAAATCGAGTACAATATGTGGTTTTAAAGCGGCAAAAGTCAAGTCGGGAGCGACATTTGTATGGGGGCTATATCTAAATCTGAACCGATCTCAATTGACTTCTGAATACGTATTTGCAGTTGGATTATATGATGTTGTGTCAAATTTAAAGAAAATCGGGTGCAATATGTCGTTTCTAGAGCGGAAAATGTCAAATCGGGAGCGACATTTGTATGGGGGCTATATCTAAATCTGAACCGATCTTACCCAATTTCTGCATAGGTGTTTGTAGTTGGATTATAGGATGTTGTACCAAATTTAAAGAAAATCGGGTACAATATGTGGTTTCTAGACCGGAAAATGTCAAATCGGGAGCGACATTTGTATGGGGGATATATGTAAATCTGAACCGATTCGCCTCAAATTAAATAGCGTTCGTCCTTGATCCACAAAACTTATTTGTGCCAATTTTTGTTAAGATCGGACTACACTTGCGACCTGTAATTTGATTACAACAATAGACGGACGGACAGACAGACAGACAGACAGACAGACAGACAGACAGACAGACAGACAGACAGACAGACAGACAGACAGACAGACAGACAGACAGACAGACAGACAGACAGACAGACAGACAGACAGACAGACAGACAGACAGAAAGACGGACATTGCTAAATCGACTCAAAAAGTGATTCTAAGTTGATCGGTATACTTAACAATGGGTCTATCTCACTTCCTTTTGGGTGTTACAAACAAATGCACAAAAACATAATACTCTCGTGGAGTGTATAAAAACGGTGGACGGTGTAGAATTTAACACCGGTCAACCTTTTTTCGGTTTCGGCTTTTCGATTCTCTAGTCTAGGACGTCCAAATTTTAAAAGAATACGTCTAATGAAAATTTGTGCGTGATTGCACAGACTCGAAAAATAGAACGATTCTTCGACCCATAAAATTAGTTGGTTATATGGGTGATGTCAATTCACTTTATCCAATCATCACCTAATGCAGTCAATGACCATTTCCTCCCCGACATTAGCGTACAGTGGAAGTGGTGTTGCCAACATTTGATGAACAACTAACTTTTTCACTCAGTGGTTTAGGGAATAAAAAATGATTCCTATGTAATTCAAATCTGGCATTCATTTCTGTCATTCAATTCAAATGCAGAGTTTTCGCAATTTTCAAGAAAATGACACAGATAAATCCAAAGAACTTACATACATGAACCAAAACTAATTTTGGTTTATTAAATGATTATTGCTAAATATGAAAGTGTTTTTAATATAGAGATGGACATTAGAGCGTACCAGGTTACAAGTAAAAAAAAAAAAGTTCGCCGTACACCTTCGAATATGAAGTATTATTGAAAGGTAGTTTCAAAAAAATTTTTTTTATTTTTTTATGCCGAACGTAGGGGTCGCGCTTTTACATTTTTCTATATAACTTCTGCATTTATAAACGGATTTTAAAGTGTGATACATCGATGTTTTTGTCCGATTTTTTTGTCTTTGAAGTCATTGAGCTCAAACATGATTCATGATTTTATGCGAGCTTTAATTTTCGATTATTAGAGTGGTACATTAGGGTAGTAGCAACTGAGAAATGATGGGTAAGTACCAGAAGGGGGTGCTTGAGCTCAATGACTTCAAAGACAAAAAAATCGGCCTCGTCGAGACAAAAACATCGATGTATCACACTTTAAAATCCGTTTATAAATACAAGTTATATAGAAAAATGTAAAAGCGCGACCCCTACGTTCGGCATAAAAAAATAAAAATTTTTTTTTTGAAACTACCTTTCAATAATACTTCATATTCGAAGGTGTACGGCGAACTTTTTTTTTGAGGTACGCCCTAATGGACATACTGTAATCTAATAATGTTTCATAATTGATATATCTACTTCCATTGCCGGTTAATTGTTGTGCTACAATTTCTTAAAATTTTAAATCATTAGACCTCTTTAACTTCTTAAGTGATTTTTCCTGTACTTTTGGTTTAAGTAAAGCCTCTTGCCCAACTAAAGGGTGTTTTTTATTGAGGTATAGAACTTCGAATTGAAATAAAACACAAGAAAATCGTTTTAATGTCCATCAATTTGGCTTTATTGGAAGGATAATTTTATGCCATTAATGTTTAAATATGATTTCGGGCATGTGGCTGCCGCGGCTGGCTCGAATATAGCCAATTCTACAGGTCCAATTTTCCAAAGCTCCAATTGCTGTGCACGGTGGCGAATCGATTCATTCGGGTCCTCTTCAACACTTTGCTCTACAGCGGCAATTGTTTCTTCGGTGCGCACTGTTCGACGTCTCTGCGGATGCGTATTATCACATAGAGTAAACGTAGTGCGAAAACGATCCATGGTTAACCGAATTAATTGCTCTGATGGACGATTATGTCGACCATAAAATGGTGAACTTCGCGAACTGAACCATTACTTTCGAAATAAATTTGCACGATTTGCAAGCGTTGTTCTTTTGTCAACCTGTTCATGATGAAATGGCAAACCAAACTAAATATTAATCACTTGACAGCTGACAAAATGGCCGCCAGTTAAAAAAGTGATGCCAACTTAAAGTTATATACCCCAATAAAAAACACCCTATACTTACGGAGGGAAGCCTTCATCAGCAAAACGTTAGTTAGTTTCCCTTGTTGTCGTATTTAGGGGTTTAGTGACCATAATGCATTCGCATTTGCTTGAATTTTATGTGTGTTAATGCCTTTTTAATGCCTTCTCTTTTGCATGTGCGTTTCATTTCATTTAGTTGTGTTGCGTTTCAGTCAAAGCCACAGTTTATTTTAACCAATGAGAATGAGAATAAAACGGAAAAAGGGTTTAATGGAGGTGAAATGAGAAGAAAAACAAAACAAAAGAAACAAATGCCATGCCATGTTTTTCATGCATTGCCGTTTGTTATTCGCGTAGATGATGATGATGGTTTTGGTATTATCACAACATCTCTATGGTTTCCAATGTACAAATTCACTAATTACACTTAATCCTGCTATACTCAACCAGAAAAATGTATTTGTTCGCCTAAGTCCGTCAGCTCTAACCCCAACCCTCTTCACCCTTCCATTCGTTCATTGTTTTTTGCGAACGTTGGCAAAAGAGCGTTTTTAATGCGGCTTACTTAAATGATTGACTGCTTTTGAATGCAAGCGAGCGACTGACTATGGCGATGTATTCGGTATTCGTACTTACAAACATACTCACTCGTTCATACATTTTTACTGACGGCATTTGTATTGAGTTTCTAATGCGTCTTTCTCATTGTCTTTTTGCCACCATTTAAATGCTTTTTAGACTGGATGAGCTGTGGTGGACAGAGTCGTTGGCTATTCGTTTCGTACGCTTCTTAATTCCCATTACAATGTACCCGGGGTGCTTAGCGGATATAAAAGACATCTAAGTAATCCTTTTAAAATACCTGACGCGGCTCAATCTCTTTGCCGGTTGCTCAGAATATGGATTTAACTGTAGGCTGATGGAAAATAAAGCGAATGTTTTAAATGAATTAAGCGAAACTTTTGTGTTCGACAATCATCTGTTCGATACCCATTTCAATAGCATGGAAGATATACTAACAATGTATTTCGAGTTGTAATATCTATCTATTGATCTAAGGCCCTATGAACTCTATCATCTTTCCGGCGATATATTTGAACTAAATGAGCTAGGTGATTCATATTTCCAAGTCAAGGGTGATTTTTTAAAAGCTATAGGAAAGATTTTCAAAAAAACACATAAAATTCAGAAAAATGCATGAAATCTTTATTTGAATCGATCCATATAATTTAATGTTTGAAGATTATTTTATGCAAATGTTGACCTTGACTGCGCCTCAAATGGTCCATCCGCTTAGTCCAATTTTGGTATTTCCACGTTTTTGAGTAACAGAGGCCCAATGGCTGCGAACGGCGACGAATCGATAATTGATGGTCATCATTAACACTGGCCGATACAGCTGCGATATTTTCTTCAGTTCGCACTCTACGTAAGCGTGTTGGTGGTTTAATGTCCAACAATGTAAATTTGGTGCGAAATTTAGTCACAATAGCCCGAATAGCCGCTTCAGTGGGTCGATTAAACTGACCATAAAATGGAAGCGCGCGATGAACTTTCTTAACAGAGCACGCATTTTGATAATAAAATTCAATAATTTGCAAGCGTTGTTCGTTTGTAAGACGATTCATGGTTATATTATAGACCAAACTGAAGATGTTTGGCAGTGAAAGAAAACACGAAACGTGCGCGTGTTTAAACCAGTGTTGCCAAAAATATAATAGCTAAAAAATCACCCTTTATATAGGTCATTACAAAATTCACACATGATTTCAATTTTGCGATATATTTATATAATAATAAAGTCAAAGTTGTGTCAATGGAGTTCAGAAAATCCACGAGTGGTGGTTAAAAATCAAATGCGTATTTGGATACATTTTGGTCTGGAGGCATCATCGGATCATTCTTCGATAAAAATGTGATAGTTGACATGATAGACTAGTATTTTATATCACCTTAGTATGGAGTGTATATTCATTCTGCCACACCGTTTACAACGCCTTGAAGATTCAAAGTAGGCCCCATAAATTATATATATTCAGGGTCGTGGCAAAATTCTAAGTCGATCTAGCCACGTCCGTCCCCCGTATGTC
Source organism: Polietes domitor (assembly GCA_947397865.1). Lineage (NCBI taxonomy): Eukaryota > Metazoa > Arthropoda > Insecta > Diptera > Muscidae > Polietes > Polietes domitor. The sequence continues at coordinate 145,884,044 of OX377619.1, forward strand.
CGTCTGTTGAAAGCACTTTATCTTCAGAACGAAACAAACAAATGGGCTAGATCGGTTCAGAGGGAACAGTTTTCATTACAAGGACTAAAAATAAACACAATAAACCCTACACGCGAATAAAAAGTCATTTCGCAAAAACGAAATTTTAGACAAATGAACTTTGTGAGTTTCTTTTTTGGATAACATAATTTGAACAAGTCATCAATTGTTGTAAATGGACAAAGATTTTTCTTAGAAGGGAAATATTTAGAAACTCCTAACAACATTTAGAGGTATTAGAAAACATTTACCATTTTGATCATAAAAGTAAGATTCTCGTAAATCCATTATCTTTAGCGTTCACACATATAATTTTATTATTCTAGGCACAACCTCTAGCTTGGTGCTAGTCGTATCTCTTTTTACCATTTTTATACACTCCACCTAAGGATGGGCGTATATTCACTTTGTCATTCCGTTTGTAACACCTTAAAATATACATCGGAGACTGCATAAAGTATATATATTCTGGGTCGTGGTAAAATTCTAAGACGATATAGCCATGTCCGTCTGTTGAAAGCACGATAGCCGCCGAACGAAGAGAGTTGGAGGTTTTAATTTGCCCTACATGTGTCTTATGGTTGCAGATCGGTTGGGATTGAAAGTGGGCGAAATCGTCCCTGAGGAAAAAATTCCTAACAAGGACTGAAAATAACCCCTAATAGTTTGAATATTTAAGCATTCCTTCTAAATTTCTGCTTTATATTCATTTAAAATTTATTGCGTACTTTCTTCTTGTGGTCTCCAGGCACCAAAAAATAAATTAAAGTTTTAGCGGGCGAAATGGAACAAAAAGGGATAAAAATGGTACCAATGATACGACAACAGCTACAAGCTTGAAATTTGGAATGTACATTCCTCTAACTGCGTAGAAATGTAAAATTCACACTTTTAAGGGATACAATTGAAAACAAGTAAGGAAATGCTAAAGTCGGACGGAGCCGACTATATGATACACTCCACTTTCTATCTCATTATTATTTCGGGAAGAATTTTTGTATTCTGTAAATGTATGTGTTTGACGAAAATTATAATTCGGAAAGGACATTTGTATGGGGGTATATTAAGACCTGGAACGTTGTTAATCAATTTCACCATGCATGTTTATAGGTGAAATATAAAATGTAAAAATCGGTTAAATATTTGGGAGCAACATTTGTATTGCGGCTATATCTTAATATCTTAATCGGAACCGATCTTACCTACTTTCAAAGTAGGTGTTTTTAGTTGGATTTTAAGATGATGTGAGAATTTTAAAGAAATTCGGGTACAATATGTGGTTTTTAGAGCGGAAAAAGTCAAATCGGGAGCGACATTTGTATGGGGGCTATATTTAAATCGCAACCGATCTTACCCACTTTCTTTATGGTTAGATTATAAGATGTTGTGCAGAATTTAAAGAAAATCGGGAACAATATGTGATTTCTAGAGCGGAAAAAGTCAACATTTGAATGGGGCTATATCTACATCTGAATCGATCATACCCGCCTTCATTATAAGTGTTTCTAGTTTGATTATAAGATGATGTGCAGAATTTAGAGAAAATCGGGTACAATGTATGGTTTCTAAAGCGGAAAAAGTCAAATCGGGAGCGACATTTGTATGGGGGATATATCTAAATCTGAACCGATCTAACCCGCTTTCTCCACAGTTATTTCTAGTTAGATTATAAGATGTTAGGCCAAATTTGACGAAAATGTGTACTTTATAGAGCGAAAAAGTCAAATGGGGTCTATATCTAAATCTGAACCGATTTGCCTCAAATTAAATAGCGTTCGTCCTCGATCCACAAAACTAACTTGTGCCAATTTTTGTTAAGATCGGACTATAATTGTACCTGTATTTTGATTACAACAGTAGATGGACAGACGGACATTGCTAAATCGACTCAGAAAGTATAATAGACGATGGGTCTAACTCGTTTCCTTTTCGGTGTTACAAACAAATGCACAAAGACATAATACTCTCATAGAGTGTATAAAGAGGGATCAAAATGGTACCAACCAAACCGCTGAAGTTGAAATCATGAAATCCGTTATATACATTCATCTGATTGCGAAGATTCGAAATAAAAAGGATTTTTTAGAAATTTGTACTTTTAGGTGGAAATGGGGCGAGCGGGGATAAAAATGGTACCAACCAAACGATAATAATAAAATTCAGCGCGTACATTTCTTTGACTAGATGCGAAAACGAGGTATTTCGATATTCGTACATTCATGATCTAAATGGCATTAAATTTGGTACCAATCAAGCTGCTAAAGCTAGAATTATGATGTTCAGTTACGCATTTTTGTAAATTCGTACTTTTGGGGTCAAAATGGATAAAGGGGTGAAACTGGTACCAAGGTTGATACATTTAGGCTTTAGTTGGAATCAAGAAATTGCAAATGGGGTAAATCGGGCTTGAGGGTAATTGTTTCTACCTAACAATATTTCACTTTTCGATTACACATGAAGTTTTGTATTTATATTAATATTATAATAATCACAATTTTCCTAATATGGCACCACACTTCTATGTAAAGTCGACAGCCGGTAATACTGTGCAATGCACTCCGTGGTGAGGGTACAAGATTCGGCCCAAGGAACTTAACGCCTCTTTATTTGTTTTACGCTAAAATTCCGTTTTTGGAAAAATTATGTTATTCTGCTCGACTAAGCAGTCAGATGACTGGGCAGAAACGGGATAAACATGCAACATTCGTCCTGACTAAACTGTTGCACGCTACAAGGGGATTTTGTGAAATTTGTACTTTTAAGGGGAAAAGAGACAAAAGAGCTTAAAATGGTACCAATTTATCTATTACAGATATAGTCGTGAAATTCGTTAACACATTCCTCTCAGAACGTTGAAGCTCATCATAAATGGATTTTTTCAAAAATTTTCAAAAAGGAATAAAATGATAGCATCGAAATTGTTGGAGTTGAAATCGTGGAAGTCGATGTGTAGCGCCTTCTAAATACGTAGCAACATACATTTATTTTTAAACAAGTAAGGAAAGGGTAAAGTCGGGCGGGCCGACTATATAATACCCTACACCACTCCCTGCGTATGTACCTCGCTTTGATTACTAAACCCAGTTATTTCATGGGAGCAATTTTATGTAGTTCATATAAATCACGGTAGGTATTCCTAGTTGAAAAATATATCTGCAAAATTTAATGAAGATCCGATGTAAGATGTAGTTTCTAGAGCTGTAAAAATCAGAATGGTGCCCCATTTGGGTTATACCAAAGTATGGACATATTTGCATCTCTCAAACAAGTAAGGAAAGGCTAAAGACGGACGGACTTTCTATCTCATTACAATTCAATTCGGTAAAAAAGTGAAATCGGGAACGATTTTTATATTTTTTTTTATTTTTATATGATTTTATAACTATAATGTCATAATCTATATATATAACTATAATGTCAGACAGACGGACATAATGTCATTATCGTACCTTGATCCAGCATATATTTTTTACTGGGTCTGCGATGAATATTTAAAGGTGTTGTAAACGGAATGACAAATTGAGGGTATCACCAATCGATGGCAAAATAATTATTTTTAAAATTATAAATATTTTTTAAACTCTGTTTTCGTGAAAGTATAATATCCACAATCGTTAATCATCAGATTATCAATTATCGAGACCGGAAATGGGTCTAATTTCATGCATGAGATCTAGGGTTAAACACAATGCCAAAAATCAAAGAAAAAAATCGCTCAGCCGCATCAAAGTCATTAAAACAACTGAATGAATGAGCGTTGTGTTGCCAATAAATATTTTCAAAACGAATATATTTTTGTGCTCGCAATACTCCAATAGTTGCCATTTATTCAAAATTATCATTCTTCCTCCACTCGTAATAATGATTTATGACATCCTTTTTCAAATACAATAAAAACTCTTTTCGGGACCTCAACTTGCACGCCTTGCACCAAAACACATCTGTCTCTGCCATTGTTCTGAAATGGTCGGATGGTCGGATGGTCGGGTTGCGTTGCCCGTCCGTCCGTCTGTCCGTATAATCTCATAACGTATGCTGCCATTTCAAACAAAAGTAAATTTAACACAGAAACATATGAAAACAATAATAATAAAAATGTACGATTCTATTGAGATCACATGGTGGGCAAGAGGCACACATCCATACAGGCATACTGGCTGAGCCAAAAAGGAATACTTTATGGTCAATTGAACAAAATGAATTGTCATAAATTAAAAATTCGTTTAACTCTCGGCTGAGGCTTGAATGAAGCCTGCCTCATGCTGCCTGGCGAATGCTGCATGCCGCATGATGCCTAATGTCTATTGTTGCCTAATGTCATGACTGTTGCCATTGCCGCTGCCGCAGACACGGCTGATGCTTCTGCACACCATGATTCGGGTGTTTTGGTGCATGCTTGGTTTGTTGCCGTATGAAATTGATTTTCAGCGCCAACAATGGTTGCACATCTAGAGGCCAACAACAAGGAAGAACGGCCGACCTGCCGTATCCTTTCTTGTTTTTGGTGCAACGCCTACATGTGAGAATTGTGACTGGCATGTGCCCGCTCGCTACACTCCGACTTCGACTACGACACCAAACACAATGGCCAGCAATCTTTTCGGCACATTTTGGTCCATCCACAAATATTGCACAGTGGTATAGAAAACACAAAAGGAGATTAAGTAACTTATAAACTTACTGTGATTCAGAACATTAATGTTATGACCACCTTATTGAGGGTGGCCATGGAAGATAAAATAGTTTGAAGAAGTTCCGAAAATGCTTATAAATTTGGCGAAGATGTGTAGACAAAATAGGTGATGGGACTATTCCCTAGTATTAATCATCCAACATCCAAACAATTTACATGATAGTATAGTTTTAAGAACTAGAATTGTATGAATAAACCAAACCACTGTGCGTAGCCACATATCGGACATGACATGCAACTGCATAGTGAAGAGGGGATGCATCTACGATTCACTCGTATTTACAATGATAATGTTTTACATTGTAAATTTGCCATAACACATGAAGCATGTCGCGAGAGAGCGAGTTCGGCAGCGAAAGAAAATAAAAACCAAATAAAAACATTTACAAAATAGCCAATAAAAGTAAACAATAGTTTTCGTTAGTAATCATAAAATTTATTTTCATTTCTTTGTAACTATCAAATGCTTTTGTATGCCATTCATATTACTACGACGAGCATTGTTTGTATCCGTCCGACTATGTAAGGCAACGAAATGTATGGTCACATCTGTGGTATTGTTGACCACCACCGCCGTGACATCGATACATCGCGCTCACAAGGGTTCAACAATGGCAATGCAATTGTCTCAGTTATTGTTATGCATAAGCGAAAGGATTAAATGCTTAACATGTGCTTAACATTTGTCACTGAAATATGGAGATATTAACAATGGGCGAAGAAAGTGAAAAGTAAAAACCGTTCAAGCCGGTTAAAATTATTTTCGTTTGGATAGTAAAAGTGTTTTATTATCAACGACCTTTCTCTGCATAGTTTAGTTTGCGGAATTTAATTAGATTTACAATTCCATAAAATTTTTCATATATTAACTATGTACCTATTGGGTAGTTTACATATTTTTGTTTCAATACAATTCCATGATTTAGAAAATTATACTTCCGGACTTGACATCTGTCGCAGTACAATATAATGCCGACACCAAAAAACGCCACTGCTGATAACACTATGAACCAAACATTTTGCCGAATGACTATAGATAAAATTTGCTGATGTATTTTGGCGTTATAAACTAGAAAAAGATATTAACAAGTAAGGAAAGGCTAAAGTCGAGCGGGGCCGACTATATGATACACTCCACTTTCTATCGGAATTCAATTCAATTCAGTAAAAAAGTGAAACGGGAAAAGTTTTGTCCAATTTGTCAAACCGAGAATAATATTTGTATCGGGGCTATATCCAAACAAGTGACTGACTTTCACAATAAGTTCTTCTAGTTGAAGTATGACTTGTTATGCTCAATTTTAAGAAATTCTCTGAAAATACGCGGTTTCTGGGGGAACGAAATTTGTATGAGAGCTATATGTAAATCTGAACCAATGTGACCTATTTTCACCATAGGTGTTCCTAGCTTAAATATAAGATGAAGAAAATCTGTTAAAATATGTGGATTTTGGAGCAGAAAAATTCAAATTGGGAGCGAAAATTGTATGAGAGCTATATATAAATCTGAACCGATCTAACACATTTTTACCACATGTGTTTCCAGATGAAATATAAGCTGTTTTTCCAATTTTGAAGAAAATCTGTTGAAATATGTGGATTCTAGAGCGGAAAAATTTTTCCTCAGAACATGCATATCCTCTATCTGCAATCTATAAGATGACCCCCATACACTAAGACAGTTTTGGGCTTCTTGTGCATTTTTACCACTTTTCCCTCACCTTTGTCTCCGATTACTTGCACCCACATACACTCCACGAGAGTATTATGTCTTTGTGCATTTGTTTGTAACACCCAAAAGGAAACGAGATAGACCCATTGTTAATTATACCGATCGACTTAGAATCACTTTTTGAGTCGATTTAGCAATGTCCGTCTGTCCATCACGATACAGGTCGCAATTGTAGATATAACTAAATGAAACTTTGCACAATGAAGTTTTTCGGGACAAGGACGAACGCTATTTAATTTGAAGAAAATCGGTTCAGATTTAGATATAGCCCCTATACGAATGTCACTCCCGATTTAACTCTTTTCACTTTAGACACCACATATTACAACAGATTTTCCTTAAAATTGGCAAAACATCTTATATTTCAACTGTGGTAAAAATGTGTTAAATCGGCTCAGATTTATATATAGCTCCCATACAATTTTCGCTCCCGATTTGACTTTTTCCGTTCTAGAAACCACATATTGTATCAGATTGTCTTCAGATTTGGCAAAACATATTATATTTAAACTAGGAACATCTATGGTGAAAATTGGTCAAATCGGTTCAGATTTAGATATAGTCGCTCCCGATTTGACTTTTTCCGCTCTAGAAACCACATATTGTACTTGATTTTCTTTAAATTCGGCACAACATCCTATAATCCAACTAGAAACACTTATGCAGTAATTGGGTAAGATCGGTTCAGATTTAGATATAGCCCCCATACAAATGACGCTCCCGATTTGACATTTTCCTCTCTAGAAACGACATATTGTACTCGATTTTCTTTAAATTTGGCACAACATCTTATAATCTTACTAGAAACACCTATGCTGAAATTGGGTAAGATCGGTTCAGATTTAGATATAGCCCCCACACAAATGTCGTCCCAATTTGACATTTGCGCTATAGAAACCACATATTGTACCCGATTTTCTTTAAAATTGGCTCAACATCTTATCCAACTAAACAAAACTATGGTGAAAGTGGGTAAGAGCGGTTCAGATTTAAATATAGCCCAAATACAAATGTTGCTCCCAAAAGTTTTACTGATTTTGGCCAAACTATACATTTTATATTTCACCTATTTAGTTCCAGGTTTCAATATATCCTCATACACATGTCCTTTCCAATTTAACATCTTTTGTCAAACACATACATTTACAGGATACAAAAAACCTTCCCGTTTTTACTTTTTCACCGAATTGAATTGTATTCGGATAGAAAGTGGAGTGTATCATAGAGTCGGCCCCGCCCGACTTTAGCCTTTCCTTACTTGTTTGCCATTAAATAATGGAACACAATATCATTCATATGACTACCACTACTGGCTCTGCATACATGACCCAATGATGCCGCAAGACCAAAATCCACACCAAACAGTGACTCGTTGAGGATGCATTGGCTTCTCAATAATCACTTGTGGGTTCTCTGAACCCCATATGCGGCAATTTTGCTTATTCACATAGCCACCTAGAAGAAAATGAGCTTCGTCTGAAAACTCGAATTTTTTCCACGTAAACTTCTTACAGTTTACGTTAAGGACTCACTACTTTCGATGTAAGATTTTAATATTTTCCAATTTTGTTCGAGCGTATAGCGTCACATTTTGCTAATGTCAAACATAAACCTGAAAATAAAACTTAATATTATTCTATCTTTCAAAGTCAAAGTAATCGATAGTTCAAATTTGATTTTTTAATATATAGTTTATAGTAAGACAAATTGCATCTTATTTAGATAGAGACTGATAGGACCGAAAAATGTCAGCGTGCGAACTATAGACTTTTGCTAGTTTCTTCATAAGAGAGTAAGTGAGGTAAATCTCAATCTGGTTGAAGTTTGTCCTAAACGTATTTTCCATTTGCCTACACATATATTGCAAAACACATTTCTTTTCTATAAGGCCATTTTAAGCACACAAAATAATTGCGCAAAATAATAATCACGCCTTTTGCGTAACAAATATTTTGTGTGTCTAACAGGGCCTTTATGTAGTTCCAAAAAATCTGATAAACATGTCCATTTGGCTCTAAACCGTGATTCTTCACCTTATGCTTCGTCTTCGTTCAAACACCAACGAATCTCAAAGTCAAACTAAACGAAGTGGAGTTGAGTTGAGAATCCATGATAAATTAACTACAAAATCTATATTGATTTATTTTCATAGTTTCCTAGAAAATAATAAATTAAATTATAAATTCCATTTCCCTCAATTTGATGAATTTCTATATAATAAATATATAAATTAAGAAAGAGAGAGGGAGAGAGCGAACGAAAAAACACATTACTTCGAATTCATTATTTATTCTATAAGGAAACAGTAGACCATCAGACACTGGAACACACACGCAAAGACAATCGAAACAAATTATGATTATTATAGCGAGAAAATTTTCCAAAATTTTTATTACACCCATTAAATTACCAAAGCCGGCAGATAGGCACATATGCATGCACGAGAGGTAGTACTCCCGCTTCTGTGCTTATGAGTATTAATTTCTGGAAATTACATGAAAGTATCGCCACTAATTGTTGGACGAGAAGGAAAAACAAACCTATAAAATATCACCGAAACGTGTTAACAATAAATAAACAATTTTCAAGAAAAAAAAATACAAACAACGCATTCGAACGCTCTGCTCTGCTCATATTGAGAAATTTTTTGAAAATTATGAACTAAAAAGTTATGGCACGTATAAATTATCATAGATATGGACGAACGTACGGACTGATGGTGGCTATGGAGTGTAACTGCAGCAACAGTAACATGACTTTTCGGGTGCTAAACGAGAGTGTGCGGTGGGCAGAGCGGCGCGCATGCGCCAAACATAAATTTCCCTGTAATTTGTTTTGGGTATCTTTCTCTCGAATGCAGTGGCAGTGGCACAATCGTGTTCCACCATCCAGTTGCCGTCCTTTGTTCAATCATGTACATGTATACATATGTACAGATACTCGTAATTTGTTGGGTAAATGTTGTTCTAAATTTCTGGGAATCGCTTTTCAATTAACACACCAGTATTAGAAATTTTACCCATCGGTTTGTTTTTGGTTGCCTTGTAGTTTGCTCGCTGAACATCTTTGGCTTGTTTATAGTTCATATGCATATATACCCGCACTCGTACGCTGAGTACTCATATCTGCTGCCAGCCAGCCATGCATTTACTATTCGTGGTTGGAACGTGTTTTCCTTGGAATTGCTTCATTTCGTCGCTGCCCTTCTGTGGAAAGTGTGATGTTGGAGTTTTGTTGTAGTGAAGCGTGTCCACAGATATTTATGGAGTAGAGTGGAGTTTCTGTTTCAATAATACTGTCAAAACTATGAGAAATAAATTAGAAAAATTATCACTTTAATGATAAAATTGAGGAAGAGCTTAGGTTTAAAGCAGAGGTGTCCTAACGCATGGGGGAAAATTAGAAATGACGGGCCGTCGCACAGTAGTCCAGAATCACATTCCATACATTTTGATTTTGTAAAGATTTTTGTATAAACTTACAATTAGACAAGGGCCCAAGGATTATTTTTAGATATTAACATTGGAAATTGCATAATCGGGTATATTTTAGAAATTATTTATTATTATAAAATTTATGTTTTTTTCTTATTTTTGATTTAAAAAAAGTATAGATTTTATTTTTGTGTTTTCGTTTCGTCATACTTTTACGTAGTTGTTCATAATGCGCAAAAAATATTTTTCGTATTACAAATTTACACATTTTTCAGATATTACAAATTGAAAAACAACGTAATTTTTTTTTTTGTTTTTTTCGAATTATTTTCATACATTTTAAGAAAATTTGCATTCATATTTATACCCTCACTCTACAGAGTAGATTTTCTACTGAAAAAGTGACAGCAGATTGTCCCTGCTAAAATAGAAAACAGTTGTAATTTTTTCAATATTATACAGTGCAACAATTTTACGTTTACTTTATTGGACCTGATCAAGACAATATGCCATGTAACTACAGATCATATGTAGAAAAACTGTGTATTCATTCAATTTTTCATTTGGTGATAATTTCTTCATTTTACAGGGCCTTTATTTTCCAAAGGATATGGATATTTAAATAATTTATTTTTATACTTTACAAAGCCACGAAATGGGTATCAAATGAAAGAGAAGAACATCTGTTAAAAATATTTTAAATATAATGCTTCAACAATATCATGTCTCTCCCCTTATTTATTTAGTTTATTCATCTTTTACAGGGTGGCGCAGAATGATCTATATGGTTTCTATTCTTTATAAATTGTTTAATTATTATTCTTTCTTTTTTTCAACATTTTGTGAAAGAGACTTGGGGAATTTATTATGAATTGTTACACGATCGAACAACGTACATAAATAATTGAATTTTATTTTTCAAACCAACAGTCTATTGCGTTGACACATCACATTTCGCGCATAAGCGATTTTAACTGGCCTCCACGTTAACCAGATTTAACAGCTCCTGACAGTTTTCTTTGTTATATTTGAAAGGAACCATACACCAACTAAAGACCAACATTCGAAATGATATCATGGCCATTACATCCGAAATTTTGCTAAAAGGAGCACATATGTGCGAAGCAGAAAATGGGAATTTTAAATTAGGTAGAAGTTATTTTTTTGGCCCAAGGACGACTGGTATTGAATTTGGAGGAAATCGGTTAAGATTTAGATATAGCCTCCATACAAATATCCCTATAATTTACACTACTACTGCTCTAGAATACACATTTTACATGGGATCATGACACAATTTTCAGGATCATGTTATATTTGAAGTAGAAACAGTTAACGGGAAAGTGGACCACTGGGTCCATGGTTTTTTTATAGCCTCCGATTTACGCTATTACAGCTCTAAAAGGCACATTTTACATCGGATTTTGATCGAATTTCCCGCACAATGTTAAATTTAGACTAGCAACACCTATTTTGAAAGACAGCTACATAGGTCAATGTTTTGGTATAGCCGCCATACAAATGGCCCAAGTTCACACTATTATCGCTCTAGAACCACCATCTTACATTGGATCTCTATAAAAGCCCAATTTTAAATGTAGCGCCCTTACAAATGGGCCCCATTTGTATAATTACCCCTCTAGGACCCACATTTTACATCGGAAGTTTATAAAATTTTGCTGATTATATTATATTTCAACTGAGAATACATACTATGAAAGTCAAATATATGGGTCAATATTTTGGTATAACCCCTATGCAATTTGGGCACCCATTCTACTCTATTACAGCTTTAGAACCCTCATCGTGCGTTGGATCTCGATACAATTTTGCAGTTCATATTATACTTCTACTACAAATACCTACTTTGAAAGTGATTTATATGGGCCCACTTTTTAATGTAGCGTCCTTATAAATGACCCTCATTTTTAGTATTACCCCTCTAGGATACACAGTTTACATCGAAAGTTTTTTAAATTTTGCAATCATGTTCTATTTCAACTAGGAATACCTACTATGAAAGTCAAATATATTTGGGCACAATCCCCGTACCAATGGTACCCTAAGTTTACATTGTTACCGCTTCAGAAGTTCTATGGATAAATGTCGAAGTAGTAAACGCAAAGTTTTTTATCATGAAAATCCCTTTAGAAGTTATATATCAGAGTGTTTTATTCGATAATAGCTGCTATCCTAACGAAAAAATAAGGTCTATTTGAATAAATAAATGTAGAAGTAAGGGGTATCTCCTAATGCAAGAATGTCCATAACTTCTACATTTACCCATATATCTTGTACGTATTGTCTTTGTTTTCTGCATTACAATGTTATCTATTGAAAAATAAAACACTAATTTTTTCTATTTTTTATGATTTTTCATGGAAAATAGTTCTTCTCATTTTTTGAGAATGTTTCTAAACCATTTTCTCCATGTGAAAATGAAATTCGCAACATTTGTAATCATCATAATTACCTTTATTGAACATATAAGCGGGCGGTACATTTCCAAATGAGAATTTGGAATTTTAATAAAAAAAAATTAATTTTAGTAAAAATTTGACAATATTGTTTTCAAGTTTAGAAACCCAAAATACACCAGAAAATAGTCAATCGGCAAAATGTTGGTTGATGTACGATTTTTTGCAGCTTTATATCCACATTCACAACTGACAGATTTTGTAACAAATGCTCTAACAGACGTCTTCTTCCGACATAATCAGCATTGAAGACATTCCTTAGCTTTAAATACTCGATTTTCGTTCAGTTTTTATTTTGAGGTAACAAGCACCACCACATTTTTACTGCCACAGAAGGCACGCCATTGCCTGAAATATGGGACAACCCTGTCACATCACCTCCACTGCTACCATTATTTGTTTATCTTCACCAAGCATAAGATACAGTAGTTAAATTCGGTTAAAATTATATTTGTTAACTCCATTGTGTGGTGATTTTCAGATGCGTGTCGGAGTTTTACGATAAATTGCCACTTTGAAAATTTCTACGTCACAACATTAAAAGATCGTAACGTGCGATAGAGCCTTGGGTAGCATTCAGCATTCAGCTACTCCCCAAAAAATACAAAATAATCGTAAAAGTATACGTCCGTCCTTAGATTTCTACAAACACACAATACCAGTTCATGTTACTTTTATTAATTTGAACATTTTTTTATGACTTGGTTCCATGGAAATGAAGGAAGCCTATAAAAAGAATTGAATATCATTACGATACGTAGACACGTTGTTCATTACGTTTCGTTTCGTATTTAATTTTTAGAGTAAAGTAATTATGGACATCCCCCCGCCCCACCACCAACCAACAAACTCATAAAATCAGTCATAAAAAATTATGATTGTATTTTTGAATAAAGTGCATCATAATGTGTGGGATGTATAAGGAAAATTTATGAAGTTTTTACGAGTAGATTCTTATTTGGGAAACATTCAACATACATTCGTACATATCAGTAGTTACCAGGAATTACAATATACGACTGTATATATACATAAATATGTTTTTCGGGGTTGGGGTGATATTTTCTGTCTGGTGGTGTCTTGTTTGTTGGCTTGGATTTAAGTACGTGTAGCGCCAGATTTCCTGCCATTAATGTTTACGATCACAAAATAGTATTAAGTTTATTGCTGTTATTACATTATTGTTTTATTGTAAATATGGTTAATTTATGTTTAATTGAATTTCTTTGGCTTGCTTGCTTTCTTTCGTGCGTTGTATGTGGGTGTTCTCGATTCTCGCTATGTTCACAGTTGTCATGAGTGTTGTTATTGCTGGCTTGAATTTCAATTACACGACATCGATATAGATTTAAGACATAGCACATTGCCGAATATTCTAGGTAGAGTACGCACACCAAGGCTGTCAGGATAATGGGGAAGCATTATAGTGTTGCTGCATTCCGCCGTTCTTCAAGATTTTCTACTAAAATTCTAAGCTTATTGTGGTCAATTTGAGACCGCACATTAGATTCCTGTATAAAGTTGTATGCGTATAACCATGGTGTCTGTCTTTTTATAGCAATCAAGTTTTGTACATCACATCGCTCGATGATTTGAGGTAGAGCAATTCAATGTTAAACGACGATGTTAAATTTTCGAAAGTCTTCCAATTCTGACGAACATTTTTTGAGTGTGTTTGATAGAAATATATACAGTGAGCAGCAAAAGTCATGGTACCCAAGTCATAAAGATTTTGTTTCTAAAATTCTCACAAATTATGAAACAATAAATTCGACATCTATTTTTATTTTATGTATTTGCTTGTATATTTCCATAAATTATATAAATATGCCATATATTTAGCTAAATGAGAAATATAAATTTTTTTATCAATACAACTCCAAATTTTTGCACAGCATATGAGATGGTACCCTGGTCAGAGATGGCATTACACATCATTTATGGGATAAAATAGTTTAGTAAAACATGTGGCAACTACTTAGGGTTTTGTCAAATTGTCATTTAAAACAATAACGGTACTTTCCACATTTCCAAAGCATATGCTCAGTGCAACAAGTGAACACAAGTATTTTTTAAAATGTCTAGAAAAGAATTAACAATAGAAGAGCGAAAATTAATAATTAATAACCATGGAATGGGCAAGTCGTATTCCGAAATAGGTAAAATTATAAACACAACCGAATCAACCGTCCAAAAAGTTGTTAATCGGTACAAAACAGAAAATATAATTGAAAATAAACCGAGAACTGGCCGTCCCCCGAAGCTCAATAATAGAGAGGAACGGAAAATTGAAGCTATTATTAAAAATGATCCATTTACCAGCGCTCCTAAAATCGCTACAGAATTAAAAGAATCATTAGATAAAGAAGTTTCTGCAGACACGGTACGTAGGTGCATCAAGAGGGCCGGATACAATGCTCGCACTGCCCGCAAAAAACCAGATGTTAGCGAAACAAACAAAAAGAAGCGTATGGATTTTACAAAAGATTATAAAAACAAGCCAAATGAGTTCTGGGAAAAAGTTATTTTCTCGGACGAATCGAAATTTAATATATTTGGATCGGATGGACGCGCTTTGGTGTGGCGGAAAACGTGCGAAGAGCTCAATCCAAAGAATACTCGGAAAACAGTAAAGCATGGTGGGTAATGGTGTGGGGATGCATGTCAACAACTGGTGTTGGCAATTTAGTATTCATTGGGGAAATAATGAATAAAACAGTTTATATGAATATTTGGAAACAAAATTTGAACCAAAGTGCTGAAAAACTAAAGATTCGTGATAATTATTACTTCCAACAGGACAACGATCCTAAGCACACTGCTGCTGATGTTAAGATGTGGATTCAATGCACCACACATGCTGATAACCCCTCCGCAAAGCCCCGATTTGAATCCTATTGAGCACCTATGGGATCATCTAGAAAAACGAATCCGAAATCACAGAATTTCCAGTAAGGCCCAACTCAAAGAAATACTTTTGACAGAATGGGGTAAAATATCGGTGGACTACACTAAACAGCTTGTGCACTCTATGCCCGACCGACAGAATGAAGTTTTACGACTCAAGGGATATCCTACCAAGTACCAGGTAAAGCAATTTAGTTATAAAAATCGAGAAATTTTAATAATTTACTATTTTTCTCCAGGGGTACCAAGACTTTTGCTGTGCAAAAATATGGACTTGACACGATCTGGAATTTTTTTATGTTTTGTTTTATCAAATAAGTGAAATATTACTCTGCATTGTTGTAGTATAGGAGTGAATACATAAAATAAAAATAATTGTTTTAACTTTTGTGAATTAATTTTTGAGGAATTACTAAATACTTTTTTATTTGTATGGGGTACCATGACTTTTGCTGCTCACTGAACATATGTTGTGTCCAAGACATATAAATTGTTTTGGCATACATTGAGGCATACTCATTCCTAAAATCAATATATTTTTTGTTAATATTTTTATACCCTCCATCTCAAGGATGGGGGTATATTAACTTTTTCATTCCGTTTGTAACACCCTGAAATATCGACCTGAGACCATATAAAGTTTATTCTTGATCGTCATAAAATTCTAAGATGATCTAGCCATGTCCGCCCGTCTTTTGAAAGCACGCTAGCATCTAAACAAAGGAGCTACGACGTCCAAAATTTCCCAGATTACGTCTAATTATCGGTCCAGAGGGAAAAGATTTTCCCTAACAAGGACTGAAAATATCCTGCATATGTCTGCTTATATTATTTGGGCCCTTATAGCAAAAAACGTGCACCATAAAGTGTTTTTATTTGTTGGGGGTGAAATGGGGCAAAAAGGGATAAAAATCGGTATATACATTCCCATAATTGAGTGGATGCATAATATGTAACTTTTTTCCAAATGGGAATATAGGGACAAAAATGGTACCAACCAAACGGCTGCACCTAGAATAATGAAATTCAGTGTATACATTCCTCTAACTGCATATACACGTAAAATAAATGGATTTTTCGAAATTTGTATTTTTTGGGGTTAAAATGGAAAAGGGGGCTACAAATTGTACCAACCAAATGACCGCAGCTAAAGTCATGAAATTCGGTGTATACATTCCTCTAATTTCGTAGACACGCAAAATAAAAAGATTTTTACAAATTCGTACTTTTTTAATTCTACGACAAAAATTGGTTGAATCGTGACGAGGTCGCCTTGCCCTGTGTACGTCATATAATGGATTTTCAAAATGTGTACTTTTGGAATTAAAATAGGATGGAAATACAACCAACTGTATCACCCAATATTTATGGTATTTAAGCTTTCTCTGTCTTATATTTATTTGAATTGACTTGAAGTATTATTTCGATATATATAGTATACATGTATTGGTAGCATTGCCTTACAAGCGTGATTTGAAATAATAAAATATTATATTTATTTATAAAATAATTTTTTTTAATATAGGGTCCGACATCTAACGTTTTTTTTTTTCAACTATTCAACCGTTGGACTATTATTTATAGCAAATCAAAAAAACTCATTTCAAAAAGGACATTTAAGGATTAAAATATTCTACGAAAAAATTTGCCGGAAAATTTCAATGGGGATCACCATTGAAACCAATGCTGTAAATAATAATATTCCCGCTTAAATAGCAAAATTACACGCCAGCTTATACAACAAAATTACTGGGGTTAAAATTGGTCCATGTTTTTTTGGAAGATCGATCTTTTTGGACAAAAAATTTGGATATTTCGGTAGAGCATACAAATTGAATATTTTTGCAAAATTTTCATTTTCGCGGGAGATATGACTAAAATGATTTAGTATGCGTGACATTTTTCTTTTGTAATTTTCTCGCGATCTATCCAACGGACCTGGCTGATGTTTTGCATGTGTATTAAGAACTAATGTCGCTTGTAAGATATATGTAGTAAGTCGCGAAAAAACCTTCGATTGTTGCAAAAATTCTTTATATGATAAAGAATATAGTAATTTGTGTTATGGAGCAAAAAAATCTTACTTTTTGCACTAAATGTATCCGATCTTCCGAGGGTGGAATTTCGTGCAAGCAAAAAACGGAAAACCTCATTCCCATTGTTAATTATACCGATCGACTTATTATCATTTTTATACACTCCACGAGAGTATTATGTCTTTGTGCATTTGTTTCTAACACCCAAACGGAAGAGCGAAAGACCCATTGTTAATTATACCGATCGGCTTAGTATCTCTTCCTGAGTCAATTTAACAATGTCCGTCTGTCCATCTATTGTTGTAATCACGATTCAGGTGGCAATTGTAGCCAGAACTAAACGAAACTTTGCACAACGAAGTTTTTCGGGACAAGGACGAACGCTATTTAATTTGAAGAAAATCGGTTCAGATTTAGATATAGCCCCCATACGAATTTCACTCCCGATTTTACTCTTTTCACTCTAGATACCACATATAACAACAGTTTTTCTTCAAAATTGGCAAACCATCTTATATTTCAACTAGAAACACCTGTGATAAAAATGGGTCAGATCGGTTCAGATTTATATATAGCTCCCATACAAATTTCGCTCCCGATTTGACTTTTTCCGCTCTAGAAACCACATATTTTAACAGATCCTTTTCAAATTAGGCGAAATATATTATATATGTCCTAGAAACACCCATAGTGAAAATGGGTCAGATCGGTTCAGATTTACATATAGCTCCCATACTAATTTCACTCCCGATTTGACTCTTTTTACTCTAGATACCATATATTACAAGAGATTTTCTTCAAAATTGGCAAAACATGTTATATTTCAACTAGAAACACCTGTGGTAAAAATGGTTCAGATCGGTTCAGATTTATTTATAGCTCCCATACAAATTTCGCTCCCGATTTGACTTTTTCCGCTCTAGAAACCACATATTTTAACAGATCCTCTTCAAATTAGGCGATATATATTACGTTTGCCCTAGAAACACCCATAGTGAAAATGGGTCAGATCGGTTCTGATTTACATATAGCTCCCATACGAATTTCACTCCCGATTTGACTCTTTTCACTCTAGATACCATATATTACTAGAGATTTTCTTCAAAATTGGCAAAACATCATATATTTCAATTAGAAACACCTGCGGTAAAAATGTGTTAGATCGGTTCAGATTTATATATAGCTCCCATACGAATTTCACTCCCGATTTGACTCTTTCGCTCTAGATACCATATATTACAAAAGATTTTCTTCAAAATTGGCAAAACATATTATATTTCAACTAGAAACACCTGTGTTAAAAATGTGCTGGATCGGTTCAGATTTATATATAGCTCCCATACAAATTTCGTTCCCGATTTAGCTTTTTCCGCCCCAGAAACCACGAATTTTCACTGAATTTCTTCAAAGTGAGCATAACACCTTATATTTGAACTGGAAGAACTTATTGTGAAAGTTAGTCATATTTTTCCATGTTTGGATGTATCCCCGATACAAATATTCTTATCGATTTGACAAATCGATCCAGGTCATATTAGACTATGATTAGGAAACATGCAAAAATTCTTCCCGTTTTCACTTTTTTACCGAGTTGAATTGTATTCGGTTGGAAAGTGGAGTGTATCATATAGTCGGCCCCGCCCGACATTAGCCTTTCCTTACTTGTTTGTAATTTCAGTTTTATTTTTGACAATGGCAACATGGGACGCTTCTGATGCTTTTTTGCTCCGCCCAATGGGCTGAAGATTGTTTGGTAGGAGATGAATATTTTCCGAAAATTCGTGTTTTCAGATGATGCTCATTTTCATCCGGTGGCTATGTCAATAAGCAAAATTACCGCATATGGGGTTCAGAGAATCCACACGTGACTATTGAGAAGCCAATACATACACAACGAGTCACTGATTGGTGCGGATTTTGAGCTGGCGGTATCATTGGGCCATTTTTCTTCGAAAATGAGAAAGGTGCCGCCGTTACCGTCAACGGTGAGTGTTACCGTGCCATGATCAATATGAGCATGAGAATGACATGGACGACATAACATAAAATAACCATCGTTATTTTACGCACTGTCTTTGAAAATCGAATAATCAGCCTAAATTGTGATACTAATTGGCCGCCTCGGATATGTGATTTAAGCCCTTTATTTTCTATGGGGAGCCATTAAGGATAAATGCAAACCATCCAGAGACAATTGAAGCGTTGAAACATGAAAACGAAGTTGCCATTGGAGGGAACAATCGAAAATGTACTGAAAAATTCGGTTGATCGTGTGATGTACTGTCAGTCGTGGTAATCATTATTATTAATCGATTTGAAACAATAATCAGTACTTTTTCTGTTACCCTATATATCTAAAAATAATTTTGGCTTTTACGGAACTTATAAATGTTTAGTAGAGCAAAAATTATTGAATTTTGCCCGATGGATATTTATTCTGAACCACATAACATATTCGAAAATGTCTAGTTAACTTAACTTGCTACCATACAAATGTTTATGTCATTGGATGGTACAACAACTTAGCATATTAAACCTATCAACAGCGTAAGCCTAATTCCAAAAGGGCGTAACTGACAATTTTTACGATATCGTGGTTTTTTTAAATATTCCGATATATTCAATGGACGATATGAAATTCAACAGTAGCCTAAGTGACTTCAGTTGACAATCAGTCGATGTTAAAAGACAACAAACCAATAGATGATTTATTTAATTCTACGGGATGGCAAAAGAATCAGCATCATTTACAGATCATTTAGCTCCGGTCGAAAATAATGCCGTTTAGGCCACTCTTGCTTTAAGCGCGTCGTTTATAATATAATTTATATTAGTTTATTCTTAGTTCATGGTTTAACAAACAAAACTGTTGGCTATTGTGTGTGCGGAAGTTTCGGTGTGGAATGCTTGCGCTTAGATTATGTAAAAATGCCTGTTTGATGTCAAACTTGAAGTTACTGGTCTGGTTTGGTCCGTCCATTTTATTCTCCCATACGAGTTCTTATATTGATTATTTGTAATTCTTGCTTTGAAGAGTTCTATGTAGCTACCGACCAAAACTCGTACCGCAAGTTTGTTAGCGATGTTACTTTAGAGTGACTCAAGTTGACTAATAAATATTTTAAGCTGGGCTCGTTAGTAGTAAATTAAGAAGTCAACGTTAAACATGGTGGAAATACGACCTCTCACTGAAACATTACAAAAAGTTGCCATCGAAGAATTGGGCGAAGTGCCGTCAAGAATTGCAGAAGATTTGAAAGCCCTCAAGACATGGATCCAAGATCAGGCGCATCTAAAGTCTCGCACCGATGACCAGTTTCTCATACAATTTCTGCGAGGCTGCAAATATAGTTTGGAGAAGGCCAAGGGAAAGCTCGATTTGTTCTATGCCATGAAGACCAAATATCCGGAGCTCTTTTTGGTGACTGATGTTGATAGCGCGCCATTTCGAAAGCTGCATAATTCAGGGTGAGTTAAAATCGAACAATTGGCATTTTCCGAACCCCTTGACTCTTAATATTCTCAGTTTTTATACTGTCCTGCCAAAACCGATAAATGACTGCGGACCTCGTATTATTGTAATACGATTTCCATCGAAAGAGCTCAACGTCAGAGAGTACTTTCCATACTTTGCAACGATGGTTGAAGTGCTTCTGATGAACGACGACTATGCCAACATCTATGGTTTTACGGCTATTATGGATTTTGCTGGTGCTACGGCTAATCAATTGATGCAAATCTCCATGAAGGCCGGCATGCAGAACGCCATATTCTACGAGAAAGCTGTACCAGTAAGACTGAAGAATATATGTTGCATAAATCTATCGAAGCATGCCGAGCAGTTCCTTAATATGTTGCTGCCAATCGTGCCTAAGAAATTTAGGGAGAGAGTGAGTAGGACTGCAAAAAAATAATTAATTTCCCTCGAATAACAAAATTGTTGCGAACATTTTCAGTTTGTTTTAATTGGCAAAAATCTTAACGATTTGTCCAAGCACATACCTAAGAAATATTTACCCCGTGACTATGGTGGCGAAAATGGTTCGTTTGACCAGCTGTCTGCTGACTATAACAAAGTGTGGGACGAGCACCGGGAGTATTTCAAACAGAATTCAGAGTATGGTACAGAAGAGCGTTTACGTGTCGGCAAACCGTTCGATTTTGATGGTGATTTAGGTATTGGCGGTTCATTTAGGAAGCTTAATGTGGATTAGTGACGTCATGGCGTGCTGATGACGATCGCCGATCCAATCTGCGTATTTTAAATTAAAAATGTATTAGTATAATTTATTGTAATTTATTGTAATCTAAATAGATTAACTAATTTTTTATAAAATTAATGAAAAGTGTTTTATTACATTGAATAATAAACAAGTAAGGAGAGACTTAAGTCAATCGATACGACCATGAAAAGCCCTACTCCAGTTACTATAAGAATTCAATGTCTATCATTAAGGTGCTCTTGATGACTACCAAAGTGAATTTCTTAAAAATCATGTTTTTTATGGAAACAAGTAAGGACAGGATAAAGTCATATATCATATAAGGTAAGTTCTTCCAAAATTTAAATAGTACAATAATACACAATAAACAAATCGGGAGCGACATTTTAATGGAGCCTATATCTAAATCTGAACTGATCTGACCCACTTTCACCATATATATTTCTAGTTGGAATTTATGGTGATGTGGTTTCTAGAGCAGAAAAATTCAAATCAAGCTATATGAAGATCTACGCAAAACATACTTGGTTGAGGATATAACAATGACACAATATCGTACACGCAAAGAAAAACAAGTACGGATAGGCTAAAGTAGGGCGGGACCGACTATATGATGCACACCACTTTCTATTCGAATACAATTCAATTCGGTAAAAAGTATAAAACGGGAAGAATTTTTATATGTTTCCTAATCATAGGCTAATATGACCTGGACCAATTTGTTATATCGAGAAGAATAATAAAAGTCAAGCTGGGTGCGAAATTTGTATGGGAGCTATACATAAATCTGAACCGATCCATTTTCACCATGGGTGTTTCTAGAGGAAATATAAGATATTTTGCCATATTTAAATAAGATATGTTAAAATATGTGGTTTCTGGATCAGAAAAGTCAAATCGGGGCGAAATTTGAATGGGAGATATATGTAAATCTGAACCGATCTGGCCTATTTTCACCACAGGTGTTCCTAGTTTAAATATAAGATGTTTTGCCACATTTGAAAACAATCTGATAAAATGTGTGGTTTCGGAAAAAGTCAAAATTGGGAGCAAAGTTTGTATGGGAGCTATATCTAAAACTGAACCGATCTGACTTTTAGCACAGATCTTTCTAAATGATGATTTTTTAGCTATTATCTTTTTGGCAACACTGGTTTAAACAGCTGACGCACGTTTCGTGTTTTGTTTCACTGTCAAACATCTTCAGTTAGGTCTATAATTTAACCATGAATCGTCTTACAAACGAACAACACTTGCAAATTATTGAATTTTATTATCAAAGTGCGTGCTCTGTTAAGAAAGTTCATCGGGCGCTTCCATTTTATGGTCAGTTTAATCGACCCACTGAAGCGTCTATTCGGGCTATTGTGACTAAATTTCGCACTAAATTTACATTGTTGGACATTAAACCACCAACACGCTTACGTAGAGTGCGAACTGAAGAAATTATCGCAGCTGTATCGGCCAGTGTTAATGATGACCATCAATTATCGATTCGTCGCCGTTCGCAGCAATTGGGCCTCTGTTACTCAAAAACTTGGAAATGTCGAAATTGGACTAAGCGGATGGACCATTTGAGGCGCAGTCAAGGTTAACATTTGTATGAAATAATCTTCAAACATTAAATTATATGGACCGTACTATCGATTCAAATAAAGATTTCATGCATTTTTCTGAATTTTATGTGTTTTTTTTTTTTTGAAAAACTTTCCTATAGCTTTTAAAAAATCACCCTTTATTTGAATTATAAGGTACTGTGCCAAATTCGAAGAATATTGGTTAAAATATGTGATCTCTAAATCTAAACCGAGCTGAGATCGCCAAAGATATTTCCAGCTTAATTATATGGTACTGTGCCAAATTTGAAGCAAATCGATTAAAATATGTGGCTTCTAGAGCGGAAAAGTCAAATCGGCAGCGACATCTGCATGGAGCCTATATCTAAATGTGTTGCTATCTAATGATATGTAGCTATATTTTTGCAATGAATACATATAATATAAAATAATATGCTACATTGAACTAGTTATTTTTAAAAAGTAAAAATATAATTCAATTCAATAATAATTACTTATTAATTTATTTATTCGTATATTCTTGTGCAAATAGTTGTTCATTGTATTTACGAATGTTACTACTCTTTATTTGTCAGAATTTTCAAAAACCAGCTTATGGATTTTGAACCGTTCCACCGTTGTCCAGATTCATTGTCCACAATATGAATATTCTGCAATAGAAACTCAAGTACAAAATTAACATGTAAGAAGACGTTAAGTTTGGCCGGGCCGGAGTGAATTCCACAGTATTACCAGCAGATTAAAGGATGTCGACTTTACATAGAAGTACAGTACCATATTACGAAAATTGTGATATTTTTATGCACATTTCTATATTTGTTTACTATTTCAAACTATAAGGTATACTTATGCGCACTGTTTAAAATCTACTACTATATATATATATATATGTTATTGTGAAAGAGAACATGCCTAAATATTAGGCGATTGTCAGTCGCCATCAGAAAGAGGCATTTTCAGATACACACAAAGTGATAAGAAAAGTATAAATTTTAAAGATATCACCATTCGCCCCATTCTCCGCCCAAATGTACAAATTTCAAAAATCCCTTTTTCGAGTCTTCATAGTCAGAATGTTTACACCGAATTTCATGATTTCAACTTCAGCGGTTTGGTAGGTTCCATTTTTATCCCTCTTTTTAATTATATCCTTTAAAAGTACGAATTTCGAAAAATCCCTCTATTTTACGTGTTTATGCAATTAGAGGGACGTACACACCGAATTTCATGATTCTAGCTGTTGTCGTATCATTGGTACCATATTTTATCCCTTTTTGTCCCATTTCGTCCGCTAAAACTTTTATTTTCTTTGTGGTGCTTGCAAGCTACAAGAGGAATGTCCGCAACAAATTTTAACTGTATGAAAATCAGAAATTTAATTAATAAGCCATGGCTACCAATATTTGTATACTATATATAATGGATATAATACTTCAATTCATAAAGTAAATAAAAGGGAGCAAACATAAATACCCTAAATATTGGGGGATAGAGAGTGTACTTTCAGCTACAGTCGTTTGGTTGGTTGTATTTCCATCCTATTTTAATTTCAAAAGTATAAATTTGAAAATACCTTATCTCTCACGTACGCAGTATAAGACAACTTCACGATTCTACCATTTTTGTCGTAAAGCAACAACATAAAGTACAAATTTGTAAAAAAATATTTTACGTGGCTATGTAGTCAGAGGAATGTATACACCGAATTCCATGATTCTATCAGCGGCCATTTTGTTGGTACCATTTTTATCCCCTTTTTCCACTTTTGCCCCCTCAAGAGTACGACTATCTAAACTCGGTTTATTTTACGTATCTACATAATTAGAGGAAAATACACACCGAATTCATCATTCTAGCTGTATTTCGATTAGTTGTTACTATTTTTATCCCCTGTAGCCATTGTATCCCTTGAAAGTACGAATTGGGAAAGAACGTTTTATTTTTCGTGTCTACGCAGTCAGAGGAATGTATATTCCGAATTTTATGATTTTAGCTGCGGCCATTTGTTAGGTACTATTTCTATCCCCTTTTTCCATTTGAACCCCAAAAAGTACGAATTTTGAAAAGTTCTTTTATTTTACGTGTCTACGCAATCAGAGGAATGTATACTCCGAATTTCATTATTCTAGGTGCAGTCGTTAGGTTGGTACTATTTTTATCCCTCTATCCCCTTTTAACCCCTTAAATGTACGAATTTAGAAAAAATACTTTTATATTATGTATCTACTCTATAGAGGAATGTACACGCCAAATTTCGTGTTTCTATCTGTTGTCGTTTGATAGGTACCATTTGTATCCCTTTTTGTCCCATTTCGCCCCCTACAAATAAAAAACACTCTATGGTGCTCTTTTATGCTATAAAGGGAATGCGCATTGCAAATATCAAGTAAATACAAGCTAATATGTTCAAAAAACAGGCTGAAATAATCTAAATATTAGGGGTATTTTCAGTCCTTGTGAGGGAAAAATTTTTCCCTCACTTTCGCCCACTTTCAATCCCAACCGATCTACAACAATAAGACACATTTAGGAAAAATTTGAACCTCCTAGCTCATTTCGTTCGTCCGCTATCATGCTTTCAACAGACGGACAGAATATATATACTTTATGGGGACTCCGATGAATATTTCAAGGTGTTACAAACGGAATGACAAAGTGAATATACCCCCATCTTGGAGGTGGAGGGTATGAAAACATGATGAAATACTCAAAATATTACGCGATATTTCCAGTCCTTGTTAGGACTGGACAGATTTCGCCCGATTTCAACCCCAAGAGCTCTACAATCATATGCAGAAAATGTGAACTCCTTAGTCAAATTTAGGTTTGTTTTTCATCTAGGAAGACCTTTCATAACACTACATCAATATTAAATCGGATATTTTTAAAATTGCCATATATTCTATCTGAAAATAGGTACATTGAAATTGGTATAGTTTAAAAATTTGGTTAAAGGTCAACTCATAATACACTGGACAATACTGCCATCCATGTTTTGATATGGGTTACATAAAATACTTTCATCATTATTAAAATACCTGGTTTTAGTAATCAGACCCATGTATACATATGTGCAGGAGTGGTGTTGGGTTCGTATAGTCGTCTCCGCCCGACTTTAGCCTTACTTATTTTTATAACCTCTACTACACGCAAAGAAAAAATATGATTGAACATGACCACGACAACTGTTTTTTGTTCTCTACAATCACATTTTTTTGTTCCAATCATATTATTTTGTTTTTGATTAAATTTTAACAATTATATGGTTTGGCCAAGCATAACATAGTAGATATTTTATCATAATATGATTGTGATCCTTAAAAATAAAAATATGATTGTAGCAACAATTGTGTAGTTGTGAATATGATTGTTATGACCAAAATATGATAATTGTCCAACAATTCTATATCTATTAACTACAATCATACAACTATCAGTTTTACGGAGAAATTTATATTGTTGTGTCAGTTCAATTCTATGTGTGGAAGAATAAATTCTTTTGTCGGCGACATATGTATTAAAAAAGAAAAAAATTCCTTGAATGTATAAATTGGGACAGATGGTTACGAAATATTACGAAAAATATTTGAAAATATCTAATGTGTTTTAATAATCGAAAACAATGTTGAATCGAAACTAATGTATATATATATAGTGGGTACTATTTTTAACTCTTTGTTCCCATTGTAGCCCTTGAAAAAAAGAATTTGGAAAACCTTTGTATTTTTCGTGTCTACGCAGTCGGAGGAATGTATAGACCGAATTTCATGATTCTAGGTGCAATTGTGTTGGTACAATTTTGATCCCTTTATTCCCTTTTACTCCTTAAAGTACGAATTGGCAAAAAATACATTTATATTATATATCTACTTATTAGAGGAATACACACACAGAATATTGTGTTTCTAGCTGTTGTCGTTTGATTTGTTGCATTTTTATCCTTTCTCACCCTCTACGTTAACCCAAATTTATTTTTCAATGTAAAAGAAAAGTATTTTTTTGCTTTTATGTTTTTTGTCATAAATTTACGCATTTCCGCAGAAAATTTAAATACTTTTCGTATTAGCGATTTTCAGATTTTGAAAATTGAAAAACGTTATTTCTTTTTTCGACTTTGTCAACCTGCATCTCATACATTTTAAGAGATTTTGCACTAAATTCTATTTCATTAGAAAATGTGGATTTCAGCTCTATTATGTCAAATATAGTAAAAAATACCTTCTTTGGCAATAATACATGATCATGGACCAACACAAAATGTGTCCCTTAAAAGCCTTTAAAGAATAAAATACAATAAAATTCAGGGTAGCTTTTTCATGCACGGAATTGCGCCACTGGAAGACATTTATTAAAAAAGTCGGATTTTTATACACTCCACGAGAGTATTATGTCTTTGTGCATTTGTTTGTAACACCCAAAAGGAAGAGAGATAGACCCATTGTTATACACTCCACGAGAGTATTATGTCTTTGTGCATTTGTTTGTAACACCCAAAAGGAAACGAGATAGACCCATTGTTAATTATACCGATCGTCTTAGAATCACTTTCTGAGTCGATTTAGCAATGTCCGTCTGTCTGCCTGTCCGTCCGTCCGTCCGTCCATCTATTCTTGTAATCACGATACAGGTCGCAATTGTAGACAGAACCAAATGAAACTTTGCACAACGACGTTTTTCGGGATAAGGACGAACGCTATTTAATTTGAAGAAAATCGGTTCAGATTTAGATATAGCCCCCATACGAATTTCGCTCCCGATTTGACTCTTTTCACTCTAGATACCACATATTACAACAGATTTTCTTTAAAATTGGAAAAACATCTTATATTGTAGCTAGAAACACCTGTGGTAAAAATGTGTTAGATCGGTTCAGATTTATATATAGCTCCCATACAAATTTCTCTCCCGATTTGACTTTTTCCGCTCTAGAGACCACATAATGTATCAGATTGTCTTCAGATTTGGTAAAACATCTTATATTTCCACTAGAAACACCCATGGTGAATATCGGTCAGATCGGTTCAGATTTATATATTGCTCCCATACAAATTTCGCTCCCAATTTGACTTTTTCCGCTCTAGAAACCACATATTGTATCAGATTGTCTTCAGATTTGGCAAAACATCTTATATTTAAACTAAGAACATCTATGGTGAAAATAGGTCAAATCGGTTCAGATTTAGATATAGCCCCCATACAAACGTCGTTCCCGATTTGACATTTTCCTCTGTAGAAACCACATATTGCACCCTATTTTCTTTAAATTTGGCACAACATCTTATAATCCAACTAGAAACACTATGCAGAAATTGGGTAAGATCGGTTCAGATTTAGATATAGCCCCCATACAAATGTCGCTGCCGATTTGACTTTTGCCTCTGTTAAATTTTTCTTTAAATTTCCCACAACAACTTATAATCTAACTAAACAAAACTATGGTGAAAGTGGGTAAGATCGGTTCAGATTTAAATATAGCCCAATTTCAAATGTTGCTCCCATAAGTTTAACCGATTTTGGCCAAACTATACATTTTATATTTCACTTATTTCGTTCCAGGTTTCAATATATCCTCATACAAATATATATCCTCATACAAATGTCCTTTCCGAGATAAAATTTTTTGTCAAACACACAGGATACAAAAAACCTTCCCGTTTTCACTTTTTCACCGAATTGAATTGTATTCGGATTGAAAGTGGAGTGTATCATAGAGTCGGCTCCGCCCGACTTTAGCCTTTCCTTACTGGTTAATTATACCGATCGACTTAGAATCACTTTCTGAATCGATTTAGCAATGTCCGTCTGTCTGTCCGTCCGTCCGTCCATCTATTCTTGTAATCACGATACAGGTCGCAATTATAGACAGAACCAAATGAAACTTTGCACAACGAAGTTTTTCGGGATAAGAACGAACGCTATTTAATTTGAAGAAAATCGGTTCAGATTTAGATATAGCCCCCATACGAATTTCACTCCCGATTTGACACTTTTCACTGTAGATACCACATATTACAACAGATTTTCTTCAAAATTCGCAAAACATCTTATATTCCAACTAGAAACACCTGTGGTAAAAATGGGTCAGATCGGTCCAGATTTATATATAGCTCCCACACAAATTTCGCTCCCGATTTGACTTTTTCCGCTCTAGAAACCACATATTGTATCAGATTGTCTTCAGATTTGGGAAAACACCTTAAATTTCAACTAGAAACACCTGTGGTAAAAATGGTGCAGATCGGTTCAGATTTATATATAGCTCCCATACAAATTTCGCTCTCGATTTCACTTTTTCCGCTCTAGAAACCACATATTGTATCAGATTGTCTTCAGATTTGGCAAAACATATTATATTTCAACTAGAAACACCTGTGGTAAAAATGGGTCAGATCGGTTCAGATTTATATATAGCTCCCATACAAATTTCGCTCCCGATTTGACTTTTTCCGCTCTAGAAACCACATATTGTATCAGATTGTCTTCAGATTTGGCAAAACATCTTATATTTCAACTAAAAACACCTGTGGTAAAAATGGGTCAGATCTGTTCAGATTTATATATAGCTCCCATACAAATTTCGCTCCCGATTTGACTTTTTCCGCTCTAGAAACCACATATTGTATCAGATTGTCTTCAACTTTGGCAAAACATATTATATTTCAACTTGAAACACCTGTGGTAAAAATGGTGCAGATCGGTTCAGATTTATATATAGCTCCCATACAAATTTCGCTCTCGATTTCACTTTTTCCGCTCTAGAAACCACATATTGTATCAGATTGTCTTCAGATTTGGCAAAACATCTTATAATTCAACTAGAAACACCTGTGGTAAAAATGGGGCAGATCGGTTCAGATTTATATATAGCTCCCATACAAATTTCGCTCCTGATTTGACTTTTTCTGCTCTAGAAAACTCATATTGTATCAGATTGTCTTCAAATTTGGCAAAACATCTTATATTTCAACTAGAAACACCTGTAGTAAAAATGGGGCAGATCGGTTCAGATTTATATATAGCTCCCATAAAAATTTCGCTACCGATTTTACTTTTTCCGCTCTAGAAACCACATATTTGAACAGATCCTCTTCAAATTAGGCGAAATATATTATATTTGTCCTAGATATACCCATAGTGAAAATGGGTTAGATCGGTTCAGATTTACATATAGCTCACATACGAATTTCACTCCAGATTTTAATCCTTTCACTCTAGATACCATATATTACAAGAGATTTTCTTCAAAATTGGCAAAATATATTATATTTCAACTAGAAACACTTGTGGTAAAAATGTGTTAGATCGGTTCAGATTTATATATAGCTTCCATACAAATTTCGCTCCCGATTTAACTTTTTCCGCCCCAGAAACCACGAATTTTCACCGAATTTCTTCAAAGTGAGCATAACACCTTATATTTGAACTGGAAGAACTTATTGTGAAAGTTAGTCACATTTTTCCATGTTTGGATATAGCCCCGATACAAATATTCTTATCGATTTGACAAATCGAACCAGGTTGTATTAGCCTATGATTAGGAAACATACAAAAATTCTTCCGGTTTTCACTTTTTTACCGAGTTGGTCTGTATTCGGTTGGAAAGTGGAGTGTATCATATAGTCGGCCCCGCCCGACTTTAGCCTTTTCTTACTTGTTAAGTTCTAAAACGTGAATTATTCAGCTTCTCAATAAATCTCTTTATATGAATATCTTTTGTAACTGCTGAAAAGATAAAAAATCCTTTATCCTCAAGTTGAATTGTATGCCACTCGCAGTTCATTTGCCGGAACTATGCCTAAAAGATGACTTTTTTACTAATTGTGTTCAATCATCTACACTTACGACAATGCACTAATCATTTTACGTATTTTCGAACTTTGTAACACCCTGTTACTTTATCGGTTACAAAATATGATAGTGCCACTGCGCTCATACATTTTCACACCTACCTTAAGAGTGAGGACTGCAATTAACGTTCCAACTCAATGAACTACTTGAAATGACTCCCCACCCACCAGCAGCAATTAACAATTAACACATGCAACATACCTAGATTTGTTACATGCATCCCGTCTATCCTGTTGGCCATCTCATTATATTTTACAACTTGTAATTGAGGTTCGTTATCAGCAACTTTTCATCAACCAAAACCGAAAAGTTAACTTATTAATATTCAAATGAACATGTCGGTTGCCCCATTCCATCCTCAGCCGAAACGAAAAACACAACTTCTAATAAACACAATTTTCACGAATTTCCCTCCCAAAAACAAAAACATTGTATGCATAATAATTAACAACCAAACATAGTATTTTTGGAAAGATGGACGGAGGGAGGAATTCAGGGGAATTCCAAATATGATTTAATACCTACTTTTCGAGCCATAACCAAGGCGCCAATAAGAGGGTTGTAATAACAATTAAAAGAACATTAATGTTCTACAAGTAACAGATAGACAGACAGACAGGCAGACGAACAGACGGATGGACTCACGTAGAAAGAGGAATACCAACTAATGGTTATGTAAAATAAATTGTCATAAAGGGAATTGTAGTTAATGTACAAATTAACAATGTCTCTAGAAAGTAAATCTCTCTTATTTAGCCTTTTCGTCTACTTGCAGGGTAGTAGTTAGTATATAACGTGTCTTAAGGTGGAGAGAAGAAACTGATTTCATGAGTTTGAATAACATTCTGGTTATATCAAACAATCGGCCGA
This sequence comes from Polietes domitor, assembly GCA_947397865.1. NCBI lineage: Eukaryota > Metazoa > Arthropoda > Insecta > Diptera > Muscidae > Polietes > Polietes domitor. The sequence continues at coordinate 145,915,880 of OX377619.1, forward strand.
GTCTGGAACGAATTTCGATATGCATTCTCCTCTGACATGAAATGTTGCAATTGAAAATGGGTCAAATCGGTCCAACTTGAAAAATGTCTTCTTTAACAACGAATGGAAATACCGCCAATATGAATATTCATCTATTTAAGTTCAATCCATTCAGATTTATATATATCCGCATACAAATGTCACTCCAGATTTACTCGGGTTATAAAAATACTTATTGAATGTTGTTTATTCTAAATTAGGCTAATTAAAATATGTAACTAAATCTGAAATTCTTAATTATTTACATTTTCAATGACACAAAAGTAGTATGGCCTAAATAGGTGTTAAAATACTAGATACCGAATAACGATGTGTGATCACAACAGCTTGTGAATATTTGTGTACCTACCACTAATATTCACAAGATGTCATTGCCAGATACGTAAATATATATTTTATACGAGTACACCTGTAGATATTCATTTGATCAAATTACAGGCATAAATCCTTAAATCAAAAAATCTCTTCTAAAAACTATTGCTTTGGAACTAAATCAAACTTTACACGCCACCCTAATGTACATATATCCCCGAATGTACATGGCTCTCTGAAAGGAAGACAACGACAATTTCCATAGAAAATTGTCATGTGTTTATAGTTTGTCATAATGAAATGCGTATTTAGTTTTAAACGAATTTTAATATATTCATGCTGCTACCAGCAACAACACTGTCCACGTCAACAGCTACTACCATATTTACAGCTTGTAATGATATTTAATAATCCCCCCCAAAATTGAATATTTTCTGCTTCCATGGCACCGCAGCCATTCCGTTGCAACCCATCAGCAGTGGGTGGTCTTCTCTGCCTGTTGTGTAGAAATTATTAAATATTTTTATAGTTTTCATGGCATAAAACCGTTTTGAGCTCGTATGCCAGTGCTTCTGCTACTACTACCAACTTTGTGTCTAATTATAAATGCAGTCAACATTATTAGTATGTTCACGTTACATTTTTATTTAGGCCTAAGAGGCATATTTAAAACTGCGCACTCGTACGCACTCTGGTCGAAGTTTGGAGCGACATGTTGCACTGCCAACTGTCATGCTGTGTTACTGGAGTGTTCAGTAATGCAATTTTAGTTTACACCATGTCCTAAAGATATACGAGTACACAAGTATGGAGGAAGTATGTATATGGTCGCTAGTTATTCAGGTTATATAAATTAACTCTCATATGAGTTGTTGGGACTTATTTAATTTTTTTTTCTAAGTTATACTAAACAAGTAAGAAAAGGCTAAAGTCGGGCGGGGCCGACTTTATGATACACTCCACCTTATATCCGAATACAATTCAATTCGGTGACAAAGTGAAAACGGGAAGGTTTTTTGTATCCTGTAAATGTATGTGTTTGACAAAAAATGTTAAATCGGACATTTGTATGAAGATATATTGAAACCTGGAACGAAATAGGTGAAATATAAAATGTATAGTTTGGCTAAAATCGGTTAAACTTTAGGGAACAACACTTGTAATTGGGCTATATTTAAATCTGAACCGATCTTACCCACTTTCACCATAGTTTTGTTTAGTTAGATTATAAGATGTTGAGCCAAATTTAAAGAAAATCGAGCACAATATGTGGCTTTTAAAGCGGCAAAAGTCAAATCGGGAGCGACATTTATATGGGAACTGAACTGATCTTACCGAATTGCTGCATTGCTGTTTCTAGTTGGATTATAAGATGTTGTACCAAATTTAAAGAAAATCGGGTACAATATGTGGTTTCTAGAGCGGAAAATGTCAAATAGGGAGCGACAGTTGTATGGGGCCTATATCTAAATCTGAACCGATCTTACCCAATTTCTGCACAGGTTTTTCTAATTGGATTATAAGATGTTGTGCCAAATTTAAAGAAAATCGGGTGCAATATGTGGGTTCTAGAGCGGAAAATGTCAAATCGGGAGCGAAATTTGTATGGGAGGTATATATAAATCTGAACCGATCTAACACATTTTTACCACAGGTGTTTCTAGTTTAAATATAAAATGTTTTGCCAATTTTAAAGAAAATCTTTTGTAATATGTGGTATCTAGAGTGAAAAGAGTCAAATCGGGAGTGAAATTCGTATGGGGGCTATATCTAAGTCTGAACCGATTTAATCCATTTTCAACACAGATGTTTCTAAAAGAATTATAAGGTAATGCAATGTAATTTGAAGCAAATCAAGTGAAATATGTGGTCTCTAGAGCGGAAAAAGTCAAATCGGGAGCGAAATTTGTATGGGAGGTATATATAAATCTGAACCGATCTAACACATTTTTACCACAGGTGTTTCTAGTTTAAATATAAAATGTTTTGCCAATTTTAAAGAAAATCTTTTGTAATATGTGGTATCTAGAGTGAAAAGAGTCAAATCGGGAGTGAAATTCGTATGGGGGCTATATCTAAGTCTGAACCGATTTTCTTCAAACTAAATACCATTCGTCCTTGTCCCGAAAAACTTCGTTGTGCAAAGTTTCATTTAGTTATGTCTACAATTGCGACCTGTATCGTGATTACAAGAATAGATGGACAGACGGACGGACATTGCTAATTCGACTCAAAATGCGGAAAAAGTCAAGTTGGGAGCGAAATTTGTATAGGAGCGATATATAAATCTGAACCGATCTGACCCATTTTCACCATGGGTGTTTCTAGCAGAAACATAAGATATTTTGCCAAATATGAAGAAGATCTGTTAAAATATGTGGTTTCTACAGCAGAAAAAGTCAAATCAGGAGCGAAATTTGTATGGGAGCTATATATAAATCTGAACCGATCTGACCTATTATCACCACAGGTGTTCCTAGTTTATGAAAACAAATATGAAAACAATCTGACAAAATATGTTGTTTCTAGAGCGGAAAAAGTCAAGTTGGGAGCGAAATTTGAATAGGAGCGATATATAAATCTGAACCGATCTGACCCATTTTCGTTATTGGTATTTCCAGTTGAAATATAAGGTATTTTGCTACATTTGAAGAAAATCTGTTAAAATATGTGGTTTATAGAGTAAAAAAAGACAAATCGGGAATGAAATTTGTGTGGGAGCTATATATAAACCTGAACCGATCTGACCCATTTTCACCATGTGTCTTCCTAGTGGAAGTATAATATAGTTTAGCAAATTTGAAGAAGATCCGGTAAAATGTATGATGTCTAGAGCAGAAAAAGTCAAATCGGGAGTGAAATTTTAATGGGAGCTATATATAAATCTGAACTGATCTGACCTATTTTCACCATAGGTGTTCCTAGTTTAAATATAAGTTGTTTTGCCAAATCTGAAGACAATCAGATAAAATATGTGGTTTGTTGAGCGGAAAAAGTCAAATCGGGAGCGAAATATGTATGGGAGCTATATATAAATCTGAACCGATCTGACCAATTTTCAACATGGGTGTTTCTAGTTGAAATATAAGATGTTTTGCCTAGAGTGAAAAGAGTCAAATCGGGAGTGAAATTCGTATGGGGGCTATATCTAAATCTGAACCGATTTTCTTCCAATTAAATAGCGTTTGTCCTTATCCCGAAAAACTTCGTTGTTCAAAGTTTCATTTGGTTCTGTCTACAATTGCGACCTGTAGTAGTAAATTGAAGTAAATTGTAACATTGTAACATAACTTTCTTCCCCATTACAATTGAATTTGGGGAAAAAAGATTATGTCAGGAAATATTTTTGAATGGGTACTATATTTATACTAGAGCGCAAAAATTCAAATCGAAAGCGAAATTTTTATGGGACACCCACTGTTCCGTCAAATTTAGAGAAAATTGAATAAAATATGTTATCTTTAGAGCGGAAAAAGTCAAATCGAGGGCGAAATTTGTTTGGGGCTATATCTAAATCTGAACCGATTTGCATCAAATTAACTAGAGTTCGTCATTGGCCAGCAACATTTTTGTTAGGATCGGACAATAATTGCGACCTGTACTTTGATGACAACAATATATGGAGAGACGGACTGATAGACGGGCATTGCTAAATCGACTCAAACAATGATTCTAAACCGATCTGTATGATAAACGATGGATCTATCTCGTTTCCTTTAAGGTTTAAAACAAATGTATAAAACCCTAGCGGAGTGTATAACTAACATGATAGTTACAGTCTCCTGGACCAGACCGTTGAACCTGTAACATCTAAATTTGGCCTATTTTGACGTATTTTTTACTCAGAAGAAATTTGTTCACACATTGTTGTCAGAAGAAGATAGTACAGAGAAGCTCAATCATTCAATGACACTCAGAAAAATAAATAAAATTGATACTACAATTTAGTTTAAAAATTTTACTTCAGTTTAATTAAAATATTCTTACGAGAAGGAAAATTAAGTAGATGTGAGTACAGTTTTCTAATTTCAAATCCAGAAGAAAGAGTGCATATACTCATAATAAATAAATAAATAAATTTACTTAACAAAATTTTTTGGATCTAGTAAAAACTTCTTATAATTAAGTATATTTATACTTGTGCGGAAGCAATTTTTCTAGCTTTTAAGCAGGAAAATAATAAAGAAGTTTTTTGCATGGGAAAATTCCATTTAAAAAGATATTACTTTAAAATATAGTTATTCCTTGAAATAATGTTAAATTTATATCAGGTACTTCATACATTCAAGTATTAATGAACTTATAAAAAATACTTCAGTGTGTTTAGAAAAATAAATGAATAGTAGTCTTAGAAGCAGTTTTCGATCGTTTGCCAAGACTTTCTTCTTAAGTAGTTAAAATTTTATTCTAAATAATCACTGCTCTCATATTTCAACTCTTTATTGTAGAAGTAACTAGAAACTTGAACTATTTCATGCTGTCATTTCAGACATGAGTGTTGCATACATTGAAGCAAAATAATTTATTTGAATTATAGTCTGACTGAGTACAAATTTTCCTCAGTTTTAGTATAAATTTACTTGATTTGAGTAAAATTTCTTAAAAAATTTCCATATATTAAGTAAAGATTTACTTGGTTTGAAGAAAAATGTTCTTCAGTTTGAGTAAATTTTACTTGCTTTGTGGAAAAGTTGAAAGTTCAAAACATGTCCTATTTTCAAGGAAAAGTTTTTACTTGATATGAGAAATTAATGCGCTATACGAAGTTCAATTTTCTTTAGTTTTCTTTACTTTTTTCTGAGTGTGGTCTAAATAGGTGTTAAAATACTAGATATCAGATGTTTTTATATAACACGAACGAATATCTGATTGATTTTAACGATATGATTGACTCAACTACATATCCAGATATATTAAAGAAACACAAAATAGTACCTATACTTAAATTTTTAATTTTAAAATAGTGTCATTCTCAATCCATACCAGTATGGGTTTAGAAAGGGATGTGGTACAGAGGAGGCGTGTATTAACCCTCTAATACCTAATAGTGCCTCAAGGCACTTATCACTAACGTCGAGTTTACTCTAACGGTAAAGTTTGCACACACCTAATAACATTTTTCTCGAATATTTCGTTTAAATTCTACAACAAAATTTAGTGAGTGAGGTCAAAAAAGTGAACATAAAAACTTCGTTGTCGAGAACTTATATTTTCAAAGACATATTAAACCGATTTATAGTGATTCAAGCATAGTGGATATTTTTTTCCGTGAAAGGTATGACATTATATTATTATGCAAAAATTTTGTACTTGTTTTATAGATTTGAGTCTTAAAGCGTTAATGTAATTAATTTCATTTGCAACGGTTTGAATCGGGGGTATAGTGCCGTTGCAGAATTTTTTTTGTAATCTACTAAAAGCTTTTGATATTATTGACCATGATGCATGAATGCAGAAACTTAAATAATATAACACTTAAATAAAAGAAAATACTGTGACTCCTTTGCTGTTTATACCCTCACTCTACAGGAGGTAGTAGCAGGGTGTATATCATATGGGACAGAAAAAAGTGTAACGCATTGAAGGAGTGACTTAAGACCCCAAATATGTTTGGACCAAATCCGTTTCACGACTTTTTAAGTTATTTGAACCATGTCCGTCCGTCCGTCTGGCTGGCGTACACGATAACTCTCGAAAGGAGCTTAGGAATTAATTCAAACTTTGTAACTAATTTTTTAAAAGCTATAGGAAGGTTTTTCAAAAAAACACATAAAATTCAGAAAAATGCATGAAATCTTTATTTGAATCGATAGTACGGTCCATATAATTTAATGTTTGAAGATTATTTCATGCAAATGTTGACCTTGACTGCGCCTCAAATGGTCCATCCGCTTAGTCCAATTTTGGCATTTCCACGTTTTTGAGTAACAGAGGCCCAATTGCTGCGAACGGCGAAGAATCTATAATTGATGGTCATCATTAACACTTGCCGATATAGCTGCGATATTTTCTTCAGTTCGCACTCTACGTAAGTGTGTTGTTGGTTTAATGTCCAACAATGTCAATTTGGTGCGAAATTTAGTCACAATAGCCCGAATAACCGCTTCAGTTGGTCGATTAAACTGACCAAAAATTGAGGCGCGCGATAAACTTTTTTAACAAAGCACGCATTTTGATAATAAAATGCAATAATTTGCAAGCGTTGTTCGTTTGTAAGACGATTCATGATTAAATTATAGACCAAACTGAAGATGTCTGACAGTGAAACAAAACACGAAACGTGCGTCAGCTGTTTAAACCAGTGTTGGCAAAAAGATAATAACTAAAAAATCACCTTTTACATGGTAATATTTTCCCAAACTTAGTTTAAGTTCGAAGATGGGCGAAATTGCCACGTCCCTTCTGGAACTCCCCACACAGCTATATTTTGGTATTTGATAATGTTTATATAGTGACTTTAAGTGTACTAAATGTGGTGGGTTTTGCCACTCCCCTTCCAGTACTTCCCACACAAATCACCGAAAACTACGTAATACTAAAACTGTTATAACTTCTATATAGATGATCGCAATACTGTGAAATTTGATACGAACCTCCAAGTACCTTCCACCCAAATTATCCTGCCCTAGGTAAAATTCCGTATATATGTTCTCTATGTATAAGTAAGTTTCATCCGACTGAAGCTTACTTACTTGTTTTAATTTGCATAAATGATCCGCAAGATCTAGATTTGACAGAGAAACTATTTATGTGCGATGACGATGTATGCCTTTGGATGCAATCCATTTAAATATGAATCATCGGTCAAGGCATATATGGAACATGATGCTGTCCTGATACGATAAATCCAGTCAAATCGAATTTGACAAAATTCAAACCGCATTGTCGTTACAACTCTACTTCACTAGATGAAGATAGAGATCTTTCTATCTTTAGTGAAGTACTTTGGTCGGCATATACAATCTAACCTCGTTTGGGATCAAGACATACAGAAACTTAAGTATAAAATATCATTGGCCGTCGGATTGTTATATAATTTCAAAAATAAATTAGAGTAGAGAACTAAGTATCTAATATACCAAGCCCTAATACAGAGCAATTTCAATTATATCGCAGTTATATATGGTACAGCAGATGTGTTGAACTGAGGTCCATGCAGAAATTACAGAATGAAGAAGTTACAAGTATCTAATTTGTCGATTATGTACCTAACGATTACATTGTATGGAAATACGTTTCAAAAGATTCCGACAATTTATGGAATATATAAATTTCAGTTACTGATATATATGTTCAAGTCCTTCCATGACATCGGACATCATATAATCAACTTAACACGGAATCAATTCACGTTTCATTCAGATTATAGGTTTCAACATTTAGAGGAGTCTCTGTAAAAAAAATAATCTCAGTTTGATATTATGATATTATGCTTTAGTTTTTGATGGAATCTAAATACACTGTCCAACAAATTAAGAATTTTTGAATAGAATAGAATAGAATAGAATAGAATAGAATAGAATAGCGAGGCTATAATTCTGAAAGGGCATGTTGAGTAGACCATTTTTCTAGAATAAACTGAGCTGGTCTGAGTTTCTTTTTACCAGGGCTGTGGTGTCGGAGCCGGAGACTAAGAGTCGGAGACGAAAAAAAATGGTCGACTCCGGTTAAATGTTTTTTCATTATTAGAAATTATAATATATTTCCAGAAAAAAATTGAAAAAGATTTAAAAAATAATACATAAAGGCTTTAAAATATTAGCCTCAGACATGTTCTGTGATCACAATTAGAATGTTTTATAATTGTAAAAAATTTAATGTAAAACTAAAGTTAATGGTATATTAACCATCAAGTTATGATGGAAAGAAGCTGTATCGTGCTGTATCAGCATCTAGCAAATGGTAATGAGAAAGGTTTCATGTAGAAAGCAACGCTCTTGAGGTGAGGTTTTCGGTGTATACATAATACACAAATATAATTTTCATAAAATGTAAGTATATATGAGTCATACCATGTCAAGCGGTACGGTTTTTGACCTCGAAAGCTGCGATTGTTTTGAAAGTTTGAGTAGGTATTCTTCTCATAAAAATATAAATTTTTTTCACGATTTATGACCAATCTAAGAATGAAAAAAATATTTTTTTTCAAAGAGGTTTGTTCAATCATTCGCCTTTAACTCCTGAAATACTTAACCGATTTTAATGTACTATACCTTGTTTTGAAGGCAATTTCAATTACTTTTTGAATAATGAAGTTGAATGGTATAGCCGCGTTATATTTTTAAAGTTTTTTCTTTTATTTTGATTTTCGAAATGATTACATTAATCCTTTTTTTGAAACATTAAAGTATTGTTCTCAGAAGCTTATTTTAGCGATTGTGTGCGTTTGAAAGTGGTGGCTTTTTTACGATTTTTTTTCTTGCATTTTTTTTTTCTTCAACCAGAATTTAATTGAAAAATCATTAGAATGATCATTTTTTCAGTAGTTTAACTACAACTTCATAGGGCTATATTTTATTAATAATGATAAAGAGCTCTACAAGTGCTTGTGAACGAACGACTTTATTAATTATGATTTCGTTTCATAAACTGTTTGACATTCTATGTCATTAAAAAATACACCACTAAATATTATTGATTGAACATCCGGAATCGACTCCGGAGTAGGAGTCGAAATATTATAAAATGCTGGAGTCGGAGTTGGAGTCGAACAATTTTGCCTCGACTCCACAGCCCTGCTTTTTACAGTGGGTCAAAGTTTCAATTTTTTGTCTAAGGGAGCATTATACTAAGCGAAAAATGTGTTGTAAGCTAATGGCTAAGGGATTTCTTTTTGTCGCAACTATACAGTAGAGTTTTATGAGGATAATTTTTGTGGAAGAATTAACCCTTTTTGATGGGTCATTTTTTTCGAGTAAATAAAAAAAGTCATTTCAAAAAGGTCATTTAAAGATTAAAATGTTCAACGAAAAAAATTGTCGGAAAATTTCAGCTAGGGTCACCGAAGACACCAAAGTCGTAAATAAAGCTATTCACTAAATAGCACAATTCCACGCCAACATATGCAACAGAAGTACTAAGATTAAAATTGGTCCATGTTTTTTGGAAGATCGATATTTGTCCTTTCAGAATTATAGGGTAGCTATTCAGTTCCAAAAATGCTGTTGGACAGTGTTATGGTTAATTCAGTACGATGCATAATTATTTAATGTGCCAACTAGCCTCTAAAATTTCGTTGATGTACTGAAATCCTACTTGAATTGCAAATTAATTGTTTATTGCTTATAAAATATTAAAAAATAAAAATAAATCGACCTGAGACCCTATAAAGTATATATATTCTTGAACGTCCTAAAATTCGAAGCGATTTAGCCATGTCCGCCTGTTAAAAGCACGCATAGCATATAAAGGAAAGGTAAGTATATCCAAAAATAGGATCGGTCCGGATTGAAAAAATGTTCCCTAAAATTTAGAGTATTGGAGACATTTTTTTTGAAGATTTCTGCCTTGTTTAATATTTGGTAAGTTCATTCCTTTTATAGCGTGAATGCTCTCCATACTTCCGTGGGCAAAAAGGGATAAAAATGGTAACAATCTAACTACATCGCTCAAATCACATATAAACGTAAAATAAAGCGATTATTTCGAAATTCGTACTTTTAGGGATAAAATGTGGAAAAGGTACCAACATAAAAGCTACAACTAGAATTATAAAATTAGATCTGTACATTACCCAGACTGTATAGACATGCAAAATACTTTTAGGGGGAAACGGGGAGAAAGGAGATATAAATGGTACCAATCAGCTGTAGCTAGAATAATGAAAATCAGTGCATGCTTCCCTGTGGCTGCGTATATTCGAAAAATAAAAAGATATTCGTACTTTTAGGGTCAAAATATCCGAAATGGGATAAAATTGGTACCAACATCTTGTGGTCTAAGCGTATATTTTGAGAAATGCCAACACAACCTAACCTAAACTATTATGATGTTTTTAAAAGTGAGTTCCTACAAATCTCACATATTTCCTTCACTGTTTGTGGGTTAATAGTTAAAAAGAACCAAATAAACTTACAAACTATCAGGTAATATGCTACAATATAATTTAGTAATGTAATGTTATTGAATATGTACATAATTGCTGGGAAATATTTGCCAAATATTTCCCATGTACGAACATTTAGTTATTCCTAATTAAACTTTGCCAGCAATAATTTGTTGCAAAATAGCTTCGAGCGTTTAGATCATTATGTGGACAAATAGAAAATGTTACAATGTTCAAACAGACGCATGTATCTTGTTTTGCTCGAAGTTATATACAAAATGCAGTTTTAATTTAAAATAAACATAAACTAAACCCATACCCACATCCATGCCGTTTCCCCGCTCCAGGCATTTTGGACAAATTACCCTTATTTTTTCGAGTTGATGGCGATGACGATGGCACAGCACAAATCACTTCCTTCCCCTGGTTTTGTATTCTGACACTTTTAATCCAATAATCACATAATTGGCCATCTCTGAAATACGACGATGACTCAATGACAAACATGTGTGCGGCTGTCATCACACAAAATGTTCAAGCGTCCGTCCTCCTCATCATCAGCCCTGGCCATTAATGTCATCACCAAATGCACGGAACGAAACGGCCGCCTGGCCATATTTTGCGGCTCATCAGCACCCTGACAGTTCTCTGTGCGTGCGTACGTATGTGTGTTATTCAATTGTCATTTATTTATTTATTCTTGTTATTTGTTAAAGTTATTGTGCGGCGATGTCCTTAGTGCGGTGTGTCCTTAATGGCTGTCAGCCCTTGTGTGATGGGTTTTAACTTTTGTTTATTTTATTGGGAATCTGTCTGTTATTGTTACAAATTTCTCGTATGTCGTATGTTATCTTTTCATTTCATTTGGTTTCGTTTCGGTTACGAGTGTTTTTGTTTTATTTCCGCCTTTTCCGTACTGATGGCATTGTTTCAAAAAAGGATAATAAGGATATTTTTTCAAGTGTCTACGTCGTATTTATTTTCCAAGTGCCTATTGTCCTATGTTTGTTTCCGTGCTACGTTTTCGTTCGTTCACATGTGTGATTGTTTTTTGTGGAATTTTTAGGACCTACGAAAATAAAAACAAAAATTTTTATACGTTTATTTGGGTTCGCCTTTCCTCCGTCCGGAGGTGACAATTTGTTTATTCTACAGCAAATTGTGTGGTCTGAGGATAATTAGATGTGTCATCGAAGTCATCAAATGTTTGTGCGTATAAAAACTGAAATCCTAATGTCATTTGGACGTCAGAGTCACTGTTTATTAATAAAAGGAGTTCCACTTCATTCATATTCATTTAGATGTTCAGTCTAGTGAATCGTATCAGGGCGTGAATTGATTCTCGTTTCCCCTATAAAATATTTTTCAATCCATATCATAGAATCGAAGAATCTGCCCTGAGAATTTTAATTTATTTAAAGTTCATTGCTCCACACACGTGGGTGAATAACTGAATAGTTTTGATACAATAACTACATAACTAAAAGCCATTAGATATTATTCAGTCCATTTACAAGAAAATCCACTTGAGATATTTTTGCAGCACACCGACGATTCATATATATATTAGAGTGGCTTCAAAATAAAAGTAGTGGATGTTCCCGACTAAAATGAAAGATTGGTTTGTTTTATGTGTTCTCCCAAAATATTTCGCTTTTATCATTGCCCGTTCGTGAGCTGGACGCGTTCAAAATAACCTCTATAAATCAGGTTTTTCTTGAATATAATTCGCGGAGAGAATGGTATTTAGAAAAAATCTGCTAGAAATTAAAATCTATATAAACCAAATGAAAACTTGCATTTTAACCACGAATAGAGGGTACAATTTTAACATTTTGTTGAATTTTTTATAAAAACCGCAATAATTTCCATGGTTTTAGTTCGATTTGTGTTTTTGTTGGATCGTTGAAGAGGTATTGATCATCAATTGCAACTTTAGAACTTCCTAACCCATTAAGGACCGACAATTTTGTTCTTACTGTTGGTTCTTAGTGGGTTAAATGTGATGTAAAAACTGAAATATGGGATTAGTTGCATCCTAAACACATTCTAGTCTTACAAAAAGCTAATTTTTGAAATAAAGCATTAGTTTCGTACTTTTGCGTGTCATACAATGGCGATATGGGTATCACATGAAAGAGAAGAACATCTGCTAAATATACATTAAATGCCATGCGTTTGTCATTAACAACCATTTCAACTTTTTCCCTTTAAACAATTTATGAAGAATATTCATGTTTTAATTTTTAAGGGGAACAATTTGAAATAGTTGAAGTTATTTCCAAAAATGAGATTTATATAAGACTAGAAAGTTTTTACGATGCAAATAACCCCATATTTCAGTTTTTACTTCACATTTAACCCACTGAGTAATAAGAGTATACAAAAATTGCAATTGGTTATCAATACCTCTCCAACGAGCCCCTAAAAACATAAATCGAACTAAAAATGTGGAAGTTATTGCGATATTTATAAAAAGTGCATCAAAAGTTGCACAAAAATAGTATAAATCTGTCCTTTTCACTTGGTGATATTGCAAGTTTTTAATATGGTTTGATACGGCTCGGGTCGTATTTTAATTCCTAGCGGTTTTTTTCTCAATATCATTCTCAACGTGAATTTTATTCAAGAAAAACCTGATTTATAGATGTTGTTTTGAAAGCGTCCAGCTCACGAACGGACAATGACAAAAGCGAAATATTTTGGGAGAACGCATAAAACAAACCAATCTTTCATTTTAGTCGGGAACGTCAACAACATTTTTTCCTTCCTCACAAAAGAAGCCACTCTAATATATATATGGTTGTTAGTGCTAAACTAATGCCTATGTATTACTTACAAAAGTACAATAATAAATTATTAAAACATTAAAAGTCTTGTAAAAATGAGAAAAGATCACCAAATGGAAAACTGAGCACACAGTTTTTCTACATTCGATGTCTAGTTTCATATGTATATTAGGATGGGTCACGAAAATAAATTACAGCGGTCACCCCCCAGAAATGAAGATTGGATTATTTAATGATGATCTGCAAAATATTTCGTCGCTGGGTCAAGACATCTGTGAGGTAAACGAGGTAAACGCTCCTGAAAACACCTCTAAAAATCATGTTTTACCCGTGTAACTTTTTATGTTGCATTTTTGTCCAATTTTTTTTAATTAATAGACACTTAGAAGCGCTTTAAATAAAAATTGTTATTCTTGTCTTAGAATAACTAAATGGTTGTATTATTGGAAAATGACGTCACTGCCTTCATGTTTGTAAAATAATTTAATAGAGGAGATGGATTTTCAGAGCCAAAACATTCAAACTCGTTTTACAAAAATGAGCGCTGCGACGTCAATTTCTTTCCGATGTTCATCATATCGGCATCGTTCGGAAGGTATTGACTGCAGCTATTTTGTTTTTATAAACCGAATACGAATAAGTTTTCAATTCACTATGAAAAAGCACATTTTCAAACAAATTTTCAAAAAATTATTTTGTGTTGACTTTTTAGGACTAATTATCCAGGCTAAGTCCAAAATTTTTAACATAAAATTATTTTTCAAAAATTTGTTTTTACACACACTTTGATATTGCTGTTGGCGACAATTTTAAAATTTGAATGAAATTTTAACTTTTTATTTAGGGCTTTGTTATCGCAGTTTAGTTATCCAGTCTTTAAGAAACAGCCCTAATATATCTCTTGAGTGTGTAATATCATGTTCTCCAATAAAATTAGAAATGGACTATCTATAAATGTTTATATTAAAAAACTCTTAATTTAGAAGATACAGATATATTTTTAATTACTTTTTAATCTTTGGAAAAAGTGGAATACATTTTTTATTCTTTTGTATGTTTGTTTGCGAGTTCACTCGACCCATTGTGATTCGCGTAAGTAGTATATGCGAAAAGGATTCAGGAAGTAGAGTGAAGGAATGAGTGATTAGTGAAGGGAAATGCGGGGTTACCTTATATTTAAGTCTATATTTCTATTAATTCTTTTGAACCAGGATCTCTCTATAAAGCGGATGAGGGTTATTTTGTATAACTCCTTTGTACAGGAGGAATAGCTGAATTGGAGCAAGCAAGCGGGAGCGTATTCAAAGCCTGTTGGAATAAGAATCTCTCGTGAGCCAAAACAAGTACCAAAAGAAATAGTGTTTCTTTTGGTTTTGTAACTCCGAAATATGAAACGAAACCCAGAGAAAATCGGAAAAGACAAAAGACATTAGGATTGGATTTCTTTTCTGGAAATGGATTTATTTCTTAGGAACAATGATCTTACCAGTACGAGAGCTAAGTATAAAAAGGAAGAATTTTGGTTGCGGAAATTGCATGTGCAATATGGCCTATCTTTTGGATAAAAGTGCTGTAAAATGCATCGATTACTTTAATGCATTGGTGAATGGCGTGTTTACACAAGAAAAAATTAAGTACATTGGGTGATTTAGGTATAGAAACTAGGAATTCATGGATTGTATCGAAAGTGGAAGATTAAAATAAGTTTTACGATTTTGACGTAAACATCGCCGCCCGCCTTGCAGTATTGCTGTAATAAATAGGAAGGAGCCATATTGCAGATACATTGTTTTCCTTTTTTTGACAATTATGTTTAGATATTCTTAAAAATAAAGAGTATTAATTCATGGACATGCAAGATTGTTAAAAAATAGATATGAATATAATACAAACTAAAACTAGGAAACAATATTTTTACTTAATTCAAGGGTATACGTTTATATTGTGCTTTTTCCTATTCATTTGATAGTGCCATTATTAATAGTAACATAGAGTTAGGGAGAAAAAGAACCGTATAGAATTAAACCGAACTTTGTATTCTGTGCTGTGGGAAGACCGGCACGGACGAATATCCCGTCTGTAATTATTCGAGAGTACAAATCGACTCCCAGAATAATGTCTATAGATGATGCTTTGTAGAAGTGCTGGTCGGCGAGGACAAAATTTTGAAACTGTTCCTTTAGCGATTCTGGTAAGCTTTGACTAGGAGTAGTCATGGCTATTCGATTTTTTACTCGCAAAGTCGCATCTAATTTAAACGAAGAATCAGCGTGAGACCACAGTGTAACCGGAGAGATAATCTCATCATCTAGTTCCAATGTGGTTAGACCCAGTTTGTCGACAAATTTTCTGGAAATGATGCTCATTCTTGAGGCGGAATCTAGCAGGCACCGTGCGTAGTGCTTGCCATCCTTTGCGCTTATCTTGACAAGGGCTGTAGGAAGCAACGGGATAGAGTTTTGCTTGAGGATGGCGGTAAGTGATGTGGCACTCGATGATATAGTGGTAGGTTTGGAAGCTCTTGTGTTCGTTGGATTGTCATTCGACGTGGATTGCTTTTGCGAACTTGATGGGCATTTGCTGGACGAGGAATGCTTTGATGGCATGGAATCTCTTTTCGATGAAGATCGTTGTAATCGTGGATGAATATGAAGTAGCGAATGATGCTGAAGACGACAATAGCGGCAGCCAGTTTTGGAGAAACACGACCCCTGTGAGTGGAAATGGGCCAGGCAATTACGACAATAACCGTGTTTCCGTACTACTGCTCCTCTTTCAGTCGTGTTCATATTCAAAAAACGGTAGCAGAGTTTTAATGGATGCATTTTGCTACATACTCGGCACGCAAATGTGCTATTTTTACCGTGGCCGTTCTTGCGAGTCAGTTTGTGGTTTTTGTGGTTACGCATAATGCTGTAATATAACAAAATAGATATTGAGGAGAATGATCCAAAAATAGATGATAGTAAAACTAAATTGAATATGAAGAGAAATCAAAAATTTAGGATGGAGACGGTTCCGCAGACAACACAACCAACTTTGTGATTGGTCTTGTAATGGTTCCTTTTTGGGTAAATATATCGGCGACACGGACTCTTCTATCGTTGCCGTGATAAATCCGGGTAATTCTGCCAAGACGCCAGCAATTCGGAGGCAGATTGTCGTCCTTTATAGCAACTAGCATATTTTCGCTAATATTCACTTCCGACTTTTTCCATTTGTGACGTTTTTGCAGCTCCTTTAAATATTCGTTTTTCCAACGATTGCAGAATTGTTGATGGATGACCTTGAGCCTTTGCCAACGATTTCTAATAGATATTGGAGCTTCACTGATTTCAGGATCAATTGGGACTAATAAAGGGGCACCGATTAAAAAGTGTCCCGGTGTGAGTGCTGTGAGATCGGAAGGATTTTCTGAAATAGGGGACAATGGTCTGGAGTTGAGGCAGGATTCTATTTTGGATAATAAAGTCTGGAACTCTTCAAATGTGTACTTTGAGTTTGCGGCACTTTTCTTAAGATGTTGTTTGAAACTCTTAACCCCCGCTTCCCAAAGACCGCCCATGTGTGGAGCTCCGGGGGGTATAAAGTGCCAATTCAAGTTTTGATAAGCGTAATTAGCCGTTATAGCTTGGGAGGATGTTTGTATAAATTCCTTGGCCAAGATTCTGGATGCCCCGATGAATGTCGTGCCATTGTCGGAGTGCAAATGGAGTGGACAACCACGTCTGGAAACGAAACGGCTAAACGCTGCAAGAAATGATGAGGTGGATAAGTCGGATGTTGCCTCAAGGTGTATCGCCTTTGTGGAAAAGCAGACGAATACACACACATATCCCTTTGTAATGCGGCAAGCTCTTCCAGCGTATGTCTTTATGTCGAATGGACCTGCAAAATCAAGCCCGGTGTGTGTAAACGGTCTTGAAATGTCACACCTTTCTGGAGGTAAAGCAGCCATCAATTGCTTTTGACATTTACGCTTGAACAGGATACAAGGCTTACAACCATGGATAATGGTCTTAATTAAGTTTTGAACTTTTGGAATCCAATATGTGGTTCGCACTAGGCGAAGGACAAGTTGGTTTCCGCCATGTAAGGAAATCTGGTGGATGAATTTTATAAGCAATCTGGAATATTGGCAGTTATACGGAAGTATTATTGGATGTCGTTCATTATAGGAAAGCACTGGAGCCGACTCAAGTCTCCCACAAATACGCATAATACCTTCTGGATCGATAAATGGATTTAAATTCAACAGAGAGCTTGAAGATGGAATGGATTGTTTAGATGACAACTGCCTATATTCATTTGGATACCATGCCTTTTGACTCGTAGCAATTAGTTGCTTTCGGACAAGTTTGATTTCGGATGCAGTTATAATCGTTGATTCAATGTGGTAACTGGAACGGAATTTTGGATGTGTACTATAGAAGAACCGATAGATATATGCGATGACTCGTAAAGCCCTAGAGAATGATGAGAATCTGTCAAGAACATCCTCAAAATGCTGAAAATAAGCAAAATGAACTTTCATCGGTTTCCTTTCTAGGTCAGTCTCTTCATTATTTACACTTGAAGATATAGGCCATTCAGCAAAAGATTCTGATAACCACTGTGGTCCGTGCCACCACAATTTGTTATCCACAAGATCTTGTGGGAAAACACCTCTGCTTGCCAAGTCCGCAGGATTGCTTTCTGAATCGATGTGAGACCACTTGCAAGGATCTATTATCTGCGTGATCTTAGAAACGCGATTTGCTACAAATGTATTCCAAAGACATGGTGGTTTTGCCAGCCATGCCAACACAATCGTGGAATCTGTCCAACACCTCAATGTATACTTGTCTACCTCAAAATGTGGAAGGGTATTGTCTATCATTTCCGCCAGGAGTAATGCACCACTTAACTCCAGTCTTGGAATCGACAGAGTTTTAATAGGGGCTACCTTTGTTTTGGATATTATTAATGTACTGAATATGGAATTATTGGAGCGGACACGAATGTATAGAGTAGCTGCATATGCCTTCTCCGAAGCATCGCAGAACCCATGGAACTGGACTTCTCCTTCTGGAGTAAAATGTATCCATCGAGGAATCGATATATCATTGATGTCTGAATATCTAGACTGGAATGTTTTCCAAAGGTGAAGAGACTCATTTGAGATAATTTCATCCCAATTGGTACGATCCATCCAAATTTTCTGCATCACCATTTTCGCCAGGATGACAACTGGAGCAAGCCATCCCGCAGGATCGAATAGTTTCGATATTTGTGAAAGGACTTCTCTTTTTGTATATGAACATGAATCCGGAAATTCTGCTGTAGTGAAAAAGAACGAATCACAACTTGCGTTCCAGCGGATTCCTAGCGTTTTCGCCGAACTGTGGTCATCAAAATCCAAAAAGTTTTCAAAGAGTAGATGATCAGACGGAATTCCGGACAAGATATCCCTAGAATTAGCCGTCCATTTTCTCATGGAAAATCCAGCAGAATTTAAGGCTTTTATTAGTTCATCTCTAGCCCTGATAGCCATCGGAATTGTGTGAGCCCCAGCTAAGGCATCGTCCACATACATATAATTTCGTAGAATATCGCTAGCCAATGGATAGATATTTTGTATATCCTCTGCTAACTGAATCATTGTGCGGATAGCAAGGTAAGGCGCACAATTAACTCCAAAAGTAACCGTTTTTAGTTCATAATCTTGTATGAAATCATTTGGATTCGACCGAAATAAAATACGCTGGAATTTCGTATGGTCAGAATTGACAAGTATTTGTCTATACATTTTTTGGATGTCACCATTGAAAACAAATCTGTAGAAACGCCATCTCATTATAAGGATTGTTAAGTCATTTTGCAGCACAGGACCAGTGTGCAGAATATCGTTTAAACTCAATCCATTAGAGGATGGAGACGATGCATTAAAAACTACACGAACCTTGGTAGTGGTGCTCTCCGGCTTGATTACAGCGTGATGCGGTAAGTAGTAATGCAGTGGAGATTCGGAAGGAGTAGGCGAACCGATAGGCATCATATGATTCAAAGTAATATAATCTAAAAGGACCTTGTCATATTCTTCCTTAAACTCAGGATTTCGAATTAACCGGCCTTCATTCCGAAAGAACGGAGCCATTGAGTTGTTTCTAGAATGTCCCAACATCAATTTTTCAGGATACCCTTCCTTAAAAGGAAGTGAAACAATGTATCTACCCTCGTCGTTTCTTTTCGTGGAACTCTTATACAAATCTTCACAAAAATTGTCCGATTGTGATAAGAAACGTTTCCTTGGAATATTCTCCACATCCCAAAATCGTGAAATCTCTTTATCTAAAGAAATTTCACAGAAATATGAGACACAAGTTGAAAAGGATACAGAAGCTCTTGCTGGCAGAGGTCCAGTCAGGATCCACCCGAACACTGTTTCCTGTGCCACTAAAGAACCACAAATCTTGTGCTCGTATCCGGAAAGCATTATGGACGGGAATAAATCCGCACCTAAAAGAATGTCGACCTTCGAACTTTCATAGAAATGAGGATCCGCTAATTGTATTTGTGGAAGGTTGGAAAGGGAAGTCATATCTATGGAGCGTGAAGGAAGACTACCTGAAAGGTGGGGAACAACAAGAGCAGAAACGGATAATTCTAAGTTCTCGTCAATGGACGAACCTAAAGTGAAAGAGCACTCCTTCTGTACTTCTGCAGATATAGAGTTATTCAAACCGGAAATCTTGGCACATGTTCGATTGAAAGGAAGTTTAAGGAGGTTGAATAGCTTTTCAGAAATGAAAGAACCTTCCGAACCTGAATCAATAAGAGCCCTGGCTTTGTAAGTTATACCTAAGTGGCAGACTTTTACCATGGCAGTACCCAACAGAACTCCTCGAGAACTGGACGAAAAACAAGTCTGTATGACACCATTTGATGAAGAAGTGGACTGTAAATTTTGCGGAACAAATGGTGCCGGAAGTGGTTTGGAATTGTCATGGTAATTACTGCTGGAAGACGTGGAAGGCTGCGTGGTATTTTTAGTAGGATAAGACTCCCTATGGAGTAGGGTGTGATGTGGTTTCTTACACTTATGGCAGCGTTGTCTGTTACAGTTCTTAACACCATGAGCACTGGAAAAACAATTTAGACACAGATTACTAGCTTTAATTTCAGCCAGCCTTTCGTGGTGATTCATGCTAAGGAAACGAGGACAATTCCGGATTACATGAAATTCCTTGGGACAAAGTCGACATCTACTCTGACTCACGTTAGTTTGAAAAGTATGGACATCACTTCGATCATTCTTTGATTTTGAAAAATTTTTGGATTGTAATTTTTGACCGCAGGATGTCTTCATTTCAGCCACAGACTCTAAAGTTCGATAGCGATTCGTTAAAAATGTATCTAATTCTGACCATTGTGGAATACTAGTCTTATCACTCAAGGTCTGTTCCCACAACGTCAAGGTTGTATCTGGAAGGCGATTGGAGCATATAAATATGAAAATGGGATTCCAACTCTTGATGTTGATATCATAGAGCTTGAGAGTGGATATACAGGAGTTGATATCTCTCTGCAATTTCTTGAGAGAACTTCCTGTCTCAGACGGAATAACGGACAAATTGAACAGCGTTTTCAGTTGTCCGTTAATTAAGACTCTCCTATTCTCGTAGCGTGCACACAAGTTGTTCCACGCTAAGTTGAAACCCTCATTCGTCAAAGGACTCTTCGTGACTATTTCGTGAGCTTCCCCTTTCGTCTTCTGAGTCAAATAGAAAAGCCTTTCAACTGGACTCAGCCTTGGATTCTTGATACAGATGGCTGTAAACAAGTCTCGGAAGGTCGGCCAAGCCTGGTAATCCCCATGGAATACACTAATTTCACACGGAGGAAGGGAAAAGTTATGATTCTGACTGATAGTAGCAGAAACTTGCTTGGGGGAGAGATTGTGAATAAGTTCACCTAGTTTGGAAATTGTACGACAGTATGTGGAATACGAACTCTTGTATTTCGCCTTGACTGTTTCGACATCACTTGGCTCTCTAGCATCTTTACCTTCATCATCATCTTCATTCGCTAAGTCCGCCAGGCATTTCTCATATGCTCGTTTCAGGTCATTCCATATGGACTTAATCTCATCTTTATGAGTTTCCAGGTCATATATCGAAGCAACCGGTAGTTCGTTGCCGTTGATTGCGGCTTCGAATTCCACCAGATTGTCCGCGAGACGGATAACAAGATCGAGAGACATGACCGAAAGCAGGGAGAGTTAAAAGCACAATTAAAAAGAAAACTGAACCGAAGCACGAAATTCGAAAGAAAATCGTAATAATAAATTAAATTTGCAAATGTTCTGAAACGATGGGACCGCAATTAGTGTAAAGACCAGAAAACCAGATATTATTATAATGAAAGGAGTGTGCGATGTCACTACATATACAATGAACTTCGTACGGAAAGCTTGATCAATAATAAGCGAATAATAGGAAATAACGAATATTATTTCCAAAAGCAAATTTTACCATATAAAACGCAATTTCACGGCGTTTCGGGGAAAAAATAAAAAAGCAAACGAAGGGTAACTTCAAAGAAATAAATAAATAAAAATATTAAATATTTCCATAAAGACGAAAATAATGGTAAATTAGTCACTTATTATTATTTTGGAAAAAAAAAATGAATTCGCACAAACCGAAACTTCAGCTAATAAATAACTAAAAGATACAATATCGCAATCCACAAATGTATTTTCAATTGTATGATTCGAGATAGGTAGGTACCAACAACGAAAACATTTGAATTACAGAAACAAATTTAAAAGAAAACATATGTTCGTATTTCCAATGGCACACATATGACTGGAAACCCAAAAAAATACATCGGTCAGCGACCTTGGCTTATTTGGAAGTTTGTCTGGATTTTGATGCTTCTCTATACTCTGAAATGTATGTACGTTCGTGTGTTTGTCAACATCACAAAGGGAAAGAACAGTGAGCGCACAATCTCACTAAAGAAGACTAACTTAGAAAGAAGAAGAATCACTCAAATTCTCACTGTTCATACACACACACATACTAGTACATCAAGAATGGAAAAGGAGGAAGAGTATGAGAGCACACAATTAAGAGTATATCACAGCTTACCAAGAGAGATATGCGCTAAGAGTGATATGCGCTGAATGTATGATCTTTAAGAGCTTGATCGTAAATAAATGAAATTGAGTAGAAACAACATCAACCTTTAAGAGTAAAGCAGTGTACATATATGTATATCACTCATTTCTCTTTATGGAAAAATATTTTTGTTCGTTGTTTGTAATTAAATAGAATTCACTTTACCCAACCAAATCGGAATACATGTACAATGAGCTAAGCTTCGCAGCAGCTTTACTTATCGCATGCGATATTATTTTTACCACGGAATCACGTTTATGATCATTAACCACAAATGTTCACTAACATTGAAAATGTCGATGGCGTGTACTATGTACGAAATTATATTTTTTAACTCACAAATTATAATTAAAGTTGAGGCAGGTTACGGATAAATTTTCTGGCGCTGTTTATGTTTGTCTCCAATCTCCAGTCTGTATCCAATCTTCCTCTTCTTATTTACGCCTCTGATGTTGTGGCATCTACGGATTTGTTTCACTTTATAATCCTTTGAAGTGAATTCTTTGAAAGTGAATTCTCGGCAGTCGAATTGTCGGATATTTTATTTATTTAATAAATTTACAATTTTTTGTCACGCGGTTTAAACAAATTTAGTGCGAATCATAGATTCCGCACTGTATGACTTTTTTGGCACTAACAAACACACTAGTAAGAGGACAAAAAGCAGAATACAAACGTACCTGATTACAAGATGGTGGTGATGAAGCTGTATTCTCAGAGAGTATGCTGGATATCTGGTTCGATATGGACCAAAATGTACAGGAGGAATAGCTGAATTGGAGCAAGCAAGCGGGAGCGTATTCAAAGCCTGTTGGAATAAGAATCTCTCGTGAGCCAAAACAAGTACCAAAAGAAATAGTGTTTCTTTTGGTTTTGTAACTCCGAAATATGAAACGAAACCCAGAGAAAATCGGAAAAGACAAAAGACATTAGGATTGGATTTCTTTTCTGGAAATGGATTTATTTCTTAGGAACAATGATCTTACCAGTACGAGAGCTAAGTATAAAAAGGAAGAATTTTGGTTGCGGAAATTGCATGTGCAATATGGCCTATCTTTTGGATAAAAGTGCTGTAAAATGCATCGATTACTTTAATGCATTGGTGAATGGCGTGTTTACACAAGAAAAAATTAAGTACATTGGGTGATTTAGGTATAGAAACTAGGAATTCATGGATTGTATCGAAAGTGGAAGATTAAAATAAGTTTTACGATTTTGACGTAAACACCTTTAAATTTATGAGATATAATAATTTACTTTATTAAAGTTCGAATGTTTTATTTGAAAAAAGAAAAAAATAAGTTTTTATGTAGCAAACGATAGGTTGGCAATGCTACCAAAATGTTTATTAGGATGGGCCGCGAAAATAAATTGGAGCGGTCACCCCCAGAAATGAATATTGTATTGTTTAATGATGATCTACAAACAATGGGTCAAGCCATCTGTGAGCTAAACGCTCCTGAAAACACCTCTAAAAATCATGTTTATCTCGTGTACTTTTTTGTGCTGGATTTTTTTTCTATATTTTTTTTTGAATTAAGCAATTTTTTCTTGGAAGCACGTTAAATACATAATTGTATTCATGTCTTAGAATAACTCATTGGACGTTTAGATTGATTTTTGGTGGTTTTTCAAGGTGGCAGCTAAAATCTAATATTTCTTAGAAACATTTCATAAGATGTGTTAAGAAAAATAAATAGAACGAATCAATACCTTTCGAATGATGCTTAAATGATGAATAGCGGACGAAAAATGACATCACTGGCTCCATGTTTGTAAAATAATTTAATACAGGAGATGGATTTTCAGAGCCAAATTCATCATTTAGGCATCATTCGAAAGGTATTGACTAGCGTTTTTTTATAAAATACTAACACCAAATACGAAGACATTTTTAGTTATCACTATGAAAAAACACAAAAAATTACTTTATATTTAAAGGGTTATTATTTCAGAAAAAATTACAAAACTGCAACACAAAAAATTGCACGGGAAATACATGATTTTCCGTTGAGCTCACAGACGGATTGATCTAGGGACGAAATATTTTGCAAATCATCATTAAACAATCCAGCCTAATGTTTATACTATATATCGAAAAAATACTTTAAGTCAATTCAAAAAGTAAATGAAAGGCGGCAATCTTCAAAAAAGCTTAAATACCGCAAATATTTTGAAAATCCATAACTTCATGATTCTGCCGCAAAATTAAACAAATAAAAACGACGTTCAGTTCTGACACGGAATATAAACGGATTTTTCGAAATTCGTACTTTCAAGGGATGCAATGGTACAGAGGGATAAAAATAGTACCAAGTAAACGACTACAGCTAGAATGATGAAATTCTAATTGTGTAGAAATGTCGAGGGAGTAAAAATGGTACCAACCAAATGGGCGCAGCTGGAATCATGGAATTCGGTGTATACATTCCTCTGACTGCATATACACGCGAAATAGAAAGTTTTTTTTTCCAAATTCGTACATTTTCTTTTACGGCAAAAATTGGATGAATCATGAAGTTAGGTTATTTTGCACTACGTACGTCTGATAATGGATTTTCAAAATTTGTACTTTTGGAATTAAAATATAATGGAAATACAACCAACTGTAGCACTTTGAGCTTTTTGAAAATATAAATATAAGAATATTTATTTTTTGATTTGAAATAAATAATGGTTTGAAATAATTAAAATATTATATTTATTTATAAAATTATTTTTTTAATATTTGTATTTGATTTTTTTGGCTATATTAAAAAATATATATTTTCCTGTAATAATACTGCACTTCTACGAAAACCGACAACCTCTGTAGAATGCAATCCATGGTGGAGGGTATATAAAGTACGGCCCGGCCGAACTTAACGCCGTTTTTACTTGTTTAATATAGTCAAACCAATACAAATAAAACAACGAAGGAAAGAATAAAGCCGGGCGGGCAGACTATCTTTCTATCCCTTTCTATCCGAATAAAATTCAATTCGGTGAAAAAGTGAAAACGGGAAGTATTTTTGTATGTTTCCTAATCATAGACTAATATGACCTGACCCAATTTGTCAAATCTGGAAGAATATTTATATCGGGCTATATCCAAGTATAACGTGTTAAGCTCATTTGAAGAAATTCGGTAAAAGTACGTGGTTTCTGGGGCGGAAAAAGTCAAGCTGGTACGAAATTTGTATGGGAGCTTTTTATAAATCTGAACCTATCTGGCCCATTTTCACCATGAGTGTTTATAGTTGATATATAAGACGTATTGCCAATTTTGAAGAAAATATGTTAAAATATGTGGTATCTAGAGTGAATAGAGTGATTATTTATATTATTTTTTTTTTTGTGAAAATGGTAGATAGTTAATAGTAATTGAAACTGTTAAACAGCATTATTAAAGACAATTTTTTTTGTTTGTTTAGAATTCTCTTTCGTTATTCCATAAAACACAAACGTAACAAAAACAGAGGTACATATAGAAATTAGTTGAATTTAGCTTAAATTATATTTCGATTTCTAATATCTCCATACCTATCATTTCAAAAATATGGGCTATAAAATGAGACTAAAAAGATCAAGAAAAAACTTTCATCTGGTTAGTAAGGTAGAGATGCAGTATCTGTCGCTTGTCCAGTTAAAAAATTAAATGCCGCGAACAGGATTTGAATATGGGACTCTTTTCATGTTAGATCTGCGCAATGCCCCACAGTAAGTGATGCAATATGTTCGTCGTTTGCTTGTTAAAAGCACGACGAGTGTATCTCAGTGATTTTTTCATTTTGCTTCTTTTATTGCAACCGAAGCATGCAGTTTCCAGAATTTTGGGTCTCTGCAGGACTCTATTGCATCCGAGCCATGCAGAGTTTCAGCAGTGTTAACTTTATTGAACACTCAGTAGCTCTACAACAGGTGTAGTGCTTCCGAAATCTAAACAATTTTTAGCTGGAAGCTATTACTTACTACTACTTTCAATCTTCGTGCAACTAGGAATGTCCTTCTTAAAAATGATCATTTTGGCAGGTCCATATTTTGGAACATTGATATTCGTACACTGACACGTCAAAATGTGAAATTTGTAAACTCGTGTTCATATAAAAAAATTAAAGAAAATCTAAATTAAATAAACAATAATTCTACCCAGCTATTTGAATATAGATTACATTAAAATAACCGATTTTTTATTTTCTCAAGATCCCGTTTTTTGCCACAAAATCCCGCCAAATCCCGCTTTTAGCCAAATAGAGATGGTCACGTTAAGTAAGCATCGCCATGCATTCCTATAAAAACAATAAACAATAGATACTCAATTGTGCTTCTTTACTGTGTCAAAGTAGGTAGAGCTTTGCCCTTCTTTGGAAGGATTATGATATTCAAGACGTCTGTCAAATATGCCTCACGTGAGAAGCTATAATTGCAAAAATATTTATTAAATCCATCCATATTACAAATTTTGGGAATGGATTCCCAATCCCAAAAAATAATTGTGTGGGAAAATAATATTAAATTATGGGATCATTGGCTAATATTAACGAATATTGAACTAATTGCCAAAAATAGAAGAAAAGGTATTAAAAACCAATATAAATTGTTCCTACCATTTTCCCAAAATTGTCAAATAGGGGTGATCGAATGACAGAACGAGCCGGCAAATCAGCCGAAAGCCGCCGCCGACCCATTGTTGGTAGCGCCGCCGCCGCCGATAATTATGGGTCAGCTTGTAACACTGGAAAGGTCGCTGCTGGCTTGGATCCATATTTAGAAACAGCCTTGCCTATTTACGAGAAAACCCGTCTCTTGATCGACCATAACCCAAAAGTCATAAAACACAACACATTGCGCACTGGTATGACTCATTGGAAATGTGCGTCGTTAGTGTAATTATGCATTCTCCTGATCGCTAATGGCCTTTTTGCCATTCCATGAACAAGTTGTTTTTTGCCCAGCTTTCCACACGAGTGTTTAAATTCTCAACGCCATGTGTGCGTTGACACCGCAAAACCCGTATTTTCTTTGTTGTTTTTTTTGTTCTGTTATGGCGGAAAATTTAATTTGCCATCTAAATTCTAATGACAATAATTATATGGTAGAACAACAACAAGGGGCGGCTACCGATGTCTGCCTTGCATGGCCTGGCCTGGTCTGGCCGACTTGCAGTTGGCCGGCCATGTTATAATAGCAACACCGGCAACAGCAATTTCTGTGAAATAACGTAAATGTGCATGTGATGATGATGACGGTGGTGATGATGATAAGTGGGAAATGAACAACAACTAGAATGCTAAAAATACGTAATAAAGAACGACTTAACAAAGTATTCCACAGGGTTGGGCAAAATTAACACTCCGTTCTCGAATAATGGAGCAAACTGATATAAATGAGGAATTGGTTTCCAGAAATCCACTTTCTGAATGATTTTCCATTAATCCTCAATATTCTCATCGACTTCTCCATCGCATAGCTCCGTCCAAAGACGTATATCACCGGTGTCTACTTTCGGAGCTGTAGCTTGCATGTTACAGCCCTATCCTTTCTCGTATTTCTCTCTGCTCTGGTACAAAACTAGGTGAGCATTGAACTCTTTAGGCAACTCCTGAAATAATCCGCGGCTGTCGTGGGCTGCTCTTAAAATTGAATCAAGTCCTTGAATCTGCTGAGTCTGACTATTAGAGTAGATTTTGACGCCAGTGTTTATAACAACAACTACTATTTAAATTTTCTAGTTGCGGTCTGTTAAACTTGGAAGTGTAGCCCATTATCGACCCACCTCCAGATAAGACTTTCTACCAGAAATTCCACTACCCAGTCATCCCTAAGATAACATGTGTATGCCACAGCTCCTGTCAAATAGAGCTACCGATATGCTGTAGTTCATCCAATGTCTAATGACCTAAGTCTCAATTACTGAAAACATATTTAAATTTAGCCTCGGCGCCGTTTACTTTTGCTGCACCCTGTCCCAAGTACGTACTCGTAAAATGTACGCAAGTGTACTCGTTAGTCGGCTAGATGTGAAACAGAAACAATGCAAAGGTGTTAAAAATGTTGTCAGCCATCACACACTCACTCAGCCAATAATGCGGGGCGTTAACACATGGCCGGTCTTTGATGTTTTATTTCACACATAATAATTACCCGAAGAGACGACACATTAACGTATTTCTCGTTGCGAGACAATCGACACGGCGCGTCGACGAACGAAAAGGAATTGTAATGCGGCGCAGGAAAAATTGTAACCAAAATAGCCAGTAGTAGGCACAGTGGGACGAAAGGACTGGTAGTAAGCTATGGGAAATAAAAGTAAAAACGGCGCTAAGTTCGGCCGGACCGAAATTTGTATACCCTCCAACATGGCTTGTATACCACAGAGGCTGTCGATTTTCGTAGAAGTGCAGTAACATTATAGAAAAAAATAATTTTTATACCATACACCACTTCGTGGACTAGGGTATTATAAGTTAATTTTCCGCCAAATGTTTGTAACACCAAGAAATAATCGAGCTAGACCCACCTTTAAGTATACGGATCGGCTTAGAATCACCAGCTGAATCGATTTGAATTTGGAGGAAATCGATTCAGTTATATCCCCCATACAAATGTCGCTCCCGATTTGACTTTTCCGCTCTAAAATCTACATATTTTACCCGATTTTCTTTAAAATTGAAAAAACTTTTTATAATCGAACTAGAAACACCTATGCTGAAAGTGGGTAATATCGGTTCAGATTTAGATATAGTCCCCATACAAATGTCGCTCCCGATATCACTTTTTCCGCTTCAGAAACCACATATTGTACCCGATTTTCTTTAAAATTGGCACAACATTTTATAATCGAACTAGAAACACCTATGCTGAATGTGGGTAAGATCGGTTCAGATTTAGATATAGTCCCCATACAAATGTCGCTCCCGATATCACTTTTTCCGCTTCAGAAACCACATATTGTACCCGATTTTCTTTAAAATTGGCACAACATTTTATAATCGAACTAGAAACACCTATGCTGAATGTGGGTAAGATCGGTTCAGATTTAGATATATTTTTTTATATATATACAAATGTTTAACCGATTTTGGCCAAACTTTGCATATCATATTTCACCAATAAACATACATGGTGAAAGCGGGTCACATCGTTACAGGTATCAATATACCCCCATACAAATGTCCTCTCCGATTTAACTTTTTTGCCAAACACATACATTTACATGATTGAAAAATCCTCCCCGATTTCACTTTTTTACCGAATTGAATTGTAACGATATATAAAGTGGCTCCGTCCGTCTTTAGCCTTTCCTTACTTGTTTGGGAGATGCCTATATGTCCATACTTTGGTATAACCCAATAGTCAGTTCAAAAAGGCAGCAATCTTCAAATATTTGGGAATAGTGGAAGCATTTTCAGCTACATCCATTTGGTTGGTTGTATTTCCATCCTATTCTAAATCCAAAAGTACATACAGATGTTGATAATCTATAATCTCTCACGTACAAAATACAAGATAACCTAACTTCATGTTTCTACCCATTTTTCCGTGAAAGTAAAAAAGTAAGACTATCGACAATTCAAATTTCATCATTCTAGCTGTAGCCGTTTAGATGGTACCATTTTATCCCTCTGTTCCCATTGTATACCTTGAAAGTACGAATTTGAAAAAACCTTTTTATTTTTCGTGTCTACGCAGTCAGAGGAATGTATACTCCGAATTTCATGACTCTTGTTGCCGCCATTTTGTTGGTACAATTTTTATCGCCTTTTTCCATTTTACCCCCTAAAAGTACGAATTTCAAAAAATCCCTTTATTTTACGTGCCTACGCAGAAGAATGAATGCTCTCGATTTTACTTTTTCTGCTCTAGAAGCCACATAATTTAAGCGATTTTGATCAAATTTTGCACAACACCTTATATCTTAGAAACATCTGTGGTGAAAATGGATCAAATCGGTTCAGATTTAGATATAGCCACCATACAAATTTCGCTCCCTATTTGACATTTTCTGGAATGGAAACTGTAAATTTTAACAGATTTTCTTCAAATTTGGCGTATCACCTTATATTTCAACTAGATACATTTCTGGTAAAAATGTTTCAAATCGGTTCAGATTTAGATATAGCTCCCATACAAATTTTGCCCCCGATATGGGGTTAACTGCTATAGAAACCATATAAAGGGTGTTTTTTATTGGGATATAGAACTTTAAGTTGGCGTCACTTTTTTAACTGGCGGCCATTTTGTCAGCTGTCAAGTGATTAATATTTAGTTTGGTTTGTCATTTCATCATGAACAGGTTGACAAAAGAACAACGCTTGCAAATCGTGCAAATTTATTTCGAAAGTAATGGTTCAGTTCGCGAAGTTCACCGCAAGCTCCGTCCATTTTATGGTCGACATAATCGTCCATCAGAGCAATTAATTCGGTTAACCATGGATCGTTTTCGCACTACGTTTACTCTATGTGATAATACGCATCCGCCGAGACGTCAAACAGTGCGCACCGAAGAAACAATTGCCGCTGTAGAGCAAAGTGTTGAAGAGGACCCGAATGAATCGATTCGCCACCGTGCACAGCAATTGGAGCTTTGTCCATCAACTCAAAGTGGTTGAAAATTGGACCGATTTTCTTGTGTTTTATTTCAATTCGAAGTTCTATACCTCAATAAAAAACACCCTTTACCTTAACCGATTTTCTTCAAATTCGGCAGGATAACTTATAATTACACTAGACACTTCTATGGCAAAAGAGGATGAGATCGGTTCAGATTTATATATTGGTCCCTTACAAATGGCGGTCACTATTCAATTCACCGAATTGAATTGTAGGAGAGTAGAAAGTGTAGGGTATTATATAGTCGGCCCGAACGATTTTAGCCTTTCCTTATTTGTTTTTCTAATAGAACTTAGTTTTTGAAAATAGAAAAACACGTATGTTTTAAAATTTATAAGCTCTTTATTTAAAATAGTTATTTTATTTAAAATAAGCTTTTGCCATAAATGTTAATGGAAAAAACTTTTGCCGTGTTGATATTGCGTCTTTATTTTCCGTAGATTTCGTTTTTGCCTGACGCTTTGTTTATTTTTTCCACCGATACAAATTGACCTCCCTACTGTCTAGTAGTCTTATTGCTTTATTGTTGTCTTCTATACATATACTAGTTTTGTATACCCGGCGATGCCTGGGATTCGAACGATTGAGTTGGCTGAAGGAAGATAAGGAGTTGCATGGAGATAAAAGTATACTTTTTCGCTTTTCTCAATTACGTCAAACGTAATCGTAGAAACGAATTTGACATTTTATCGTCAGTTATTAATATTTTTCTATGATGAGATATACATAGAATAAAAGACTTGTTGTGAAAACGTTCTACTTTTTAAATCTCGAACATAAAACTGACTTATAAAACTAAAAACCACAAAAGCAAAGAAAAACTAAAGTCGGACGGGGCCGACTATACGATAGCCTCCACTTTCAATCCCATTACAATTCGTGTCGGTGGAAAAAGTGAAATCGGATAGGATTTTTGTATAGACCGATGTGGCACACATTCACCAAATGTGAAATATAACGTGTTCGGCCAAATAAGATCAGCATCGTTAAATGTATGTAGCTTCGAGACGCAATGAAAAAATATGGTTGGGGTGATAATAATGATTGATCGTAACCAGATATCGTATGCGGTAATCAGTAATATACATCTAACACATTTTAACTTCTAGTTCTAAATAATATTTAGTTATAGTCTTCCACCTGCAATCTGAAATTAGTCGCTTCCAAACAGTATCCGCTTACCTTTCCAGCTCTCAAAACCACTTTTGTTATGTCCCTCCGTCCACAAGCCGAAACTCTGAAGACCGATATCAAATGTATACTTTTCGTGACCAGTAGTATATATGTACCAGTTTTTGGCGTTCTATCTCTCAAAAACACTTTTGTCACGCCCTCTGCGCCCTCAAAGCAATTTTTTAAAAATATGATAGCCTATAGTTTCCTGCCGTTTAAACGTGATAGACCCTAAGGTTTTACAATGTTATGTAATAGGGAGGGTATAACTATTGCGTGACCGTCTCAATGACTCTCACAAATATATGAAGCCAGTTTCATCAAATTTGATTTTACGATATTCACACTTTTAAGGGGTATAATGGGATAAAAAGGGATAAATATGGAACCGTCGTTCTGACCAAACGGCAGGACCTTGAAAAGTGACATTCGAAATGTACCTACTCCTTACTACGGAATGGATTTTTCGAAATTTCTATTTTTACGTGGGACAAAAAGAGATAAATATGGTACCAAACAAAGTATTACAGCTAGTACAGTGTGAACATTCCTCTCAATAAATAGACATGCAAAATAATGTTTTTTTTTCAAAATTCGTACTTTTTAGGAGAAGTTGAGATAAAAATGCTATCAACCAAGGTATTGAAGCTAGAATTGTGAAACTTGGTGTGGACATGCATCTGACCACACCGACACACAACACAACTTTTAAAAATTTTTTGCTTTAAGGAGTAAAAAGGGATACACATGGTACCAATCAATTTATTACTGCCAGAATTGTGAAATTCGGTATGTACAATCCTCTGCCCACGAAGAAGTTCAACATAAAAGGGTATTTCGAAATTTGTACTTTTAGGGTAAAAACGGGACGAAACTCATAAAAATCAAAGGGATGCAGTCAGAATAATGAAATTCAGTGTATACTTCGATTTGCTTGCGTAGGCTCACAAAATAAGACTATTTATATCGATATTCGTACTTTTACGGCCGAAATGGAAAGACGGGTTAAAATTGGTATCGACCGAATAATTGAATCATAGAATTAGGTCTGTACATTCCTCTGAATGTTTAGACGCGCAATAAAGTAATTTTTGGAAATTTTTTACTTTTGGGAAACACGGTGCGAAAGGGCATAAAAATGGTGCCAATCAAGCAGCTAGAATCGATTGAAATTTGATTGTACATTCCTCTGACTGACGTAGACGCCCCAAATAAAAGACTTTCTCCAAATTCTAACTTTTTGGAACAAAATTGTCTAAAAGTGATGAAACTGGTACTAAGATAATTACTAACAAAATTATGTGTGGAAATTCCATTATGAACGCGACAGATAATGTATTTTCGACAATTGTACGTCTTGGATTATGAGTCCAGCAAATTTCTCCGACTTCACAGTCTTATCTAAATTGACAAACCTTGTTAAGTGTCTATTCGCAGCAATCTTGTAAAGTGCCTGTGTCAAATTCAGGGAATTTGGCAAATCGATGCACCCTAATGTACCACACGTTAGACCAAAGACCATAAGTGGTTGCATTCAAGTATGGCATATTGTTGGCATATTCGATTGGCGCAACTTCCGTACAAATGTCCACTCCATGTCACTGTTCCATGATGTACTCACTCGTATCATATGTTCGTGCATATATTAAGTACAAATTACATACAAATTTTGGGGATGTCCAGCACGGCTTTTATGTACTTCAAACGACCGCCAAAAAACCCAAAAACAGAAACATCCACATTTGACCATCAGCTTGACATTTAACGCCCCCGACGCCTTAAATATCAAAAAACGAAATAAATTCTATTGTTTTCAATACAATCGGGAATCAGATAAAACAACGTATGTTTGTCTGCAGCTAAATACTTGTACGTTGTGCTGAGCTGGGGCTGGTGCTGGTGCTGGAGGTGGTGCCGGTGCCGGTGCGTTATGAAACCCAAACACGCATTTCAACACTATTTTAGACTGGGGTGTCCAGACAATACATTAAATTCAATTAATTTTATTGTTTAAATATTTATTATTATTGCCGTTTGTAATTACGATACATTAACAATTGTCCGTACGTTGCGCTGTTATGTGCGCTGCTGTGAAATGTACAGAATAAATTTACTCGGAAAGTTTGCCGTTGAATTCACACCTTTTTTTCTTCAAAATGTTAAACATTTTGTACTTTGCGTCTGTCAGTCCGTCCGCCTGCCACTACCACTTACCCACCAACAATGGTACTACGTACGCGTATATGTCGTATAATTGAGAAGTTTTTAAATAAATATAAAATGAATTTTATATCAATACGAGTCTGGAATTATGATGATTATCGCTCAACGCCGTTGTTGTCATCCATCCCGTACAGACAACCAGCCAGTCAGCCAGCCATTCAGCCGTTTAAGTGGAATTGGGCGCAGCTTTCCGTATTGTACATACATACATACATACTTGTTTAAATACAATGTCTGCAGTTATTTTGTTTTATTTGTATAAATTTATTTACATACATACATACTTGTATTTATATGTAAATGCCCATAAATTTATTTGATGATTATCTTTATTATATGGTTAATAATTACAGAGAGATTTGTATACGAAGATACCTTGAAAACTGTCGACATTTTGCGCGCATATGTGACTATTGCTTTGTCGGGATTATGGAGAAATTTTTAATTGCGTATCGCCGGTACACTTAGAGAAAAGTTGGAAAGTGTAAATGGAAACGTCTAAGGAAATCCGCACCTGATACAGACAGAGGTTCAAATCAATTGAAGGTGTTATTATATACATCGTCCATAATCAAATACCATCGGCCACAATTCAATAACCTTTTATATACTAAATATTTATACACTCAACGAGAGTATTATGTCTTTGTGCATTTGTTTGTAACAACCAAAAGGAAGCGAGATAGACCCATTGTTAAGTATACCAATCGACTTAGAATCACTTTCTGAGTCGATTTAGCAATGTCCGTCAGTCTGTCCATATACTGTTGTAATCAAATTACAGGTCGCAATTATAGTCCGATCTTAACAAAAATTTGCATAAGTAAGTTTTTTGGATCAAGGACGAACACTATTTAATTTGAGGCAAATCGGTTCAGATTTAGATACCCGATTTTCTTTAAATTTGGCACAACATCTTATAATCCAACTAGAAACACCTATGCAAAAATTCGGTAAGATCGGTTCAGATTTAGATATAGCCCTCATACAAATGTCGCTCCCGATTTGACATTGCACAACATCTTATAATCCAACTAGAAACACATATGCAGAAATTAGGTAAGATCGGTTCAGATTTAGATATAGCCCCCATACAAATGTCGCTCCCGATTTGACATTTTCCGCTCTATAAACAACATATTGTAGTCGATTTTCTTTAAATTTGGCACAACATCTTATAATCCAACTAAAACACGTATGCAGAAAGTGGGTAAGATCGGTTCAGATTTAGATATAGCCCCCATACAGGATACAAAAATCCTTCCTGTTTTCACTTTTTCACCGAATTAAATTGTATTCGGATAGAAAGTGGAGTGTATCATAGAGTCGGCCCCACCCGACTTTAACCTTTCCTTACTTGTTTTATGATTATTTTGATCGAAACCTCAAAATTTTTATGAAATTTTTTTATCATGTTGAATAGCAACAAAGGTGCCCGAGTTTGAGGGTCATTGAGGCGAAATTTATTGATATTAAGGTTTATGAACATTAAAACAAGTAAGGAAAGGCTAAAGTCGGACGAATATATGATACCCTCCACTTTCTATCCCATTACAATTCGGTAAAAAATGAAATCGAGAAGGATTTTTTGTATCCTGTAAATGTATGTGTTTGACAAATGATGTTGTGCCACATTTAAAGAAAATCGAGTACAATATGTGCCAGTTAGAATGATTGTGGTCTAAGTCACACTTTATCCGTTCTGAGATATGCAATGGTTTATGTTTGAGTCAATTGAAAAATATTATGAATATGATAAAATGAAGCATAACATTTTTTTCTTAGAATATCCTACTACTATATCGAGCTTTTATAAAAATATCGACATCGTTGGTACCTCTAAGGGAACCACTACTTTCAGAGGATGTACTGACTTAGAGCACTTTCATTCTTATCAAAATTGAACATGCAAAAAAGTAATATTTCCATACCAAAAATGGAAGAAAATACAAAAAATTTTATTTCAAAAAAATATATGAGTCATTCCATGTCAAGCGGTACGGTTTTTGACCTCGATAGCTGCGATTGTTTTGAAAGTATTTTTCTCATAAAAATATTGTATACGTATTTTTGGGAAAAAAAAATAAAATTCTTTTCTTATGACCAATTTAACAGTGAAAAAATACTACTTTCATTCAATTGCCTGTAACTCCTGAAATACTTGAGCGAAAATAAAATAGAAGCCATCATTTCACCACTTTCAAACTCACACAAAAAGCAAGTAAGGAAAGGCTAAAGTCAGGCGGGGCCGACTATATGATACACTCCACTTTCTATCCAAATACAACTCGGTAAAAAGTGAAAACGGCAAGAATTTTTGTATGTTTCCAAATCTAACCTATTTTCACCATAGGTGTTACTAGTTTAAATATAAGATGTTTTGCCAAATCTGAAAACAATCTGATACTATTTGTGGTTTCTGAGCGGAAAAAGTCAAATCGGGAGCGAAAGTTGTATGAGAGCTATACATAAATCTGAACCGACCAGACCTATTGGTGAGCCATAGGTGTTTCTAGTTTAAATACAAGATCATTTGCCAAATTTGAATAAAATCTGTTGTAATAGTGGAATCTAGAGTGAAAAGAGTCAAATCGGGAGTGAAATTCGTATGGGGCTATATCCAAATCTAAACCGATTTTCTTGAAATCAAATAGGGTTCGTCCTTATCGCGAAAAACCCCGTTATGCAAAGTTTCATTTGTTTCTGGCTACATTTGCATCCTGTAGATGGACGGACAGACAGACAGACGGACATTGTTAAATCGATTCAAAAAGTGATTCTATGTCGATCGGTATAATTAACAATGGGTCTTAGTGGGAGTGGGACCTGATATATGTGCTCTTGCAATCTGGTTTCTTTTTCGGTGTAACAGACATCTGCACAAAGACAAATAAGAAAGGACAAAAATCGGGCGATGCCGACTATATGACGTGACTATATGCAAAATAACGTGATGTGCCAAATGTGAACAAAATTGAGTACAGAATTTTGTTTCTAGAGCGGAAGAGTCAAATCGAGAGCGACATTTGTGTGGGAGCTATACCTAAATCCGATTTTGCCTAGAAGTGTAGTACCATATTATGAAAATTATGACATTTTATCCTAAATTAAATAAATATAAAGCACACTCCCACTTATAGAGAGAGGCTATCAAAATATTGTTTATATACAATTACTTTCAAAATAATAGCACCACCACAAGTTTTTGGCTCTTTTATATAAATAATTATATAAATATTCTTTGGACATATGAGTCCAAAATAGTTTTATCAGATATCAAAATATACCTTAAAGACATAAAACATGAATATTTCAGTGGGACCGATACACTGTATAAATAAAGGGTGATTTTTTAAGAGCTTGATAACTTTTTAAAAAAAAAACGCATAAAATTTGCAAAATCTCATCGGTTCTTTATTTGAAACGTTAGATTGGTCCATGACATTTACTTTTTGAAGATAATTTCATTTAAATGTTGACCGCGGCTGCGTCTTAGGTGGTCCATTCGGAAAGTCCAATTTTGGGCAACTTTTTCGAGCATTTCGGCCGGAATAGCCCGAATTTCTTCGGAAATGTTGTCTTCCAAAGCTGGAATAGTTGCTGGCTTATTTCTGTAGACAAAAAATAGTCTAAAGGCGTCAAATCGCATGATCTTGGTGGCCAACTTACCGGTCCATTTCTTGAGATGAATTGTTCTCCGAAGTTTTCCCTCAAAATGGCCATAGAATCGCGAGCTGTGTGGCATGTAGCGCCATCTTGTTGAAACCACATGTCAACCAAGTTCAGTTCTTCCATTTTGGGCAAAAAAAAGTTGGATATCATCTCACGGTAGCGCTCACCATTCACAGTTACGTTACGATTCGCATCATCTTTGAAGAAGTACGGTCCAATGATGCCACCAGCCCATAAACCGCACCAAACTGTGACTTTTTCTGGATGCATTGGTAGCTCTTGCAATGCTTCTGGCTGATATTCACTCCAAAATCGACAATTCTGCCTATTTACGTACCCATTGAGCCAAAAATGAGCTTCGTCGCTGAACACAATTTCTTTCTTTCTGAACTTTCTTAACAGAGCACGCATTTTGATAATAAAATTCAATGATTTGCAAGCGTTGCTCGTTAGTAAGTCTATTCATGATGAAATGTCAAAGCATACTGAGCATCTTTCTCTTTGACACCATGTCTGAAATCCCACGTGATCTGTCAAATACTAATGCATGAAAATCCTAACCTCAAAAAAATCACTCTTTACCATCATGATTAAAGATATACGGAATATGTTCAAATTCATGAGGAGGTAATGTTTCCGTATGTTTCTAATGAAATGCCACTAATATGTTTTAATATGTTTTATGCAGTAGGACAATGACCCTTAAAATACAAGCAGAAAATCAAACAAGTAAGGAAGCCGCCTTTATGATACCCTTCACTTTCTACACCATTGCAATTAAATTCGAAGGGGATTTTGTAAAGTGCCCTCTTTAATAACACTGTGCAACATTTTTGAAGTCATTTCAAAATAACCATATACGGACACCGCTACATGATAAAAGACCAAAAAAAAAAAGACCCGTGTTTTTTTTCCTCCAAAGTCATGCACTTTTTTTTTATGGGCCCCCAGATATCTTGCAAACCGTTCGGAATTTTGATTTACTCTCTGAGGCAAAGTTCTAGCTCTTGTCATAAAGAACAAAAATTGTGAACATATAAAATCAAAAAAACTTCATCTTCAAGGTCAAAATCGCAAAAAACTTAAAAAAATTCGATTTTTTTTAACCGTTTTTCCCCTGTTCAGGTCCATAGGTAGCAAACCGCTGAAAATTCAGGGAAACAATCAACTACAAAAACGTACCTAAGATCTCAATAAACAACTTTCTAGAACATATGAACTTCCTAGGAATTATTCTTAACACCGTTTAGGTAGCGCTTAGGTAGCCGCAAACGAACAACGCTTGCAAATTATTGAATTTTATTATCAAAATGCGTGCTCTGTTAAGAAAGTTCATTGCGCGCTTCCATTTTATGGTCAGTTTAATCGACCCACTGAAGCGGCTATTTGGGCTATTGTGACTAAATTTCGCAGCAAATTTACATTGTTGGACATTAAACCACCAACACGCTTACGTAGAGTGCGAACTGAAGAAAATATCGCAGCTGTATCGGCCAGTGTTAATGATGACCACCAATTTTCGATTCGTCGCCGTTCGCACCAATTGGGTCTCTGTTACTCAAAAACGTGGAAATGCCAAAATTGGACTAAGCGGATGGACCACCTAAGACGCAGCCGCGGTCAACATTTAAATGAAATTATCTTCAAAAAGTAAATGTCATGGACCAATCTAACGTTTCAAATAAAGAACCGATGAGATTTTGCAAATTTTATGCGTTTTTTAAAAAAAAAAAGTTATCAAGCTCTTAAAAAATCACCCTTTATATAAAAGTGGTTATGGGACACACAAATTCCATTAATGAATTGACCAGTGCAATCTCTAGACACTATTGAAAATGTATGGGCGACCTTCAAGAAAATGCCTTTCAGACTATTTTCGATCGAATAAAGGAATGGCAACTAAATATTAATTTTAATATGAAAGAATAACACAACAAGAAATAAAAAAATATTATTTATTATTATTAATTACATCTAAAATTGCGTTTTGTCTTTTGTTCAGCTTGAGGTCAAATAATAAAACACAAAATATACTATTTTATTATTTTCTTGTTTTTTATTTCACAATATTTCGACCAACTCCGTTGGTCATCTTCAGGGGTCTAGTACAAAAAAACACAAATTATTCAATTACAAGTTACAAGCATTAACAATCAGAAAATATCACAATATTTATATTTACATTTTTAAAAAGTTTTTCACAATAGAAAATTCTCCTGCCACTCTCTGCAAGCTTTTGTCAACTACTGTCTAATTTGTCGTCTATGTTTTTCTACCGTGTTCCTATATATTTCAGCACAACCGTCTGTGTCTCTCTTATAATTAAGCCTTTTTCCAGGGGAGACGTCAATTATATTTAGCATTTCCAATGTGTATCTCCTTGTATAATTATTCTCTTCCGCTAATATTTCGACGTCATTAAAGTTTGGTTTATGTCCCGTCAAGGTACAGGGGGCTGCAAGGGCAGTTTTTTGCTCAATGGGTTTGTCAAGAGATTTGTGTTCGGTTTTATGTGATGAAAGACTGGTTTTCAATTTGTTTTTCGTAGTGCCGACATATACCTTCTGACATATGGCATTTTATCTTGTACACGACGTTTGGTTTCTCCTCTTTCTTGATTTTTGATTTTGTCCTACTAAATAGTTGGTTGACGGTCCTGTGTGTTTTATATGCCAAATCAAATTTTTCCTTTCGGATAGTCCTGGAATGTATGTTGTGGATTTATAAATTTAGCTTGGTCTTTCGTCATTTATTATTAGATTATTTATTAGTTTTTCGTGAAAGTCGTTCATACGCAGTATATTTCTAATTTTGGACTTGTTTGTTTTGTGAAATTCCTTATCACTGGTTTGTAGGACCCTGTTTATAAAATTCGTCGCGGTATTTATGTTAGTTCGTCTTGGGTGCTTAGAATAAAAATTAATTCGACGACCGGAAGCCGTTTGCTTTTGGTACCAGTCAACTTTCAGCAGATTTCCTTGTCTAATTATCACCGAATCCAAATATGGTAGTTTATTGTCCAAATCTTTTTCCATCGTAAATTGTATTTGTCGGTTGAAAGAGTTTAATGCGTTAAGTATGGCTTCTACTTCACTACGCTTTACAATTGCGAATAAGTCGTCTACATATTTGGTCAGTACTCTTGGTTTTTCTTTTATCTTTTCCATCGTGGCGTCCAGCAGTTCTTCCATAATGATGTCAGCAATTACAGGTGGGGCCATTGTGACCCCATTGGCATCCCCTTTTTCTGTTCATATACCTTGTCTTCGTACTTGAAATAGCGTGTCTCTTTAATGCAGAAGGTCAATAATTCTATGAAGAGATGAAGAGATATTATTTGAAAAACTGACCTCAAGCCGAACAAAAGATAAAACACAACACATCAAAAGGTCAACCATATATACCACTAACATATATTTCAAATTTTTATTTTGTTTATTATTAATTGCATTATTATCTGCACACTATTACTTCCTGCAGTTTTGTAGCGGAAATTGCCTCAAGTATTGTTAGAATGCATTGCTGTACATCATCCAAATATTTTGATTTTTTCTTTGTAAATTCCTTGAGAGCATAACTACACAAGAACGATTCAGGTACAGTGAGGACAGGTGACCTTGGGGACATCGAAGTGGGGAGTTTCAAGAAATAAACTTATTGGAGAATTATCCGTGTAATTCTATTATAACAGGTC
The DNA here is from genome assembly GCA_947397865.1 of Polietes domitor. Taxonomy (NCBI): domain Eukaryota; kingdom Metazoa; phylum Arthropoda; class Insecta; order Diptera; family Muscidae; genus Polietes; species Polietes domitor. The sequence goes on from OX377619.1 coordinate 145,957,583, forward strand.
ATGCTATGTGACAAGCTTTACCACCCCTTTGAAACCATACAGTCTTGAAAGGGATCTAGATTTGTTGCAATACGCACGAACGTTTTTATTATTTCTGTGTGTAGCATAATATAGTGTTAAGTCTTATTATTATTGCCAAATTGATTTATTTGACAATAGCTTATATGGCGATTTCTGTTTCTGTCCTGAAAGTTCGTAGGTACTAAAATAATGTGTCCTCAAACATGGCAAAATTCACAAATCCTAGTTTCTCACAAAAGATCTGCAAATGTCGATAACAAAAATGGCACTTACTACCTGAATTATTGCGTTTCTAATATTACCAATGCGCTTGTCAATCAGAAATGTAGGACCATTATACAATGTGACAGAAGATATGCGATACCAAGTATCATATTGCAGTCATTCCGTCTAACCACCATTCAACTCAGGCCACTGTCAAATGAGCCTTATTAAAAGCGACCTTTCCTGTCGCATCTTATCTGTCTGGATCTGTGTGCTTCGCTCTCAACTGGTTGCGATAAGAATCACCCTCATTTTCCATCAAACCGGCCGACCAACCACTCAACGAACGCGTTTTCACAATCCGGGTGATTATGCAACAACTGAAAATTTCTATGGAAAAATAATCATCTGCCTCTTGCAACAAATTCCAGACTGATTGTTAATGTACTTGAACGCAATTTAAACAAGAGCCCAACAGCAACAACAACAACAACAACAAAAACTCCATTAGAGCATAAAGTCGGGCAAAATAAGCAGGATCAACTTAATGCGCCCGAGTGGGTTTGTGCGCCATGCCGCCGCCATTGTCTGGCTGCGATACAAATTCATGCAATATCATTAAAATAATCCACAAAAAGACATTTTAAAGGGTCTGTCAACAATTTGTTTAAAGGTAAAAAAGAAAACAAAACTGGTGATGACAATACCGAAGTATAGGTTAGCCAATGTATGAAAACAGGGTGGTGGTAGAAGGGATGATAGTGGTTGTGAAGCTACTATGGCAGTCGACAAATGTAACTAATTTCATTTGTGGCAAGTATCTTTTATCGCCCGAGCAGATAAAAAGATCTAACAATCTGTGTAAACTTTGGAAGGGAATAACAAGCCAGATGAATCTTTACAAATTAGGTATTATTTCTGGAAAATTGCGTACTTGAGCAGAAGTTATTAAAAGCATACTAAGAAAGAGGATTTTACCAACTACAATAAATGGCGCAGTTATTAGCCAAACTCCAAAATAATCCCATATCTCTATATAATACTATAGACTAGTTCCATGTGTAACGGAACGGAACATTTTTTGTTGTGTTCTCCGATTTTAATAAATGTTTGCAAAATTGAATTTTTGATTAAGGCAAATCAGGCTGCATTTCCCGATTTTTTGACACTTAAAAAAAAGAATTTTGTCACGATATAATTTTTAAAAATGCGTATCACTTTTGTAGTATGAAATTGAAATATAAATTTTGTATCGACTTTCAAGCCTCTAGTTTTATAAAAATTGTCAAATAACAAAAAATATATTTGTTGCGTTGTCCCAAAACATTTCTGCTTTATAACATTCCTTTCATGAGCTAGGCATTTTACAATATTAATAATATTTTAATTAATTTTTATAATATCCGCAATATCTTCCGTAGTATTTTTATATTGATGGTTATTCGTTCTCAAAATCCACATCATTTCATAGTTACCAAAGATATATTGTATTAAGTTATGGTATTTATAGTCATTATACGAAAGGTTGACAAAAAATGGAATTTTAATAAAAAATTTTTGTTTTATTAATATAATTGTCTTACGACCGTATTGAATTTGGAAGAAATCGGTTCAGATTTATGTATACCCTCCATACAAATATCCCTATAATACACATTCCCTAGAATACACATTTTGTATGGGATGTTAACAAATTTTTCAGAATCATGTTATATTTGAATTAAAAACAAATCAAGTGAAAGTGGACCACATGGGTCCATGCTGTAACATAACTCCTAAAGTACCTCCCAATTACACTATTAATACTATAATATGTACATTTTACTTCGGATCTCGATGAAATTTCCCACATTGCAACTAGAAACACCCACTATGAAATTCAACCATAAGGGTTCATGCAAATGGGGGCTATACCCTAAAACCATCATCTTACATCGGATCTTGATAAAATTCTGCAGATTGTGTTATATTTCAAATAAAAATACCCACACTTGTCATTCGATCTTGGTAAAAAAAAATCCAGAACATGTTATATTTACTCTCGGAATACCTTCCGGAAAATTGGACCATCATTATCGCCTTAAAACTTTCACAGTACATCGGATCTGGATCAAATTTTCCAGATCATGAATTTTATCCACAATGATGAAAACCCACTTGACGTCCTATACGAGTTTAGAAATATTTTCTACATTACTTCCCAGCAAAAAAAGAGCACCCAAAGAAGTGAAGAAGATGTTCATCTTGTAATTCGGAAGTAGTGAAAATTGGAGTTATCATAGGAGGGATGTCCTTTATTTTGAAAGACTTAAAAGTTATTTTAAAGTGTTGGAAAGAAACCACTTTTTTACTATACCATTTTCAAGTGTAATTCAAAAGACACCATTTGAAATTCAAAAAATATCAATTGAAATTCAAAAAAATATATTTGAAATTCAAAACTCATCATTTGAAATTCAAAACTCGTCATTTGTAATTCAAAAGACACCATTTGAAATTCAAAAGTCGTCATATGAAATTCAAAACTCGTCATTTGTAATTCAAAACTCGTCATTTGTAATTCAAAAGACACCATTTGAAATTCAAAACTCGTCATATGTATTTCAAAATACACCATTTTAAATTCAAAAGTTTTCATTTGAAATTCAATAATTATTCCATTTGAAATTCAAAAGATTCCATTTGAAATTCAAAAATGTAAACAAATTTATTTAAGAAAATTATACATTAGGTGGGATAGCATTTAATTTTTCTGCAAATTTGGATATTCTGTACTTTTGGAAACAGATTTAATAAAATGATAAGCAACTAATAATTATAATGATGTAAAATCTCGGTAATTTCATATATAGTTTATAACCTTCACCAGCTCAGGGAGCATCTGCATATAATTTATAATGACTTGCATTTTACTTAGGGTTGGATTATTTGTGTGGGAGGTACAACAAATCATAACTATTTTACAGGTATAAAGTGACTGACCATTTCCAATATTAAATTGTTACTGATCAGTTTTATTTTAAACAAAGCTTATGCCAATTTGTGTGATAGGTCTTGCAATATCGCTCATATTGCAGGTGTATATAACCTATATGAAAACATTACCAATGACCAAATTTCAGAGTATTCCGATCGTCCGTATAGAAATTATAAAATCTTTAAATTTAAATAGGTTAGAGTGATTTGCGTGAGAGATACGTAAATCTGTTTTCTTAACAGCTGAATATTAAAGTTTACAGAAATAAATAAATGCTACCCAACCTAATGTATATTTTGCTTAAATAATTTTGTTTACCCTCTTTGAATTACAAATGGAATAATTTTTGAATTTCAAATGAAAACTTTTGAATTACAAATGGTGTCTTTTGAATTACTTATGACGAGTTTTGAATTGCAAATGACGAGTTTTGAATTACAAAAGAAGAGTTTTGAATTTCAAATGATGTCTTTTGAATTTCAAATGATGTCTTTTGAATTACATATAACGGCTTTTGAATTTCAAATGTTGTCTCTTGAATTACAAATGACGAGTGTTGAATTTCAAATGATATTTTTTGAATTGCAAATGGAATTTTTGAATTTCAACTGGTGTCTTTTGAATTTCAAGTGATGTCTTTTGAATTACAATAGAAAAAGGTGTAGTTTCCATTTCTGTTTTAAAAAATCCGCCAATACCGAGGGTGCTGAATAACTTAAGCAAACCAAATTGGTCATTACAACTGACAATAGGAAACATTACAAAATTTGTGTTTAACATGAACTAATATATAACGGAAATAAATATTAAATTAAATTAGTATTATATTTGAAATATATGATTAAGACAATAAATTTGTAATTTCTTCAGCAAAATATATAAATAGTTTTTTGATAAAAGTAATAAAAAACAAAAACGTTTTTCCCCGAGTCATGTCTCGAACCCAAGACTTTGTGGGTGCAAAGCGGACACCTTACCACTGTGACCCCATATTAAAAATTCGTATGGGGGTATATTCATTCGGATAAGGGTAAATTCCTTTTATTCATTTCGTTTGTAACACCCTGAAATAGTCAACGGACACTGCATAAAGTTTATATATTCTGGGTCGTGGTAAAATTCTAAGACGATCTAGCCATGTCTCTTTGTTGAAAGCACGCTAGCCGTCGATTGAAATGAGCAAATTTTCCCTAAATGTGTCTTATGGTAGCAGATCGGGTTTTCCCTAACAAAGACTGAAATAACCCACAACATTTGGTGTAGTTAAGCATTTTTTTAATTTCTGCTTTATAAAGGGTCCGCCAAATATCTTTTTTTTTTCTTGAAAATGCTATAAAAAACTACTGAATATTTTCTCAAATTTCTTTTTTATTTGAAAGTACAATCCTTCGGGTTAATAATGGAAAATAATTTCATTCAAATGGCTGCCTCGGCTGGCCATGCAGTAGCCTACACGATCGGTCCAATTTTAAAGCATATCATCAATTGGGTCCGCCAAATAACTTTTTTTTGAAAATTCTATAAAAAACTACTGAATATTTTCTCAAATTTCTTTTTTTATTTGAAAGTACAATCCTTCTGGTTAATAGTGGAAAATAATTTCATTCAAATGGCTGCCTCGGATGGCCATGCAGTAGCCTACACGATCGGTCCAATTTTTAAGCACATTATCGATTGTGTGCAGCTTTATTTCACCAATGGCTTCACGAATATTGTCATTTAAAGCGTCAATTGTCTCTGGCTTGTCAGCGTAACACTTATCTTTGAAGGCACCCCACAATAAATAGGTTGAATAGTTGAAAAAAAAAACGTTAGATGGCGGAAAGCACAAAAAAGTAAATAAAAGTTTTATCGGGCGAAACGGGACAAAAAGGGATAGAAATGGTACCAATGATACCACAACAGCTAGAAATATGAAATTTGGAATTTACTTCCCTCTGATTGACTGGATACGTAAAATAGAGGAATTTTTCAAAATTCGTAAATTATAAGGAATATCATTGGAAAAAAAGGGATAACAATGGTATCAACCAAACCGCTGAAGATGAAATCATGAAATACGGTTTATACATTCATGCGATTGTGTAAACGCGAAATAAAAAGGAATTTTTCTAAATGTGTACTTAAATTTAAAGGGAAAATGACGCGAAAGGGGATAAAAATAATACCAACCAAGCGGTTTCAGTTAGAATTGTGAAATTCGGAGTGCGTATTGCTCTGACTACTCGTATGCGAAAAATTAAAGATGTGTGTCGATATTCGGGATGAATAAGGGTACTTCTCCAAGCAAATGGATGTAGATAGATCTATTGAATTAGGTGTGTGCATTCCATTGTGGACGCGATCTTATAATGGATCTGCAAAAATAGTACTTTTTCTATCAAAATGGTGCAGACCTTTGGTCTGTAGCTGGAATCAAAAAAATGCAAACGGGTGCATCGGTCCTGTTGGAAAAATGTCTCTCTCTAATGACGACTGATAATACAGCTAATATTTCACTTTTACACTTGAAGTATTATATTTATAGAAGTAGAGAACTAGTAATACTGTAATAATGAAGCATCACAATTAATTTAAAACAGTGCGCATGAGTGTTCCTTATAGTTTGAAATAGTAAATAAATATCGTAATGTACAATCAAAAAATAATATGGAAATACATATCTATTTAGTAGACGGCCTCTAAACTGCACTCCGTAGTGTAGGGTATATAAGATTCGGGCCGGCCGAACTTAACGACCTTTTACTTGTTTCAATTGTCTTTCTTATCTGACGAGAAATGAAAGAGGATGATTGGATAAAAAAAATCGTTTTAAATAGAAGTGGAAAATTTAGAAATGAAATCAAGAAATGCGAATTGAAAATAGTGCGGTTGTCAGAATTTGGCAGAATATTACTGCCAATATGGAGCGCAGATTTAATAGTCTTCCACTAGCTAAAAACTAGGGATGTTTTTCTTCAAGTCTGGATACAAATTTTCAATAACGAATAAGTTAATGAGGAACTAATTTTTTACTTAAAATAAAAAATAAACAAATTGTGTTGTCATTTATTTTGGTTTAAGACCAAAGGTTGTGCTGAAGTCTTCAGCAGAACCCAAAATTAGCAAAAAGGCAAAGTGAGACCTTTATTGTTGCAGCTAAAAGTTGACTGCACAGTTTCGATGGGCTCTACCCCATCTCGTCAGAACTTTCGCAACGAATGTATGTCTTTGACGTAAATCAGGGTTCATATTAGTACCAGCGGTCACATACGACAAATGAGAAGCGCTGATAAACAAAATATTCCACCGAACTAAATCGACACACTAAAAATCTCACTTTGCCAATTCAATGTTATGCATGTGCTCGCAACAATGCAAAGGTTGTTGTTGTACGGTAATCCCGTCTTCACTGTACATCGTGTGTATTGTTAACAGACCAACAATACATACAAACAACAAATAAACAAATTTTCAAACAAATAATTTTATGGACTTTTTTAAACTAAGCGAAAAATGTATACTGGACATGCTAAGTCCACAAATTTTAATATAAAATTATTCTTAAATATTGATTGTTTAAAATGTTGATAAATATATGTAATGATTGATATAAAATACAAGTTGCAATAAGCCTTCCAAACACAGATTGCTTTGAAAGAAGTTTTTCGGCGATACGAGAATTGAAACTTTGGTAAGATTTTTGGCAATTTTGGCCATCTTAGATAAGGCAGTAGAAAAATATTGTTTTCTTATTATGAATGCAAAAACTGTGGGAGCCTATAGCACTCCCCAGCAGAAATCTATTGCTACGCCCATGGTCAAAGACCAAAATTCAGAGAGGGGAGACTGGAAGTTATTTTTTTAAATATTATTATCCGCGACCCAGATTAATATACATATGTTTTGTATCTTTTACATTATTTGTGCCAGACCGTTTGTTTCTTCGCAATCTCATTGGTATTGTACTTGCAGCAAATTGTTATCACCCAAATCAAATTCACCCTTCGCGGATGACACTCAGTAAAAAGGTGACAATGTCATCGTGTATTTAACGCACCACAACGCACATGACAGACAATTGTTTTGTCTAAAGTACTTTTTTTGTTGATTGTGCGACAGTAATCCAGTTTTAGGCCTAATCCGCCACACAAATGGAAACAATTTCGGAATTGCTTTGTTTTCCAATGCCATTCCCTGAAAACAAGCCAAACAATGCGCGCTAAGCCACATCGTTTTGTTGACGACATCATATTTGTCACACAGCCATCAACGAAAAAGGACGAAATCATATTTCGACTTGATCTTACGACTCATAGGCAGAAAATTGCAATTTCAAATGGTTTTACTATTTCAGATGATTAGGGATTTCGTTATGAAACCGGTTGGTTTCGAAAATTCCCGCTCCATATGTGTCAATGTTGAAATTTACATGTTTCATCCATCCACCACCCGTATGTTCGTTCATCTTCAAACAAAATGTTTCATTTTGTTATCCCGTGGATTTAGGGCACGAAGTCCGTAGAACAATATTTGATTGGTCTTTGTTAGTTTTGAGACTTTTGCAATGTTATTTTAGGATTAATGGAAATACTCTGCTATTGTTTGTGTTTCTATAGTTTTGAGGGAATCTCGGGTGACATGGGTTTGTTGATATTTGTTGATTTCGAAAGAAAAACACAGCACAATTGTGGAGATTAAATTATGCAGTTGTTGTTGGGTAAAATTCTAAGGACTATCTTGTTATTAGCCCGTCTGTGATTTGATATATGTGTCATATATCAATCAGGATAAAGCCAGATTGTGTGCTGTGGCCATGGAGAATGGTGAGAATATTATCTTATGCTGTTGGTGTTGGCAATGCTAAAAAGTTTTTTAATAAAGGTGAAAATATACATTCACTGTACTATTTAGCGTTGGACTGCCTTTAATCACCTTAGACCTAAAATTTTGTTTGCTTTTGTCAACTCCCCGTCTAGTATCTACCACACAAATACACCCATCGTAGGTAAAATTAAATCCTTTGTGGCTTCTATATTGGGTCCAGCATTTTTGATATTTGAAAAAGTTTTTACAATTATATATATATGGAAGCTCGGTACATTTTGCCATGAAACCGATAAATTGTGTGGGAGATTTCTCACACAAACCTGGCAATATGGCTCTGAGGGTGAGGTTTTTGGACGGCTGTAACATTATTATAAAATATTAAAATACGAGAGACTTTTTATATCCAGTTTTTATAAAGTTGCTTGTAAAAATCCCTTCAATCAGTATAATATTTATCCATGGATTATTTACTAACCCCATACATGACCTCAACACATTGCTGAAGTAGAGGAAGTACCTCCAAAACTAAAATTAAACAAACCATTATAAACCAGCATAGGATGGATAAAGTCGAGCGGAACGGACTGTTATACCGTCCACTTTCTAGCCATTGCAAGGATTTTGGCCGATGGAACTTGAATCTGCACTACTGTGTGTCGTAGATTTTTAAAATGACAAATAAGCTTTTTGGATGTTGTATTTGCAAAAATATACTTACAAATGATTACTAAAAATAAAGTAATAACTGTTGCTGGAAAAAGAAAAAATTTTTATTTTTTTTGTATTACAGATTTTCACTTTTTCAGATTTTGAAAATTGAAAAAACGTTATTTATTTTTTGATTTTGTCGAACTGTTTCTCACACAATTTAAGAGATTTTGCACTCAATTTTTTTATTACAAATTGTGGTTTCTTAGACAAGAAAACTATGTTTGTGCCAAACATAGTTTGGTTGTAATGAATATAGTAAACAATTGTATTGTATTGAACAAATGCTTGACTTTGGACCAACACAACTTTTTTCCTTCAAAAGCCTTTAACGAAATGTATACATATTTTCAAAGGCTGAAGGGTTCCTCGTTTTTGTAGGGTAAATTTTGCCTGCACGATATTGCACCCTAGGGAGATAGGTTACATTTAGTGCAATAAGTCAGATTTTTTAGTTTCAAAACGCAATTTAGTCATTTTTGTCTCATTAAATTCTGAAAAGTAGGTACGCAGGGCCCTTGTCCAATTTTGATTTTTTACAAAACTCAAAAGTGTCTACTAGAACAAAAGTTATTGAATTTTGGCCGATGGAGTTTGATTCTGAACCACTGTGCGTCGTAATTGGGATTCAGAAAATCCACAATTGCTGAGAAACATATAAATCAAAAACCTTACATTGCTGGCTACAGGCATCATCGAACCATTCTTCTGAAGAACAAATTCGACAAGTGACCTAATAATAGCTCTTATTATTATACACATAGATGGACAGACAGACATCGTTAAATCGATTCAGCTGGTGATTCTACGCCGATAGTGGGTAAGATCGGTTCAGATTTTGATATAGCCCTCATACAAATGTTGCACCCGAATGTTTAACCGATTTTGGCCAAACTTTACATATTATATTTCACCAATACATGGTGAAAACGGGTCACATCGTTCCAGGTTTCAATATACCCCCATACAGATATCCTTTCCGATTTAAAATTTGTTGTCAAACACATACATTTATAGGCATCAAAAATCCTTCTCGATTTCACTTTTTTACCGTATTGAATTGCAATGAGAATTGTTTGGGTGAAGATGGGCCCATTCTGATCTATTACAGCTCTAGAAACTACATCTTACATCGGATCTTTATCAAATTTTGCAGATCATGATATTTTTCAACTAGGAATACCTACCGTGAATGAGAAATATATAGGCCCATGTTTTAGACCAGGCCCAGAATGTTGTTATAGGACCCTTTTGAAATATCGGTCCTATTACTGCTGTATAATTTGTAGTTGTCTGTCGGATAATTGGATCAATTACCATATTATTTACCATATACGTTAAATTTGACTAAAGATGAATTTATAGTAACTGTATAATTTTTATGAACTACATAAAATTGCTCCCACGAAATACCTGTGTTTAGTAATCAAAGCGACGTACATACGCAGGGAGTGGTGTAGGGTATTATATAGTCGGCCCCGCCCGACTTTAGCCTTTCCTTACTTGTTTTTTTAATTTTATACTTTTTTCTCCAAAGAATCAGAAATATTTTATAGATGCTTTTCACATATTAAACTCTTTTGATCTAGTTTTTCTGTTAAGAAATAAAACAATTTCTTATTTTTTTCAATGTAAGATATTTTTATATATTTTTTTTCTTAAACAATATCAAATTTAATTTGAACTGGGATATTGTCCTGGCTCAAGACCATTTTGCATCTATATTTAATAGAATGCAAATTTATTTACAAATGACATGGTTACATTTATTACTAGGCTGCAGATAGGGTGTGCATCCCTGGATTTCCCGCGGGAAAATTCATTCAGTTTTCATTTCCCGTATCCCGGCAAATTCGTATGGGAATCCCGCGGGAATTCAGTAGAACATTTTACATATTTCTTCGCATATTTTTTTTCATCATTTCCACAATCAAATTTAAAATGTTGTATAAAAATTTAGATCACATAGCTTTTAACAAGGTATGTCAAATATTGTAGTTGGATTGCAAAATATGTTTAAGCTGCGTTGGGTTTTAGACTCAAAATCCACTTTTACGGATTTTTCCTGTCAAGCTCCATATGAAAACAAATAAAATCCGGGAAAAATAGATTTTGGGCATGTATCCGAACGCCAAAAATAAATAATTTAAAGTTTTCGAAACGACATGATAAAGAACAAACATTTCATTTAATGCTATACTCACTATTAATGCGAACGATCGTTCTCCGTCGCGTCCACATTTTCCAACAAAATAAGAAATATCAGATCTTTAATAAATTTTGAAACTTGAAAAAATGTTTGAATTGATCTCACATTGCGCTTTATTATATGAATTCTGTAACAGGTTCGTTGTGAAATATATATTTATTTTACATTAATAAAATGTGAATGTTTCATTGGAAAAAATAAGTTGATCTCATGGTAAACAGTTTCCCGGGAAATTGAAAAAAAGTACGGGAAAATGCAAACCCTAGCTGCAGACTACCACGATCATGATTTCGACCATGTCAAAAGTGGCTTCGCAGCGACTTTTCAACATCTTGACATCAACGATGTCTGATGTCTATCTTCGCAGGGACTTTTCAACATCTAGACATCAACGATGTCTGATGTCTGTCTAAATCTTGTTCGCAAAGCGCAGAAGCATTGTATATGAAGAAAATGGGATCAGATTTATATATAACCCACATACAAATATTTTTGGGTTTACTCAATTGCAGCTGTAGAGTATACATTCTACAATTTAAAAAATAAACATACTGCCATATCGTGGCATATCAACATTGTTGAAGTTAAAGTCATGGGATGTTCTATTATATTTATTTTCAATACAATTACAAAACAATATTCACAATATTTTTTGTATCTTTACTTAGGCTTGCATCTCTGCAATACACAACTCAGTAAACATTTTCAATTTGAGTTTCGCATTTAGAGCACGAAATACATTAACAAATAGTAAAGAAACTAGTGCTGCCCTGAGCTAATAATCGATAAACTAATACTACAACTTCCGTATGGTGTACCCTTGCGGGCCCATAGTAGCTCTACGGTCTTAGTGCCACACATTCATCTCATTTGTCTACATCCATCATGACCACAAGACCAAGTGTCTTTGGCACCCTTTGCGATAACCGAAGCTAATGCTACTGTAATGACTCGACGATTTTAAGGAAGCCAGCCGATCATTTGTTCCACATGGCAAGCGAAACATAATACACACAGACCAAAAAAAAAACTCCTCCAAAAAAAAAAATATAATCAGTTTCAGTTTCACGACCATTACAGTAGCTGCCACTTTACTTCACAATAACGCATGGCTGGCTGACTGGCTGGCCGGCTTTTGATTTCTTTGGAACTCTAACAATGGTCTTGAGAAATTGTTAAATCACACACACACACAGCGCCCGATTCGAAAAGTAATAAATAGAACGAACAGACAATCAAAATGTATGATTTGTTTAAAAAATCAAACCGAAAAATACAAATCACGCGTATCATAGAGAAACCTGTCAAATCGTAATTTTAAAGTCCACCACCACATCATCTCTCTCTAAAGGCAGCAGCCAAAAAAGAATAACAAAGTAATCGGTCAGCTTTTGATTTAAGCCGCCACCATCATTGTTATAAACGGCCGCTTAAGAGCCTCAAATAATTCCATACAATCATAAGATCGATGAGGATGCAATGACTTGTATATATTATTTATTCGTATGCGGCATTGTTTCCTGCGGGTTTTGTTATATTTTCTTAACATTTGAGGTGTTACCAAATACTACATAGCTTACCTACATATGGACGTTATTTTGTTTTTGTTTGGTCAGAGGGTCTTTATTAGTTGTGGCTGACTGGGCAAATATTGTCAATTCATTTACTACTTATTTCTACTCATTTTTTTCTTCTGTTCAATTTTGGAAATGAGTTTTGTTTTTCTATCCTGCCATTTGTTTTAGATAATTATAAATTTTGAAATGTCTTAATTTAAGTTCTCAGCAGCTGTTAAAGATATACATACTTACCTGTCTTGTGGGAACGATTTTAAAGTGCTTAATTGTTTCAGCCTTTTGGTCTTGACATTGAATTACGAGTTATACATTTTTGAAACGTAGTATATTGCGTCGCTTATTCTGTAAGAAGGCCACCAAAAATAAAAAATGTATATTAATAAGTTAACAACTGTTTATGTCATGTGAAAATACTGAATTGAGGACAACGTTAGCAATCATCGCTTTTGAAAAAAATAATTTGACCAAATCAAACGTTTTTCAGAAAAATCTATTGTTGTACAGTTTACAGTCAGTCAGTTTTCATGAAGCTCATTTTCATTTCGGTGTCTCTGTCAATAAGCAAAATTGCCGCATATGGGGTTCAGAGAACCCACATGTGACTATTGAGAAGTCAATGCATCCACAGCGAGTCAGTGATAGATGTGGATTTTGGGCTGTATTGAAAAATAGGGTTGATCGGATGAGGTACTACCGAGTCAGTCGTGGAAGTCATGTATTAAATGACAAAGTTCAACCTTTACAATAAAACCATATATTTAAAAAAATAATCAGTACTTTTTTAGAGTCGATCATAATTTAATGTTTTAAATAGTCCGCCCTATAGATTCCTCTAATTGTGTAAATAAAATAAATGGATATTTCTAGTTTCGTACTTTTAAAGGATCAAATGGCGATAAAAATGATACAGACCATGTATCTAAAGTTAAAATCATGAATTGCGGCATGTACACTACTCTGACTTCGAAGATTCGCAAGATAAAGGAATTTTTAAAAATAGAATTATGAAATTCGGTGGGTACGTTCGGTCCTGAGAGAAAAGGAAATTCCTTAACAAGATTCGTAAAATAAAGGAATTTTTAAAAATTCGAACTTTTACAAAGAAACGGGGCGAAATGGGATAAAAATGGTACCAAGCAAACGGCTACATCTAGAATTATGAAATTCGTTGGGTACGTTCGGCCCTGAGAGAAAAGGAAATTCGTTAACAATGTCTAAAATTATTGTACTAATATTTAGGATATTTAAGCATTTTTTTTAAGATTGCTGCTGCTGGAATGAATTCCATATCAAACCGAACAATTTTCGCAAAAAATACGACCACGACTCCGATTTTAACGATTTTTCGCAGACATTTTCTACTGTTAAAAATATTTTACACGTATTTAAAAAAAATCAATTTTTTTTCAAATTTTCCATTTGAAAATTAGAAAAATCAAGAAAAACGTGCCGAGGTATGAACGTTGAAAATGTTGTAGTGAGAAAACACGTGGGCACAATTCAAAGAATGATGGATTATTTTAAAGGTAATTACAAGTACTTTTCGCCGACGTTCTTGGTTATTGACTGCTACAGAAAAAATTTTTGTGTATTTCTGATTTTTCTATTTTTCACTATGAAAACACCAACCTAAAAATTCCGAAAAAATATAGGCATATTCCCTGATCGATTCTAAGTAAACCCTGAAAATTTCAGCCTGGAGAAGTAACGGGTTGTATTTTTAAAAAAACATTTACTAAATGTAGTCGCCCGAAAAAAGTATTTTTTGAACGATTGTTCATAAAATAACATACACGCACGTAGATTTGACTTTTTCCGCTCTAAAATCCACATATTGTACCCGATTTTCTTTAAAATTGGCACAACATTTTATAATCGAACTAGAAACACCTATGCAGAAATTGGGTAAGATCGGTTCAGATTCAGATATAGCTCCAATACAAATGTCGCTCCCGAATGTTTAACCGACTTTTGCCAAACTTTGCATATTATATTTCACCAATAACCATACATACCCCCCCAACAATTATCCTTTCCGATTTAACATTTCTTGCCAAACACATACATTTACATGATTCAAAAATCCTCCCCGATTTCACTTTTTTACCGAATTGAATTGTAATGAGATAGAAAGTGGGGTGTATCATATAGTGGCTCCGTCCGTCTTTAGCCTTTCCTTACTTGTTTGGAAGATGCCAATATTCTGCTCTATTACAGATCTAGATACAACATCTTACATCGGATCTTCATCAAATTTTGCAGATCATTATATGTTTCAACTAGGAATACCTACCGTGAATGAGAAGTATATAGGCGCATGTTTTGCCACAGGCTTAAAGTGTTGTTATAGGCCTTCAAATGTCCGTCCGATTCTTCCTATTACCGCTGTATAATCTGTATTTATCATTCGATGTTGATCAATTTTTCCAGATCATGTTATATTTACTTTACTCGGAATAGCTGTTTTTGGATCAATTACTTTATTATTTACCATACTCATTCAATTTGACTAAAGATGAATTTAAAGTATACTGTATAATTTATATGAACTACATTAAATTGTTCTCATTGATTACTAAACCCTACCTGGGTTTAGTTGTTTTTGATAAATAGCCTTACCGTGATGTGGTTCGTACGTGGCCCCGAACCCACATGGGTTAAGGACTTTTAAAGAAGAAAAGATACAAAAGCTGTGTTTTTGTGAATTTAATAAAATAAAAATCCAAATTTTTAAGTTTCACGAAAAATATGACAACAATTATAAACATCAATTTTCATGTTCAAAACGATCCACTTTAATTACATGCTAATCGCGAGTAAATGTCAACCGATTTTAATTAAAATGGTCGAGAAATGGAACTTAAAATCATGCATTTTTAGTATATATTAGTGCAGGGTGTAAACTTCGACCAAATGTATTTACAGTTTTTTGCTTAGTTTATTTCCTTCTTCTTGAAGATTATTTTGTGTTGAATATGTATACTAAACTAAATTTGTTGTCGGAGATCCGTTAAACAACTGATTTGGACAATTGTTGTTCTCAGATTGCAAATCTTGTTAGAGTATCCTTGGATAATCAAAGTTTTCGTAAAATCAAAATTCCAAAAGATGAAGTATCCGGTGAAGTCTCGATTTTTTAGAAATCCTACTTCGAAAGAAATTCTTTTAGAAATTCTGAGAACTCACCCTAATTATCAAGAAAGAATTCACCGAATCCCAAATCTAGAGTCTTACCTTCATACCTTTGCAATATGGTGTTAATAAATCTGAAAAAAAAATGCAAACGAAGAGCTCTAAACAATTCAATAAATCTATTGAGTTTAGTCTGAGTCAATTATTTAAAGGGCAACTTGGGGTTTGGTTATCGCAACTTTTCGGTTACTGCAACAGGCATGGGCAGTAATTAGTTGCGATCATCGAGCTCGTACTGTGATGTAATCATTTTGAAAATCAAAATAAAATTGTAAATAAACTAACTGTGAAGCAGGAAAGGTACCACTATCATGTTACCAGGAAGTGTAAACTTTGTTTCTCTTTCTTCATCTCAGATTCCTATACTAAGATACGATACTTTGAAGCTCAGAACTTCTCCCGCCAGACATTTTAACGGTGACTGTCTGAGACAATCGGAAACCAACACTATGGTAACCCAGTTACATACGTTAACAACATTTCCCCCGAATATTAAATTGCTTATTACTGCATGTAACTGCGTAAAAAAGACATAAAACTATCAAACAATCAACAAAAAAACGACAATAACCACTAAAACTAAATAACCGAAAATAATTAAAATTCAAAGCATTTGTGATGTTTAAAATTCAATTGAATCGATTTTTTTCAATCATTATCATCAATGAAAATCTAAATAAATGTGTCGCTCAAAGTAAAACTTGAAATGCATACAAAATATTAGGTTTCTTTCCACAACAGCCCAAAACGAAGAAGAAACATTCGAAAAAAGAATTGTCGTTGAAGGGGTCTTTGCATGAAAATCACACATATTCACACCAAAAGCAAAAAAAGTTATGAGAATCACATTGGGGCACAGTGGTGTGTTTATTATGGTTATGGGAAATAAATTCACCAGTTCTTGTGTGTTGATGCGAAATGTGAAATGATTCCTACTTCGCTGTATTAGCGAAAGGTTTTCATTGAAGTTCAACAACTAAATCTTTCCATTAATAAAGACGTTTACTTACAGTGCCAAACTTCTTTATATTCTGCTTATAGAGTGCAGAAAAGTCCTATTGGGTGGCAGTAGGTGGGGATACCGTATTTTTGCTAAAACTACAAGTCACAAACTTTATTGTTGTATAATGTTTCTTTTATGCAACATCTTCGATATTTATAAACATGACTTTAATAGATTAGATTTACTTAGTTCTCATTAATGGCTACCATATTAGCCACAAATTTACGAGACGGGTTTCATAGCGTTAATGGAATTTTTAGGCCAAGGACGAACTCTTCTGAATGTGTATCAAATCTGTCCATATTTTTAAGTGCCGACTCTATAATAAGTGCAAAATTTATTTTTAAATGCTAAAGATTGTTCATAGTATAATTTATTACAAAATTTTTATTTCTTTTTTGGAAACGTTTTTCTAAGAACTTAGCTAAATTATTAAAACGACCACAAACGATTGCAAAGGGAGGAGTTATGGAATCGATTCAAACTTTGCACATGGTAATATTTTTCCCAAACATAGTTTAAGTTCGAAGATGGGCGAAATTGCCACGCCCATTCTGGTACCACTCACAAAAATAGTCATATTCCAAAGATAAATTAAAACCCATATAAGTTCCACACGGATATTCGGAATCAGCTAAATTTTTGCATTTCATAATGTTTTTATAATCACTTTAGGTGTACAAAATATGACGGTTTTTACCATGCCCCTTCCTGTACCTCCCACACAAATCACGCAAAACTACGTAAAATTAAAGTTGTTATAACTTCTATACTATACGCATGGAATATGGGCGATATTGCCTCAACCCCTCTGGTACCTCCCACACAAAGTTGCATAAACTTCGGTCACACTAAAACCGACATAACATCCGTAGGGGTAGTCAAAATCATTTACAATTGGATACTTAAAAAATGCTTTTATAATCACTTTAAACATAAAAAATATTTACGTTTTAGCCACGACCTTCTTGTATCTCCAACACTCTATCTATCCTAGGTAATATTAAATACTTCATAACTTCTATACTGGCGCATGGGATCCACTATGACTTGATATTGATTATGTTTTTACAATTGTTTTATAAATGTGGAACACAAATTATCTTGCCCTACGTTAAATTTTATTCCTTATTACTTCCATATATATGTTCTCTGAGAGTGAGGGTATATATAAGTCGGTTTTGCTGACTGAAGCTTACTTACTTGTTTTTAACAGTGTCTGATACAAAACCAACTGGATCATAAACAATATTTTGAAATAGACCTTTAGGTGGATTTAAATAATTCCTATGTATGCAATCCACTTTAATCGGATTTTGGCCATCAAACTATGTGAAAGCAATCGAAAATGAGGAAAGTGGAGTTCTGGCAGTATAACGCGTTTTCTTTCGAAACGATATTTTCATTCATAGGTTTTCAGAACTATAATTTTTCGAGTCAACCTAAAAGTAACAAAAGATCCGTAATTAATATTTTTAATTAATTAATAATTTTTTAATTAAGAACGCATACCTTCATTACATTTCATCAATTACAGTTTAAACTACTATTATAATTTTGTCTGTTTCTTTAAAAAGTTAACAAAATTGTTTCGATTACCATTTTGTCGATTTGTAGAACGGAGACACAGGACTTTAATAAAAAAGCGGGATTATGTGGAATGAAAAAATTATTAATCCCGCGAAAATCGGGATGAATGATCATATAGCCGACCCTACCCGACGTCATCTTACCTACGAAACTTATTCATAATTTTGATAACTATAGCTTATTTGAAATTTTTTGTCCATACGATATTTATTTTCAGGTTTATGTTTGATATTTGCAGAATGGGACGCTTTACGCTCGAACAAAATTGGGAAATATTAAAAACTAACTTCCAAAGTAGTGAGTCTCTAAAACAAATTGTAAGAAATTGACGTGGAACATTCTCGAGAAGAGATCGGCCTTCAGTTCAGTTAAGTTTGTGCGTCAATTTGTGAAGCAAGTTCATGAAAATTGATCGTTATTGGACAAACCAATCCGTAATGTTCACGCCCGCACTGGGCGAAAATCAATCGAAAACATTGTTACAGTGGCTGAACAGAAATTCCATCAATATCAACTCGTTATCGTTCTCAGGAACTGAGCATTTATCGCACTTTCCTTGAGAAGTGTTTTGCATAAAGACCTCGGCATGAAGGCTTACAAAGTTCAATTGGCTATGTCAATAAGCAAAATTGCCGCATATGGGGTTCAGAGAAGCCAATGCATCCACAACGAGTCACTGTTTGGTGTGGATTTTGGCCCATATTTCTTCGAAAATGAGCATGGAGCCGCCGTAACGTCAACGGTGAGCATTACCGTTTTGTTTCCAAAAATTCAAGAGAATGATATGGACGACATTTGGTTTCAACAAGACGGGGCCACATGTCACACAGCCAACGCAATCATCGATATTTTACACAATGTTTTTGAAAAACGAAATTGTGTTCATTACAATTGATTCAGATATTAATTTGAATAACTCATTGGTCGTATTATTGGATGTTTATATTGATTTTGTGGTTGTGGTTTTTCAAGTTGACTGTAGGAATTGATTTGTAGGAATTACGAAAAATAAAAGAAATAATCAATACCTTTCGAATGATGCCTAGATGATGAATATCGGACGAAAAATGACTCCATTTTTATACCCTACACCACTTCGTGGACTAGGGTATTATAAGTTAGTTTCGTGCCAAATGTTTGAAACACCAAGAAATAATCGAGCTAGACCCACCTTTAAGTATACCGATCGGCTTAGAATCACAAGCTGAGTGGATTTAACGATGTCTGTCTGTCCGTCCGTCTGCTGTCCATCTAAGCTTGTTCCCAATTGTTGTCCGATTGTCATGGAACTTGACAGAAGTTATTTTTTCTGGCCAAGGACCATCGGTATTGAATTTGGAGGAAATCGGTTCAGATTTAGATATAGCCCACATACAAATGTCGCTCCCGATTTGACTTTTTCCGCCCTCTAAAGCATATATAGTGTTGACGATCGATCAGGTCCTGTCGATGACGACATCGACTTGATCGATCTCAACGACTAAGTGTCATCCCTGACACTGGTAGGCCAGGAATGCAGCCAACTTAATATGTTTGTGATGTCCACTTTGCTTTGTTTTTTCGCAAAAGGTAAAAGTGACTTTCCAAAGACCACCGTGTCAATTAATAATAAACTATACTTTTCAAACCCCGAACCCGTCAGTGTTTTTATTTAAAGGAACCAACGCGTAAGTAAACGCCTTTTACTTACGTTACTTTGTGTTACTTGTGATTTCGTTGCTTGCATTTTCGTGCAACAACAACCACACTACACAGGCTTCTCACAAGATTCCGTCTTTGAAAACCTAACGAGTCCACCATCCTGGCAGGATCTCGTTCATATAGTACCCGATTTTCTTCAAATTTGGGTTAACACATTATCATCAAACTAGAAATACCTGTGGCGAAAGCGGGTTAGATCGGTTCAGATTTAGATATAGCCCCCATACAAATGTCGCTCCCGATTTCACTTTTTCCGCTTTAGAAACCACATATTGTACCCGATTTTCTTTATATTTGGTACAACATCTTATAATCTAACTTAAAACACCTATGGTGAAAGTGGGTAAGATCGGTTCAGATTTAGATATAGCCCTCATACAAATGTTGCTGCCTAATGTTGAACCGATTTTGGCCAAACTTTACATATTATATTTCGTAAATAAACATACATGGTGAAAGCGGGTCACATCGTTCCATGTTTCAATATACCCCCATACAAATGTCCTTTCCGATTTAAATTTTTTTGTAAAACACATACATTTACAGGATGCAAAAATCCTTCCCGATTTCACTTTTTACCGAATTGAATTGTAATGAGATATATAATTTCATCCGTCTTTAGCCTTTCCTTACTTGTTTGGTAGATGCCCATATGTCCATACTTTGGTATAACCCGAATGGGGCCCATTCTGATCTATTACAGCTCTAGAAACTAAATCCTACATCGGATCTTCAATTTTGCAGATCATGATATCTTTCAACTAGGAATACCTACCGTGAATGAGAAATATATAGGCCCATGTTTTGGACCAGGCCCAAAATGTTGTTATAGGCTCCCTTTTGAAATGTGGGTCCGATTCATCCTATTACTACTGCATAATTTGTAATATTCGTTCGTAATATTCGTTAAACATGACTAAAGATGAATTTATAGTAACTGTATAATTTATATGAACTACATAAAATTGCTCCCATGAAATACCTGGGTTTAGTAATCAAAGCGTGGTATATACGCAGGGAGTGGTGTAGGGTATTATATATTCGGCTCCGCCAGACTTTAGCCTTTCCTTACTTGTTTTTAAATAATTTAACACAGAAGATGAATATCCAGAGCCAAAATTTTCAAACTCGTTTTACAATAATGAGTGCTGCGGCGTCAATTTCCTTCCGATGGTCATCATTGATGCATCAACTGAAAGGTATTGTGGAGACTGGAAATTGTTTTTACATCTGTAGTGACCGCGACTCAGCCTAATAAATAGTATGACACATACGCTCTATCAAAACAGCTGTGGATTAATTTTTTCATGAACATTTGTATGTGCAGAAGATATCGGCAAGAAGACAACCTCGACTCTTGAATATCGATCAAAAACATCTAAAAACTCAGTAGTTTGAATGAATTACGCTATGAACTGCTTTTGTATCCGCCATATTCTTGAGATCTATGACTGCTTTTTGTTCGGAAATTTTAAAATATTTCATTTCAAATGGTGATGGATGACATCAAGAAATTGGTGAAAGTCTTGCCCAGGATGGAGACTATTAATATAGCAAGACATCAACTCCCAATCAAGTTAAACTTCAGCCACAAAGCAATTCACAGATCAATCAATACAATTTCTTTAAAGTCTGATCAAATCGATATAAATAGTCATTTCCAACAAAGCATTACAAAACCACTGTTTGAAGTGGCAAGAAATCGAAAAGCAACAAAGTCTGTGGCAGAAAAAGGGTTACACACGCTGGCCTACGGACGGACAAACTGCCTGGCTGACTAACTGACAGAGTGGCCTGTTGTGATTCAATTACGTATGCATTGCGGACACCGAGCGATCCATTGTATGGCGCGGCGCGAACACTGGAAGCGAAAAAAGTCTAAACCGAAAATCAATTAAGACGAATTGTTGAGGAAAAAAGCGCCTTTGACAACTATGTGTTGTCTACTAAATAAAGTTATATTAATGATAGTTTTATGAGAACAAATAAAAAATCGCCATAAAAATGTTTTGAACGAAATCAATTGAAATCGAACAATGCCAGAATTGATGGTAATCGCATGTAATGCCATTGTTAGCAACCGCCACATGGACAGACGGACTGACGGCCAGACTATGGCGGCGGGTGTCTCCCGCCGTTCGTTCGTAATTCGGTGGGTTATTGAAAATTTGACTTGGCAGCGTAGAAAAAACATAAATAAATTAAATTGAAGTTGAAGTTGAATACCACAATATGTGATAAATATTATGCGGGGCTTTCGGACTACAACAATAACAGCAACAACAACAACAAAAACGTGTCACTGTATGCACTACTAGTGAACAAAATTTGAAATGCCATTCAGGCAACAATGGCGAATTGATATCAACACATCGATCAATTTCAAAATAAACGCACAATACCAACGCTATGTTTGATGTATTACTTTGCTTATGATTTCAATGCATAATTAAAACTTAAGCTTTCTTTGTTTCCATTTCAATTTCAAAAGCGAAGCAATTGATCATATCATGCTGGAATTGTTATCAACTTTTAAATGGTTGGATTTTGTGATAGCATTCACACCGCTGCAAAGATTGGTGTTTTCAAAAGTATGTACATGAACCCACAAGTTTGTTAAATGAATGTCGAATGATCAGCTGAGAAGCTATTATGGCTGGAAGAGAGAGAAAATTCACCAAGTAAATTTGAAAAAATATCCATTGTGCAAATGCCATTTGCAAGAAATACTTCTGCCCTGACCGTGTGATATTTCAAAATTACAGAGTTAATTCCAAAAAATCGATTTGAACCACTGAGCGTTGGAACGGTTTTATCTCATATCACTTATCAAAACTTTGACATAAGTTGTATGGGGTTAAATAACCCTCTGTTACACTTTTACTTATAGGTGTTCCCTAGCTGAAATATATCCTGTAGTAATAGGTCAAATGAATAAATCTGATCGGAAATTTGGCGGAAAAAAATCTATTATTTTTGGTGTTACCAACATTTAGCGTGAAACTAAATTATAATACCCTTTTACACGCAGTGGTGTAGGATATAATAACGCTGGTGAGTTCTCACACAAAGTTTTTCGAGGTCTGGAATATTCACTGTAATTTGTTTGATTGCTTTGAAATGGAAACAAATATTCAATTTTGTTTCGTTGTCTGAGAATTTTCATATTTCCGAAATTGAATTTAAAATTTTTATACCCTACACCATGTCTTTGTGCATTTGTTTGTAACACCCAAAAGGCAACGAGATAGACCCATCGTTCATTACACCGATCGACTTAGAATCACTTTTTGAGTCGATTTAGCGACGTCCGTCCATCTATTCTTGTAATCAAAGTCCAGGTCGCAATTGTTGTTAGAACTAAATTAAACTTTGCACAACGAAGTTTTATGGGATAAGGACGAACTCTATTTAATTTGAAGCAAATCGGTTCAGATTTAGATGTAGCTCCCATACAAATTTTGCTTCCGATTTTACTCTTTCCGCTCTAGAAACCACACATTTCAAGTGATTTTCTTCAAATTTAGCAAAATGTCATATATTTTAACTAGAAATAGCTCTGGTAGAATTAGGCCAGATCGGTTCAAATTTATATATAGCTCCCATACAAATGTCTCCTCCGATTTGACTCTTTCCGCTCTAAAAACCACATATTTTAACATATCTTCTTCAAATTTTGCAAAACAAATTATATTTCAACTAGAAACAGCTCTGGTAAAAATTTGTCCGATCGGTTCAGATATATATATATATATATATATATATATATATATATATATATATATAGCTCCAATACAAATTTCGCTACTGAATTGAATATTTCCGCTCTAGGAATAGCATATTTGAACAAATTTAGCAAACCATCTCATATTTCAACTACAAGCATCCATGGCGAAAGTGGGTCAAATCGGTTCAGATTTATATAACGCTCTCATATAAATGACTCCCCCGATTTAACACTTTCCGCTCTAGAAACCACATATTTAACAGGTTTTCATCAAATTTGGGAAAGCGTTTTATATTTCAGAAAACCTATGCCATTCAAAGTTCAGATAAAAGTATGAAATTTGTAGCATATATACACCAGGTTCAAATGTAACGATCTTCTTGTACCCTACACCAAAGGGTATATTGACTAGGTGTAGGTTATCGTATAGTCGGCCACGCCCGACTTTAACCTTCCTTACTGGTTCTACTGAGGTTCGAAAAATTGTCGGAGTTTTTATTTCGAGAACAAATTTCGAAAAAAGCTATAAATATATATATATTGAAACCATTGAAAAAAATCTGAATATACTTTATCTGATGAAAAGGATTGGCTCGACTTTGAACGAATCACGGTAAACGCGTTTTGAATCCGACACTCATTCCTATTTTTGTAAAGAGTACAGGACCTCCAAGGGATATTTTGAATAGACATGGACAATGATTTTCATAAACCATGAAATGCCAACAAATCCAGCAGTCCGTGGACTTTAAAGCCTTTTGATATATCAACACATTTTTGAAAGAAGTTCATCCAAGAACCTAAACCTACGTTAAGAGGACGATGGATTTTGTTCTCCTGTCGGATACTGAAATATACCATAGCATAGTAATAATTGCCCGATAACTTACATGTACTCATCTAGGTACATATATGGCATAACTTTTTTTGCGCGAATGCTGCATAACATTTTCTAAGATTTTGTTGTTGAATCCAATATAAGTTTAAATTACCACATAAGAGTTATTTAAAGTCGAATTTCTCAAACCATTTTGTTTAAAAATCGGCATTTATAGGGCTCAAGATCCTGTCAACAAGCGCTTGTCGACGAGTGATGCTCAAAACCGTAAGTATTAAATGGAAAAATCTTATACTAAAAGAGTGCATTCGCAATTGCATCAAACTGTGTTGAGAGATTTAGATTTTTATTCTAAACGTGAAATTAGTAAAAAATAATATCTTAATATTTTATTTTTTGCACTAACTACAAACTTCCTATTGCAAACGCGGATTAAATCATCAACATCTGGCAACAACATATGATTAGAATTCAGTAATTTGTTTTAATGTATTAATATTTCATCATCACACTTTACGTTTTGTTCTCAATTCTTTATCATTCGCTTAGTTAATATGATGTAATAGATTAGAATAATGTTAGCGAAAACATTTTTTTATTTCCACGAAATTTAAGCCACAATCTAAATTTAAGTGGGCTGACATCATAGAAAGAAGTCTGAATGGTATTGCGACTTGGGTAGAATAATTACATTTTTACGTCTTCCCAATTATTCTGTATTGTCATTCTTTTATAATACAACTAGCTGACCCGGCGAACTTCGTTACGCTTAAATTCGTTAATGCAACGAAAAAAAGAATTCCGAGCATGCACATGCTGCTTTATATAACTATGTCAATTCAAATTCTTTATTAAAAAGTCGTGTTAAATACAATGGAAATAACTAAAGTAAAAGAATAACGATGTGCTTTAATGAAACCGCAATGATTGACTTATCAGCCAACCTTGCGCTTTTTCACTGAAGTGCTTTATGGTACACAACGTTTTTCGTTTTGTTCTCTGGCGCGTACACGTACAAAGCGGAAGGTTTGCCGACACGTGAGCACGCCACATACAATTGACCATGTGAAAAACATGGGAACTCAAGATTGATTCCACAAACATCCAGCGATTGTCCTTGCGCCTTATTAATTGTCATAGCGAAGGCGAGACGCACCGGAAATTGAAGACGCTTAAACACGAATGGCAAATCGTTCGCAATAAGAGGAATCCGCGGAATGAGAACATCTTCGCCCTTGAATTTTCCCCTCAAAATCGTCGTTTGAATGATGTTTGATTTGAGTGCCTTCACAACCAAACGCGTACCGTTACAAAGTTTTGGTGCATTGAGATTACGCAACAAAATTATAATTGAGCCGACTTTCAATTTCAAAAAGTGTGGCGGCAAGCCCGGGACATCCAGAGAATTCCAAAATTCTGTCGGATAGTTCGTGACTTCGTTTTCATCCATCACGGAGTCGACGGATTTGTATGAATGCAACTCACCGGAGATATCATTTTGAATGACGAAATTCAAATGATCGACATCCTTGTTTTTCGCAGCCAAAATCGCTCGTGCACTCAGCCAATCATGGTCAACATAATTCTGCGCGATATTCGGAAAAACCTTCATGATGAGCTCTTCCGGCGTAGTTGTAATGCTGCAAAAATTTTGTGGAAATTCAATTAAGCCGGTAACTAATTCGACTGGAATCACGCCATTACCCATCGCCAACAATTGTCTAGAGAACTCCTCAGCGGACTGGTCACTTCGTAAAGCAACTCGCATGTTCGTTTTCAAGTGCAATTTCTTCACGTATTGCCATAAAGCCGACGCCTTCAGGCAAGCGTTCAATTCATCTGCTGGAGTTGATCTTGGAATGACAGGCAGCGTTTGACGAAAATCGCCTGACAACAAAATCAATGCGCCGCCGAAATTTCGTGTGTCATTCCGTAAATCTTTCAATGTGCGATTTAAAGCTTCCAATGCGCGTTTGCGAGCCATTGTACACTCGTCCCACACAATAATCTTGCATTGTTGCAATACTTTTGCCATCGCAGAGTTCTTTGAAATGTTGCATATCGGTTCTTCATCCACTTGCATATTCAAAATATGTAATAATATTCGAAGAAATTAATTGAGTTTCATAATTACCGACATATGAAATCACAAAAGAAATTACATTGACATGAAAAAAAAATTTAAAACATTCGAAATATTATTTGGTTTTGTTAAACTCACAAAAAAACAGTAAAATTTTCGTTAAAATCTTCCCGGATTTTATATTTTTCTGGAAATTGTCCTACATCCTATGTCCTTCCTTGGGCCAACACGAATTCATCAAGCCCAAAATCGTGAAAATCAGACGATCCGTTATAAAGTTTTGCGTGTTCACACGGACGGCATTCTCTTTTATAAATATAGATTTAACTGTCGGTTCCTTGTTTTTATATAATGCTAAAATTTAATTTTTTTAAAATTTAATTTTGATTGTGACTGACCTAAAATGGTTCCAACTAAACGGTTAGAATGGCGAAATTCGGTGTGTACATACTTCTTATTACGCAGACACGTAAAATAAAGAGATTTTAGAAGTCGTCATTTTCCGCTCTAGACCCCATATTGTACCCGATTATCTTTAAATTTGGCACAACATCTTATAATCCAACTAGAAACACATATATTGAAATTAGGTAAAATCGGTATATATTTAGATATAGCCCCCATACAAATGTCGCTCCCTATTTGACATTTTCCGCTCTAGAAACGACATATGGTACCCGATTTTCTTTAAATTTGGCACAACATCTTATAATCCAACTAGAAACACCTATGTACAAATTGGATAAGATCTGTTCAGATTTAGATATAGCCCCCATACAAATGTCGCTCCCGATTTGACATTTTCCGCTCTAGAAACCACATATTGTACCCAATTTTCTTTAAATTTGGCACAACATCTTATAATCCAACTAGAAACACGTATATAAAAATTGGTTAAGATTGGTTCAGATTTAGTTATAGCCCCATACAAATGTCGCTTCCTATTTGACATTTTTCGCTCTAGAAACGACATATTATACCCGATTTTCTTGAAATGTAGCACAACATCTTATAATCCAACTAGAAATACATATGCAGAAATTAGGTATGATCGGTTCAGATTTAGATATAGCCCCCATACAGATGTCGCTCCCGATTTGACATTTTCCGCTCTAGAAATGACACATTGTACCCGATTTTCTTTAAATTTGACACAACATCTTATAATCAAACTAGAAACACCTATGCCGAAAGTGGGTAGGATCGGTTCAGATTTAGATATAGCCACCATACAAATTTCCGTCCCGATTTGACATTTTCCGCTCTAGAAACGACATATTGTACCCGATTTTCTTTAAATTTGACACAACATCTTTTAATCAAACTAAAAACACATATGCAGAAACTAGGTATGATCGGTTCAGATTTAGATATAGCCCCCATACAAATGTCGCTCCCGAATTGGCATTTTCCGCTCTAGAAACGACACATTGTACCCCATTTTCTTTAAATTTGACACAACATCTTATAATCAAACCGAAAGTGGGTAGGATCGGTTCAGATTTAGATATAGCCACCATACAAATTTCCGTCCCGATTTGACATTTTCCGCTCTAGAAACGACATATTGTACCCGATTTTCTTTAAATTTGACACAACATCTTTTAATCAAACTAAAAACACATATGCAGAAACTAGGTATGATCGGTTCAGATTTAGATATAGCCCCCATACAAATGTCGCTCCCGAATTGGCATTTTCCGCTCTAGAAACGACACATTGTACCCCATTTTCTTTAAATTTGACACAACATCTTATAATCAAACTAGAAACACCTATGCAGGAAGTGGGTAAGATCGGTTCAGATTTAGATATAGCCCCCATACAAATGTCGCTCCCGAATTGGCATTTTCCGCTCTAGAAACGACACATTGTACCCCATTTTCTTTAAATTTGACACAACATCTTATAATCGAACTAGAAACACCTATGCAGAAAGTGGATAAGATCGGTTCAGATTTAGATATAGCCCCCATACATATGTCCCGATTTGATCTTTGCCGCTTTAGAAACCACATATTGTACTCGATTTTCTTTAAATTTGGCACAACAGCTTATAATCCAAGTAAAAAACCAATGATGAAAGTGGCTAAGATCGGTTCATATTTTTTCTGTTATGTCTGTTTGGTTTACTTGTTATGTCTGTTTGGTAAATCATCGCCAGAGTCATTTGCTTTGATTCTGCTTTCCGTCTCTTCAATAATAGAGTCATTCGAATCAATTTTCTGTAATTGCGTGATTATTGTTCCAATCTTTAATGTTTCATACCGTTCACATTTCCTATGATATGCTATTTCTTTATATATATATAGCACGCCAGGATCTATTAAAATGCGTACCTGAGAAAATAATTTTATAAGCACTAATGAGAATTTCCATGAATATGAATATTCCTATTTATATTAAAATAGCTGTACCTAATAATCGAAACATGGATGTGTTCAGTTTTACATAACTCCATACACAATTATGAGTACCTGTGTTTTTTTTTTCAAAACTGATAAACTATTAGGGATTTGGTATTCGGTGTAGAGAAGAGTTAATTAACATTTATTTAATATATCCTTGCCCAACCCTCTGCTACAGAGTTCATGAGTTAAATGCAATTTGAACTTCGAAAAGAATGAACATATTTAACCCATCTTCACCTCAACGTATTATCCATTGCATATGTCTTACAAGCATGCTGAGAAATAGGATACCAATAGCAAACCATGGAATATTGTTTTACACTTCATGCTTGACGGAAAACTTGTGAAAATACTGGTAGCCTAAGTCTCACACTTCACCTTCAAAGTACATTTTAGCGGATGACCGAAAAAAGGAAAAACCTCACAACACACACACACAAAACACGCACCCTAAATTGTTATGACAACCCGCAAGGAGATTTTGAAAATTCCAATAATTGCTAATCATAAAAAATCACACAAAAAGCAAACTCTGCACAGAGAAAGAGGGAACAAAGGTCCCAACAAAACGCACATTTTGCTAAATACAAGAACAAAAGGAAAACAAAGCACTGAACTGATACAAATCGCAATGAGACGATAACAGGCACAAAGTCTATAGAAGCCATACTTAAGGACTCTTTGTGATTCCCTCTGCCGGGAAACAAATCGAATTTCAAATCTACACAACACACAAAACACTGCCCGTTCACAGCAGACAAAATAGGCGATGCTGTTGATGATAGCGAGCTGTGGACGATATTGGGTGCTCGTTGATGGTGATGGCGATGATAAACAATTTGTCTAAGACTTTTCATAACACTCAGATTAGAGATAGAGCGTTCGCTTTTGAGAATCTTTTCCGTTTCTTTGTTTTTGCCAATCGATAGATAAAACGTTGTTGTTCAAGGGTTTTCCACACTGATCCCAAACCAACAACCAACAGAGTGCTGAGGAGGGGAGGCTTAACATAATTCGTTTGTTTTCATCATATTACAAATTGCGTGTGATAACAATCAAAACCTTTGCAAACGAAATCTTCAAATCCCTATTGTTTGGTTGGCAAATGCTGCACAGTGTTTGGAAACGAAAATGCCCTCATATTTGAAGAGTTTTTATACTGTCCACCATAGAACGGAGAATTCGTTTAAGTTTGTTATTCCGATCTGACACCTTATAAAGTATATAATATGTAATTAATTTTGGAAGATTATGACGATCAAGAATATAATATAATCTAATAAAATTATAAGATGATCTAGTTGAAAACATAGCATCTAAACGAAAGGTGTCAGGTCATCCAAATTGTCCAATAATACGAAATCGATCCAGAGGTAAATATTTTACTCTAACAGGGACAAGAAACATAATATAGCCAAACCAAAACAAATACAACTATTGAAAAAATAATTTTGTAAATAAATAAAGGGTGATTTTTTAGCTATTATCTATGTTTCACTGTCAAACATCTTCAGTTTGGTCTACAATTTAACCATGAATCGTCTTACAAACGAACAACGCTTGCAAATTATTGAATTTTATTATCAAAATGCGTGCTCTGTTAAGAAAGTTCATCGCGCGCTTCCATTTTATGGTCAGTTTAATCGACCCACTTAAGCGGCTATTCGGGCTATTGTGACTAAATTTCGCACCAAATTTACATTGTTGGACATTAAACCACCAACACGCTTACGTGGAGTGCGAACTGAAGAAAATATCGCAGCTGTATCGGCCAGTGTTAATTATGACCATCAATTATCGATTCGTCGCCGTTCGCAGCAATTGGGCCTCTGTTACTCAAAAACGTGGAAATGCCAAAATTGGACTAAGCGGATGGGCCTTTTGAGGCGCAGTCAAGGTCAACATTTGCATGAAATAATCTTCAAATATTAAATTATATGGACCGTACTATCGATTCAAATAATGATTTCTGCATATTAGCTTTTAAAAAATCACCCTTTATAATATTTTTATTATTTCAAACCACGCTTAAAAGGCAAGGGTTTTCAATAGATTGAGGCAATAGGTTTACATATCGAAATAATAATGCTTATATTTTCAAAAATACCATAAATATTGTTAGATAGTGAATGTTACAGTTGGTTGTATTTCAATTCTATTTTAATTCCAAAAGTAAAAATTTGAAAATCCAATATCTCCCGTAGATAGATCAAAATAACTTAACTTCATGATTCAACCAAATTTTGTCGTAAATGTAAAAAGTACGAATTTGAAAAAATCTTTTTATTTTGTATGTCTATACAGACAGAGGAATGTATACACAAAATTCCATGATTCTAGCTGCGCCCATTTGGTTTGTACCATTTTTATCTCCTTTTTCCTATTTTACCTTTTTAAGAGTACGACTTTCAAAAATCTCTTTATTGTACGTCTCAACGAAATTAGAGGGATGTACACACCGAATTTCATCATTCTAGCTGTAGTCGTTTAGTTGGTACTATTTTTATTCCTCTTTACCCATTGTATCCCTTCAAAGTACGAATTTGGAAGAAACCTTTTATTTTTTGTGTCTACGCAGTCCGAGAAATGTATACTCCGAATTTCGTGCCTCTAGCAGCGGTCATTTGGTTGGAACTATTTTTTCCCATTTAAACCCCAAAAAGTACGAATTTCGAAAAATTCGTTTATTTTACGTGTCTAGACAATCAGAGGAATGTGCAGCCCTTTGGTTGGTACCATTTTTATCCCCCTATTCCCACTTTACCTCTTAAAAGTACGAATTTGGAAACATAACTCTATATTAGGTATCTACTCAATTGGAAGAATGCACGAATTTGCACTGAATTTTGTGTTTCTACCTGTTCTCGTTTAATATGTACGATTTTTATCCCTTTTTGCCCCATTTCACCCACTAAGAAAAAAAATCACTTTATGGTGCACGTATTTGTTATAGGGGGAATGTGCATACCCAATATCAAGTATATTGCAAAAATATCAGACATATTGTAAAAATATGGGTAATTTTTCAAAATATTAGGGGTTATTATGCATATTTCTCGTCCTTGTAAGCAATTTTTTCCCCTTTTTGGCCGATTTCGCCCAGTTTCAATCCCAACCGATCTTCGACTATAAGACGTATTTGTGGAAAATTTGGACGTCCGGCGAAGGAGGTCGGACATGGCTAGATCGTCTTAGAATTTTATGACGATCAAGAATATATACTTTATAGAGTCTCATGTCGATATTTCAAGGTGTTACAAACGGAATGACAAAGTTAGTATACCCCCATCCTGGAGGTGGAGGGTATAAGAATGAAAATCGATATATACTTCGCTCTGGCTGTGTAGACTAGAAAAATAAAAAAACTTTCGATATTTCTACTTTTAGGGTCAAAATGGGCAAAAAGGGATAACAGGGATGTACAGACGAAAACGGGAAAGGGTATAAAATTGCTGCAGCTGAATATCAAAATCGATGTATATTTCGATATGGCTGAAAAAAATATAATTCAATGAGGATATTCTAGTAACTGAATAGACGTGGAAAGTAGAGGAAAATTTCAAATATATACTTTTAAGGGGAGAAAGGGAACAAAAATGGTGCCAATCAAATGGCTGCAGCGGGAATAATCAAAATCGCTTCGATATGGTTGCGTAGACTCGTACTTTTAGGGCCCAAATGGGCAATAAGGAATAAAATTGGTACCGACCAAAAGGCTGCAACTAGAGTCATAAAAATTGGTGTGTACGTTCCTCTGACGTGTAAAATGAAGGAAAGTCTAACAATTGTACTTTTAAGGGGAAAACGTAAAAAAGGAGATAAAAAGGGTACCACACAAACGGTTGCAGCAAATGTAATAAAAATCGGTCTAGAGGGACCGATAGAACCATAAAAAAATTTTGGTAGGCTTGCCCTATAAGTGAAATCTACAGCGGTAATATAGGGTGGGTCATTTGAAATTATATTCGGCTATAAAAAAGTACTGATTATTTTTTCAAATTTCTGGTTTTATTGGAAAGGTTGAACTTTGTCGTTTAATAATGGAACTCAATGCCATGCATATGACTACCACGGCTGGCTCGTCAGTACCTAATCTGATCAACCCAATTTTCCAGTACAGCCCGAAATCCATACCATACAGTGACTTGTTGTGGATGCATTGGCTTCTCAATAGTCATGTGTGGGTTATCTGAACCCCATATGAGGTAATTTTGCTTATTTACATAGCCACCGTGATGAAAATGAACTTCATGAAGACTGAACTGAAGGAGATCTCTTCTAGACATTTTTACACGCAAATTTCTTACAGTTTGCGTTAAAGACTCACTACTTTGGAAGAAAGTTTTTAATATATCCCATTTTTATTATGTCAAACATAAACTTGAAAATAAAATTGAATGTTATTTCAGGGACAAAGTAATCGGTAGTTTAAATTTTAAATGACCCTCCCTTTATCGAAATCACGCCATGGTTGAGGTTATGTAAGATTCGGTCCGACCCCAAAAATACATTAACAAAAAACCCTAACCCACCTAGACAACCTATCGGCACATTAACTTTTAACCAGCTGAGAATTTTCAAAGTCTAATAAATAACACTTTACAATCTCTTGTTAACCTTTTCGAACCACTGTGCTCTGGCAGACAGAGATGCGAATACTGATGCTGATGATGAGAGGTGTGTTCACGACCTAAATGTGGTTGTGGCTACGGATTTGGCTATTGTTGTATAACACGGCTGCCGGTGGCGCTGCTGCTGCCGTTGTTGCTGTTGTGATTATGCCTCCGCCTCCTTGTTATTTCTTCTTTTTCAGAAATTTCACTTCATATGCCCGTGTGTTGTTTGTGAAATCTGTCCATCAAATTGCAATTCTACTCTCAACAACTCGAGTGAAAAGTAGACAACGGGTGCTGATAAGCGGAAGGATGAAAACGGTTGGCATCAGGAGCAGCAACGACAACAATAGAAGAAGGTTTGTTGTAATAATAATCCCTTCAATTGTGTACTTGTTTCACTATGATACCCTCTTGTGTGTTTACAACCTCTAGTTTTTGGTATTAGCGTATCTGATACTATTGAATGTGCTACAATGCACAGTGGGCTGAGTAAAAGTAAAAAGGTAGAGATTTTCTGTGAGATACCAGCCATGTAAGGGAAAATAGTACCTTTAAAATGTATAAATCGAATCATAAGAGAAATGTATAAATCGCATTTCGTGTTTTCAGCTGCAGACGGGCAAAATTTTTATTTCCTTTCGCCCCGTTTTCACCAAAAGTGTTCAAAAAACAAGTAAAACCGGCGTTAAGTTCGGCCGGGCCGAATTCCATGATTCTGCCATTCTGCTGCCATTTGGTTGGTACCATTAAGAGTACGACTTTCAAAAATCTCTTTATTGTACGTGTCTACGCAATTAGAGAGATGTAGACACCGAATTTCATCATTCTAGCTGTAGCCCTTCAGTGGGTACTATTTTTCTCCCTCTGTACCCATTGTATCCCTTGAAAGTACGAATTTGAAAAAAACCTATTGATTTTTCTTGTCTACGCAGTGAGAGGAATGTATACTCCCAATTTAGTGACTCTAGCTGGGGCCATTTGGTTGGTGCTATTTTTATCCCCTTTTTCCATTTTAATCCCAAAAAGTACGAATTTCGAAAAATTCGTTTATTTTACGTGTCTACGCAATCAGAGGAATGTATACACCGAATTTCATTATTCTAGGTGCAGCCGTTTGGTTGGTACCTTTTTTATCGCTCTATTCCCATTTTACCCCTTAAAAGTACGAATTTGGAAAAAATACTTTTATATTATGTATCTACTCAAGTAGAGGAATATACACTCCGAATATCGTGTTTCTAGCAGTTGCCGTTTAATATGTACCATTTGTATCCCTTTTTGTCCCATTTCACCCCCTACGAATAAAAATCGCTTTATGGTGCACGTAGTTGTTATAGGGGGAATGCGCATACCCAATATCAAGTAAGTAAGAACAGACATATTGAAAAAATGCTTGAATACTCTAAAGTGTTAGGGGTTATTATGGGTATTTTTAGTCCTTGTGAGGGAAAAATTGTTCCCTTTGGACCGATTTTGTACAGTTGCAATCCCAATCGATCTACGACTCCACGACGCATTTATGGAAAATTTGACGTTGTAGCTCCTTTCGTTTACATGCTAGCGTGCTTTCAACAGACGGACGGACGGTCGCACGGACATGGCTAGATCGTCTTAGAATTTTATATTTCAATAAAGAACCTGCTTTGAAAGTGATATATAAGGGTGCACTTTTTAATGCAGCGCCCTTACAAATGGGCCCCCAGATTACACTATTATCGCTCTAGAATCCATATCTTACATTGGATCTTAATAAAATTTGCAGACCATGTTATATTTCAATAAAGAATATCTACTTTGAAAGTGATCAATAAAGGTCCACTTTTTATTGCAGCGCCCTTACAAATGGTTACCCATTTTAATTATTACCTCTCTAGGACCCACATTTTACATCGGAAGTTTTTCAAATTTTGAAGATTATATTATATTTAAACTAAGAATACATACAATGAAAGTCAAATATATGGGTCCATATTTTGGTATAACCCCCATACAAATTGGGCCCCCATTCTACTCTAATACAGTTCCAGATCCCATATCGTGCGTTGGATGTCGATACAATTTTGCATATCATGTTATATTTCAACTAAGAATACCTACTTTGAAAGTGATCTATATGGAACCAGTTTTTAATGTAGCGGCCTTACAAATGACACCATCTTAATTTTTAACCCTCAAAGACCCCCCAGAGCAAAATTAAACCAATTTTTGATCGATTTTCATTTATTTATGGGCATAATTTCATAATTAAATTATGCCCAAAAATAAATTGAAAATCACCCAAATCTAAAAATCGCACAAGCAATTGGGACATTTTTCGTATGAAAAATCGGCCAAAAAATTTACTAATTCTAAATATGAAAAATCGCCCAAAATATATCTCCAGATACGGCTTCGCAGAGTAAAGGATTTAAGCGTTACCGACTTCGGTCGGGCTTAGTTATTTTCTCCTCTGCGGTATGTCCAAAGCTGGGTATGCAGAGTAAACGTTTTCAGGGTTCATGAAAAATCACCCAATGAGTCATTATACCCTCCACCTCCAGGATGGTGGTATACTAAATTTGTCATTTCATTTGTAACACCTTGAAATATCAACGATCGATATGGTCGTCATAAAATTCTAAGACGATCTAGCCATGGCCGTCCGTCCATCTGTTGAAAGCACGCTAGCATCTAAACGAAAGGAGCTAGGAGGTCCAACTTTTGCATAAATACGTCTTATAGTCGTAGATCGGTTGGGAAATTTTTTTCCCTCACAAGGACTAAAAAACCCACAAATACGCCCAATATTTTAGAGTATTTAAGCATGGTGCTTCAATATGTCGGCTTGTACTTACTTCATATTGGGTATGCACATTTCCCCAATAACAAAAAAGTGCACCATAAAACGATTTTTACTCGTAGGGGGTGAAATGGAGCAAAAAGGGATAAAAATGGTACATATTAAACGACTACAGCTATAAACACGAAAGTCGGTGTGTACATTCCTCTAATTGAGTAGATACATAATACGAAATTATTTTTTCCAACTTCGTACTTTTAAGGGATAAAATGGGAATAGAGGGATAAAAATGGTACCAACCAAACGGCTGCACCTAGAATAATGAAATTCGATTTATACATTCCTCTGATTGCGTAGAAGGATTGTTCGAAATTCGTACTTTTTGGGGTTCAAATGGAAAAAGGGGATAAAAATAGTACCTACCAAATAACCGCAGCTAGAGTCATGAAATTCGGAGTATTCATTCCTCTGACTGCGTAGACACGACAAATAAAAGGTTTTTCCAAATTAGTACTTTCAAGGGATACAAAGGGTACTGGGGATAAAAATAGTACCTACTAAACGAATACAGCTAGAATGATGAAATTCGGTGTGTACATCCCTCTAATTGCGTAGATATGTAAACTAAAGAGATTTTAGATAGTCGTTCTCTTGATGGGGTAAAATTGGAAAAAGGGGATAAAAATGGTAACAACAACATGGCCGCAGCTAGAATCATGTAATGCAGTGTATACATTCCTCTGACTGCATAGGCACGCAAAATAGAAAGATTTCTCAAAATTCGTACATTAACGGCAAAAGTTTGTTGATTCATGAATTAGTTTGCACTATGTATGTGA
This sequence comes from Polietes domitor, assembly GCA_947397865.1. Taxonomy (NCBI): domain Eukaryota; kingdom Metazoa; phylum Arthropoda; class Insecta; order Diptera; family Muscidae; genus Polietes; species Polietes domitor. Next base: position 145,994,867 of record OX377619.1, read on the forward strand.
GATAATGGATTTTTAAAATTTGTATTTTTGGAATTAAAATAGAATGGAAATACAACCAACTGTAGCACCCACTACCTACCAATATTTATGGTATTAAAGCTTTTTTTTTTTTTGAAAATAAAGGGTGATTTTTTAAGAGCTTGATAACTTTTTTAAAAAAAAAAACGCATAAAATTTGCAAAATCTCATCGGTTCTTTATTTGAAACGTTAGATTGGTCCATGACATTTACTTTTTGAAGATAATTTCATTTAAATGTTGACCGCGGCTGCGTCTTAGGTGGTCCATCCGCTTAGTCCAATTTTGGCATTTCCACGTTTTTGAGTAACAGAGACCCAATTGGTGCGAACGGCGACGAATCGAAAATTGGTGGTCATCATTAACACTGGCCGATACAGCTGCGATATTTTCTTCAGTTCGCACTCTACGTAAGCGTGTTGGTGGTTTAATGTCCAACAATGTAAATTTGGTGCGAAATTTAGTCACAATAGCCCGAATAGCCGCTTCAGTGGGTCGATTAAACTGACCATAAAATGGAAGCGCGCAATGCACTTTCTTAACAGAGCACGCATTTTGATAATAAAATTCAATAATTTGCAAGCGTTGTTCGTTTGTAAGACGATTCATGATGAAATGTCAAAGCATACTGAGCATCTTTCTCTTTGACACCATGTCTGAAATCCCACGTGATCTGTCAAATACTAATGCATGAAAATCCTAACCTCAAAAAAATCAATCACAAAAACAATATTTATTTTGAAATAATAAAAATATTATATTTACTTATAAAATTATTTTTTCAATATTTGTATTTATTTAGGTTTGGCTATATTAAAAAAAATATATTTTCCTGTAATATTACTGCACTTCAACGAAAATCGACAGCCTCTGTGGAATGCAATCCATGGTGGAGGGTATAAAAAGTTTGACCCGGCCGAACTTAACGCCGTTTTTACTTGTTCATATTAGATATTATTTATTTCAAAAATTATCTTATGGCAAAACAAGTAATTAAATACTAAAGTCAGCGGGGCTTCCACTTTATACGTCACACACACTATATTTTGGACAAATGAAATCCAAGTACACAATGTATGTTTCCAGGTTGAAATGATGTGGTCAGATCAAAATCTGGTAAAATGTGAATTTTCTGAAGCATAAAAATTAAAATCGGGAGCGAAAATTGTATGGAACCTATATCTAAGTCTGAACCGATCTGACCCATTTTCACCACAGATATTTCTAGTTGAATTATAGGGAGCTGTGCCAAATTTGAAGCAAATCGAGTGAAATATGTAATCACTAGAGCGGAAAAAGTCAAATCGAGAGCGAAATTTGTATAGAAGCTATATATAATATGAACCGATCTGACTCGATTTCACCATAGATATTTCTAGTTGAAATATAAGATTCTGTGTCAAAATTGCAGGAAATCGGTTAAAATATGTGGATTCAAAGGCGAAAAAAGTCAAATCGGAAGCAAAATTTGTATGGGAGATTTATATAAATCTGAAACGATTTATGTCACTTTCACCATAGATGTATTAAGTTGCCAAATTTGAAGAAAATCGGTTAAAATATGTGATCTCTCAAAGCGAGAGAGGAATTTGTATGGTAGCTAATAATTTAAATCTGAACCGATCTGATACACTTTCACAACATAAGGTTTAGTTATAAAGTGTTAAGCTCTATGTGGTCTCTAGAGCGAAAAAAGTCAAATCGTGAGCGAAATTTGTATGGGGGCTGTATCTAAATCTGAGCGTATCACACCCACTTTCACCGTAGATGTTTCTAGTTGAGTTATAAGGTGCAGTGCCAAATTTTAAGCAAATGGAGTAAACTTTTGGTTTTTAGAACGGAAAAGCTCAAATCGGAGGGTATAAATACTGTATTTTCAATCAATCTTAGTGATGACAATTTATTATTATTTGAAAATCGCCTTATAGATTGGAAAATTTCATTTAAATTTAAATTAAAGAGCCAAATGTGGGTGTGATCACCTGACTTGGAAATACTCAATCTCGAAATTAATATTCACCGACATCAATGTTTTTCACAGTTATTGTTCGTGTAGTTTGGAATTGAAGTCATTAATACCACTGTGACCTTGATCTGACGTTTCAATTGCAACAGTTGTGAAACTATCTTGTAACAGCATAAAAAAAAACTTGAAAATACATTCGTAATTTTTTACAGTATAGAATATAGAAATATTTAATTTTTGTAGGAACCTCTACTCCCTGACACAACCTAACCTAATAGCCTTCTCGTCGTTTTGAGCTATTTGAAATATTTTTTGTTTCCGTCTTCCTGCATGCATTCCATCCCACTGTGCATTTCAGCATATCCTTGTCGAGGATGCTGTAGTATTTACATATGAACTCGTATAGGTAGGTATATGCCTATCAGTTTTCCTCTCACACGGCATTACAACTGTCAGTAACTTCATATGTTTATCTGCATCCTTGTCTGTATGTACGTCCGTCTCTTCATCCGTACGAATTCCTGCCTGCCACAACAGTTGGCAGCCCGCAGCCCGCTGTTACTCCTTGCCAGCGCTTGTGCAATATTTTGTCAGTTGGCTGGGCTTATTTAATACCTTCGAATTGAGAGGAAAAGGAACAAAAACAACAAAGCAAATGAACAATTGTTACCAATTTTATGCGCCTCCGTTGTACGTTTTCCCCTCCATACACAAATTTCAATTATCGTTTTTGTGGAAAAAGGTCGGTCTTTCCGATTTCGATCGGCTTGGAATGGGATGGTAGAGTGTGGTATGGTGTGGATGGGGGCATGGTATGTTGGTGATGATGGTTGGTTTTGCCACAGAGTTCATGTTGCAATTACTGAGGCGAGTTGTTGCAGAAAGAAGTAAGTACTTGTCAGTGGCTTAAATCCTCTTTTTGTTGCCTGTTCGGTCTTGACATATGCACACACACACACAGTGGGTTGTTGACAGGCTTAATCACCCCTTGTCATCATCATAAACATACCATGCCGTACTCCGGATGAGTACAGAATGACTGGATGGCTGGCTGACTGACATACAGTCAGATCGTCCATCCGCCCTGTCTGTCTGTCAGACTGTTTTGACTGACTGCACTGAATTGATGTTTATTCATCATTCCAGGAGGCAGAGATTTACTACTTGTATCTGATGTGCTGCAATGTGATATGCTGTGTTAGTGTGTGAGGTTTTCCAACTGGTTTTAATAAATTTGCAATTGTTATAAAAAGATTTTTGTATACACACCACACATATTTTTGTTTTGTTCCCAACAATTGTCTGTATTCTGCTCGAATTTTCTTCTTTTGTGTGCATTTTTTTGATTAGCATCAAATAAAAATATGTTCTTTAAACAAAAGGCGGATATTTTTTCATACATTTCTGTGTCTATGGTTTTAATTTGCCAAATGGTTTTTGCATTTGAGTCCTTTGCGAAAGGTGAGAAAGTGCATGCCATATATTCCAGTTGGGGTGTTTTCAGACTTTGGTTTCCTTTTGTCAGCAGTTAAGTAATTTTCCTTTTGTTTAATATTACTAACATATTGTCGGGTCAGATTACTTTTGTTGTTGTTTAATAGTGAACAGGCAGAGAAACCACATTTTTTTTTGTGGGATGTTAAGAAAGTTTTTTTAGACATTGTGAAAATCCTTTAAGAAGTCGGATTGCGAGAGCATGTGTATCGATAAGGATATACACTAATTGTTGAAGTACTTCTGCCATGTAGGGATTATCGGTGGCTTTTTAGCAACTACAAAACATGGGAAACACTATATGATTTTAACCAGTGCCGGATTAACAGTGTGTGAGGCTCTAAGCAGTGAAAGATATGGGGCCCCATAAATTTTTTATTTATATTATTATTTATTTTATTTATACAAAGTTACATGAAAACAATCGCTTAAAAATTAAACCTTCTTTTTCCTGCACTTTTGACGAGCAAACTTTTCGATTAAATTGTCAAAATTCCTGCGACGCGTAACATCTGATTCAATTGACAGAAGAGCCAACGAACTTAGTCGATCTTGTCGCATTGTCGTCCTCAGAGGATTTTTTATTCGTTTCAACTGCGAAAAAGATCGTTCTCCCGAACAGTTTGTTATCATTAATGATAAAAATATTCTGAGGCAGATTTCCACGTTAGGAAAGACTGTTTGAAGTTGGTCATTTCAATGATGTTATAAAAATCAGTAAAATTTGCACTAATATTTTTATCTTTTTCCATTTTCAAACGAACGTACTGATGAAATTGTTCTAATTCATCAGAGAGATTTGAATTTAAATCCTCAGGATACGATGCTACAAGCGACTTAACTTTTGATAGTATCTCATCGTTGGTTAAATTCATGTTTAATAAAAATGAAAACTTTTCTGCCAGATTCTGATAAACGTCGCCTCTTCTTTTCATCTCGACTTGAAGAATGTCGACGATGCAATAAAAAGTCGAAATGCGATCAAATAGCATCTTTGCAGATAAAATAGCATCTTCCGCTGGACCATCATTGACTTGTACTCTCCGAGTACGTATTCGATTACTATTTCCTCTATAATCACCGTCGGGTAAAATTTCTTTAGACTTGTTTTCGAATTCTTCAAATATTTCCCTGAGATTTTGCAAGTAAATAGTCAACGTTTTATACAAATCAGCGCACACTTGCAAATTAACTTCTGAACTCTGAAGGCCTTGTGATGTCCGATGAAATTGTTGCAAAATGTCTTTCAACATCGTAACCATAAAAACAAACTCAAACTCTTGCATTTTGTTTGCAATATTCATTGCTTCTTGTCTAGTTTCTCCTTTTTGATTCCTATCTTCAGAAATAGAATCTAACGCGTCGAGAATTTGAGAATACGAATTTAAAATTGCATCTGTGGCAACAGCGTGTGCTTCCCACCGCGTGTTTGAGAGTTTCTTTAACTGTTTTTCATCCTTGATATGATCCTTTAGTACCTTCCATCTGTTTGTAGAAGCAGAAAAAAATACGTAAAGTGTTTGCACTAATGAAAAAAAATTGACAGCCTCCGAACAACAATCGACTGCACTACGACCGACAAGATTCAATGAATGTGCTGCACATGCAATGTATATTGCATAAGGTAGAGTTGTAAAATAACACTTTGCATCCCTTTATAAATACCGGACATATTTGCTCTCTGCACTTCGAAAAGTCAATGTTGCAGACTTCGATCAGGAATTTCAAAACTGCGTCAGCCATTTCTTTTCCAACGTGACTTTTCAATTCTAAAAATGTTAAAAATCGTTCTACTGGCAAATTATCAAAGGGCGAAACGTATCTTATGATGACGCACAACTGATCAATGTGAGAAAGATCAGGGGTTGAATCGACGGACAAACTAAAATATCCAGCAGCTTTTATTTCATCTAAAATCGCAGACCGGACTTCCTGACTCATTAGTTCAATTAGCTCTTCGCAAATAGTTTTCGACAAGTACGACACATTTCCTTTAAAACACAGAAAGTGTGCTATTAGTAAATGTTGAATTTTCTTGAAAAAGGTCACATATTAACAATACATTGGTAATATATTAATAATATATTGACAATTCATTGATAATATACTGACAATACATTGGAAAAATGTATCCAAAATTTAAATCATGGGTCAAGTATTACCTTTCCCTTTGTTTCCATAATTTGAACTGTGGCTATTTCTTGCCTATTACTGTTTCTGCGTCTGCGTCATCTGTATTTCTTGCTTGTGCAATTTGATAAATTCAACATAATTTTATTGTAGTGTTATACTACAGTAAGCAAAGAAAAAAGTTGTACATTACTCGAAATCAAGAAAATTATAATGCTATGTAAAAATTATTTAGTTTAGTATTTTAATTGCATATATAAGACATAATATATATGTATATATAATACAAAATATTTATATCCTTCATACTTTTCATATTGTGCTTCAATTAATTTGATTACGTAACGTGTACAACTTTTTTCTTTGTTGACTGTAAACACTAACTACACACACAACATACAAACTCATTTATTTCGTTGTGACTTTACACGTCATGCTTTTATGAGTAAAACAATTTTTGACGTCGATGATATTGTTTTGATTCCAAATTTCTTTTGTAAACAAAGAACAAATAATACGCCTGATCTTGGGGGCCCCCATTTTAAAAAGTCATTTTCCCAACTTCTTTTAACTGGCAACGAAAGAGTTATTTCAGTTTCATTCATAGAAATTAGGTTTTTGTTTTGTTTAAAAAATTATTTTTAAAACTTAGAAAAAATTATACGTCTGATATTGGGGGCCCCAATTTTACGGGGGCCCTAAGCAGCTGCTTAGTTTGCTCATGGGTTAATCCGGCACTGATTTTAACACAACAATAACCATAAAGAAACGTTGAAATGCAATGAGGTTTCATTATTGATGTTCCCAGACAATATGTAACATGTTGCGATTAATTCCACCAAAAAATATTCAAATATTAGATTGTTGACAGAAAATATCTGTGGTTTTCACAAAAAACCGTTTAACTCGAATTTTCTCGCAGCTAAAGTTGTTCCAAGGCTAACATGCATGGGCACAGCTATACCCTAAATATAAATAAATGGGAGGCTAGAGGAAGCCTCAGACTATCTAGCACCAGAGATGAACCTGCACAAAGCGTTCAAAGTACTAATACCCAGTAGATAAGATTGGCTATCAAACTTAGTGATCACAGATAGGGTTTGCATCCCGGGATTTCCCGCGGGAAAATTCCCGGGAATTCGCATCTTTTTCATTTCCCGAATCCCGGGAAATTCCTACGGGAATCCCACGGGAATTCAGTAGAAACTTTCATCTATTTCGTTCCATATCTTTTCCATCTTTTCTACTATAAAATTAAAAATTATGTACAATAATAACGCTTTTAATTAGGTATGTCAAATACTACAGTTCGATGCCCAAATAATTTTAAGCAAAATCAACTTTTCCGGAATCTACCTGTCAAGCTCCACATGAGAAAATTTAAAATCCGGAAAAAGTTGATTTTGGGTGTGTATCCGAACGCCCAATATAAATGAAATCAGTCATTTGAAAATATTTCAATGCTATAGAAAACGCAAGTAAAAATATTGTATTAAAAAGGTCAATATCGCTGTATAAAATGAATTTAAAGTTTTCGAACCGACAGGAAAAATAACTGACAACTTTAACGTTTTATTTAATCTTCTGACTATTAACCCTACATCTGTTGATTGTGAACGATCGTTCTCCGTCGCGTCCACTTTTTTCAAAAATAAATAAGAACAAATAGACGACCTGATGTATTGTCTGCTCTTAATTACATTTAATTGATTTTGAAACTTGAAAAGATGTTTGAATTGATCTTATATTGCACTGTTTTACGTGTGGCTGATGAATGACACTACATTAAGAAACTAAAATAACTTTTTGTTTAATTCATGTAAATTACTTTTTCTTTGTTCATTTGACAACCGATACATTTTTATTAAACCTTTTTAACGGGTTTAAAAATAAAAGAATTTAAATGACATGACGATAGCCGGTGACGTATGTGCAAAATTCATTATTCATTACATCCTGCAGAGTTGCAGTAAGAATTGTCTCAATTGTTGTTCGAATGCATTGCTTTAAATCATCCATTTTTTTGATTTGGTTTGTAAACTTCCAGATGAAATAACTCCACAAGAAAAAGATAGGAGCAGTGAGGTCAGGAGACTTTGGGGGCCAACGAAATGTCGAGTGTCTAGAAATCACCTTCTTGGGGAACTTTCGCAGCAATTCTCTCTCATAGCAGGACCTGGCTATGTGACAAAGTCGCATCATCCTGTTGAAACCACAAGGTGTTGAAAGGGATTCACTTTCGATGCAGTTCTGCAAAGAATAAGTCCTTTAACAACAGCATTAATGTACATGAATTCTGCAACAGTTTTGTTGTGAAGTAAATATTTATTTTACATTAATAAAATGTGAATATTTTAATGAAAATCCAGTAAGGAAAGGCTAAAGTCGGGCGGGGCCGACTATACGATACACTCCACTTTCTATCCGAATACAATTCAACTCGGTAAAAAGTGAAAACGGAAAGAATTTTTGTATGTTTCCTTATCATAGGCTAATATGACCTGGTCCAATTTGTCAAATCGAAAAGAATATTTGTATCGGGGCTATATCCCAACATGGAATAAAGTGACTAACTTTCAAAATAAGTTCTTCCAGTTCAAATATAACGTTTGGTGGTCACTTCAAAGAAATTCGGAGAAAATTTGTGGTTTCTGGGGCGGAAAAAGTCAATCCGGGAGCGAAATTTGTATTGGATCTATATGTAAATCTGAACCGATCTGACCCATTTTCACCATGGATGTTTCTAGTTGAAATATAAGATATTTTGAAAGATTTAAAAGAAATCTGTTAAAATATGTAGTTTATAGAGTGGAAAAAGTGAAATCGGGAGAGAAATTTGTGTGACAGCTACATATAGATCTGAACCGCTCTGGCCCATTTTTACCACAGGTGTTTCTAGTTGAACTATAAGATGTTTTGCCAATTTTGAAGAAAATATGGTAAAATATGTGGTATCTAGAGTGGAAAAAGTCAAATTGGGAGCGAAATTTGTATGGGAGCTATATATAAATCTGAACCGATTTGACCCATTTTCATCATGGGCGTTTCTAGTTGAAATATAAGATAGTTTGCAAAATTTGAAGACAATCTGATATAATATGAGGTTTCTAGAGCGGAAAAAATCAAATAGGGAGCGAAATTTGTATGGGAACTATATATAAATCTGAACCGATCTAACACATTTTGACCCATTTTCATCATGGGCGTTTCCAGTTGAAATATAAGATAGTTGGCCAAATTTTAAGACAATCTGATACAATATGTGGTTTCTAGAGCGGAAGAAATCAAATCGGGAGCGAAATTTGTATGGGAGCTATATATAAATCTGAACCGATCTAACACATTTTTACCACAGGTGTTGCTAGTTGAAAAATAAGATGTTTTGCCAAATCTGAAGACAATCTGATACAATTTGTGGTTTCTAGAGCGGAAAAAATCAAATCGGGAGCGAAATTTGTATGGGAGCTATATATAAATCTGAACCGATCTGACCCATTTTTACCATAGATGTTTCTAGTTGAACTATAAGACGTTTTGCCAATTTTGAAGAAAATCTCTTGTAATATGTGGTATCTAGAGTGAAAAGAGTCAATTCGGGAGTGAAGTTCGTATGGGAGCTATATGTAAATCTGAACCGATCTGACCCATTTCCACTATGGGTGTTTCTAGGACAAATATAATATATTTCGCCTAATTTAGAGCGGAAAAAGTCAAATCGGGAGCGAAATTTGTATGGGAGTTATATATAAATCTGAACCGATCTGACCCATTTTTACCACAGATGTTTCTAGTTGAACTATAAGATGTTTTGCCAATTTTGAAGAAAATCTGTTAAAATATGTGGTATCTAGTGTGAAAAGAGTCAAATCGGGAGTGAAATTCGTATGGGGGCTATATCTAAATCTGAACCGATTTTCTTCAAATTAAATAGCGTTTGTTCTTATCCCGAAAAACTTAGTTGTGCAAAGTTTCATTTGGTTCTGTGTACAATTGCGACCTGTATCGTGATTACAAGAATAGATGGACGGACAGACAGACAGACAGACGGACATTGCTAAATCGACTCAGAAAGTGATTCTAAGTCGATCGGTATACTTAACAATGGGTCTATCTCTCTTCCTTTTGGGTGTTACAAACAAATGCACAAAGCCATAATACTCTCGTGGAGTGCATAAAAAAACTCGCAGTATACCAGGAGGTGTTTTTTAATGTCCCATACACATACATTTAATGAAGATTTACATATTCGTATTATATATTACCCGAAAACCTCACCCCAAAGCGTTTTATCATGATGTATGATGATGGTTTATACCGATCGACTTAGAATCACTTTTTGAATCGATTTAACGATGTCCGTCCGTCCGTCCGTCCGTCTGTCCATCTATTCTTGTAATCAAAGTACAGGTCGCAATTGTAGCCAGAACCAAACGAAACTTTGCACAACAAAGTTTTAATTTGAAGAAAATCGGTTCAGATTTGGATATAGCCCCCATACAAATTTCACTCCCGATTTGACTCTTTTCACGCTATTAAAACTGATTTTCCTCAAATTTGGCAAAACATATTACATTTCAACTAGAAACACCTATGGTGAAAATTGGTCAGATCGGTTCAGATTTAGATATAGCCCCCATACGAATTTCATTCCCGATTTGACTTTTTCTGCTGTAGTAACCACATATTTTAACACATGTGCTTCAAAAATTGGCAAAATATCTTATATATCAACTAGAACCACCCACAGTGAAAATGAGGCAGATCGGTTCAGATTTAGATATAGCCCCCATACGAATTTCACTCCCGATTTGACTTTTTCTGCTGTAGAAACTACATATTTTAACCCTATAGTTCCCAAGACCGCCTCTAGGCGGTCTAAGTTCAGTACACGGTCAATCATGGTTCTAATTAGGTTTTGCTTTTTTTTCGTTTCATATGTTTTGGGGAATCCCAAATTTTCATATTGGTGCTTTTGCAGCTTGCGCTAGTACGAAAGTCAGTTGTCAATGTCATTTGTCATTTGAATGCAGAAGTTTGTGAAAATCACCAAAAATAATTATTTTGCGCGGAGTGCGAAAATCAAATAATTATTTTTGGTGATTTTCACAAACTTCTGCATTCAAATGACAAGCTGCAAAAGCACCAATATGAAAATTTGGGATTCCCCAAAACAGATGAAACAAAAAAAAAAGCAAAACCTAATTAGAACCATGATTGACCGTGTACTGAACTTAGACCGCCTAGAGGCGGTCTTGGGATCTAGAGGGTTAACAGATCTTCTTCAAAATTGGCAAAACATCTTCTATTTAAACTAGAAACACCCATGAAACAGACCAAATGAACCAGATCGGTTCACATTTAGATATAGCCCATATACGAATTTCACTCCCGATTTGAGTTTTCCGCTCCAGAAACCACATATTTTAACAGATTTTCTTCAAATTTGGCAAAATATCTTATATTTGCATGTGAAACACCCAGGATGAAAATGAGTCAGATCGGTTCAGATTTATATATAGCTCCTATAAAAATTTCGCTCCCGACTTGATTTTCCGCCCCAGAAACCACGTATTTTCATCGAATTACTTAAAATTGAGAACTGGAAGAACCTATTGTGAAATGGGTCACTTCATTCCATGTTTGGATATAGCCGGGATACAAATATTCTTTTCGATTTGACAAATTGAACCAGAACATATTAGCCTATGATTAGGAAACATACAAAAAATCTTCCCGTTTTCACTTTTTTATACACTCCACGAGAGTATTATGGCTTTGTGCATTTGTTTGTAACACCCAAAAGGAAGCGGGATAGACCCATTGTTAAGTATACCGATCGACTTAGAATCACTTTCTGAGTCGATTTAGCAATGTCCGTCTGTCCGTCTGTCCGTCTGTCTGTCCGTCTGTCTGTCCGTCTGTCTGTCCGTCTGTCTGTCTGTCCATCTATTGTTGTAATCAAACTACAGGTCGCAATTATAGTCCGATCTTAACAAAAATTGGCACAAGTAAGTTTTGTGGATCAAGGACGAACGCTATTTAATTTGAGACAAATCGGTTCAGATTTAGATATAGCCCCCATACAAATGTTGCTCCCGATTTGACATTTTCCGCTCTAGAAACGACATATTGCACCCGATATTCTTTAAAATTGACACAACATCTTATAATCCGACTATAAACACCTATGCAAAAATTGGGTAAGATCGGTTCAGATTTAGATATAGCCCCCATACAAATGTTGCTCCCGATTTGACATTTTCCGCTCTAGAAACGACATATTGCACCCGATATTCTTAAAAATTGACACAACATCTTATAATCCAACTAGAAACACCTATGCAAAAATTGGGTAAGATCGGTTCAGATTTAGATATAGCTCCCATACAAATGTCGCTCCCGATTTGACATTTTCCGCTCTAGAAACCACATATTGTACCCGATTTTCTTTAAAATTGACACAACATCTTATAATCCAACTAGAAACACCTATGCAAAAATTGGGTAAGATCGGTTCAGATTTAGATATAGCCCCCATACAAATGTCGCTCCCGATTTGACATTTTCCGCTCTAGAAACCACATATTGTACCCGATTATCTTTAAATTTGGCACAACATCTTATAATCCAACTATAAACACCTATGCAAAAATTGGGTAAGATCGGTTCAGATTTAGATATAGCCCCCATACAAATGTCGTTCCCGATTTGACATTTTCCTCTGTAGAAACCACATATTGTACTCGATTTTCTTTAAATTTTGCACAACATCTTATAATCTTACTAGAAACACCTATGCAGAAATTGGGTAAGATCGGTTCAGATTTAGATATAGCCCCCATACAAATGTCGCTCCCGATTTGACCTCAGCCGCTTTAAAAGCCACATATTGTGCTCGATTTTCTTTAAATTTCGCACAACATCTTATAATCTAACTAAACAAAACTATGATGAAAGTGAGTAAGATCGGTTCAGATTTAAATATAGCCCAAATTCAAATGTTGCTCCCATAAGTTTAACCGATTTTGGCCAAACTATATATTTTATATTTCACCTATTTCGTTCCAGGTTTCAATATATCCTCATACAAATGTCCTTTCCGATATAAAATTTTTTGTCAAACACATACATTTACAGGATACAAAAAACCTTGTCTTTTTCACCGAATTGAATTGTATTCCGATTGAAAGTGGAGTGTATCACAGAGTCGGCCCCGCCCGACTTTAGCCTTTCCTTACTGGTTCCGAATTGAATTGTATTCTGATAGAAAGTGGAGTGTATCACATAGTCGGCCCCGCCCGATTTTAGTCTTTCCTTACTGGTTTATTATGGTTCAAAGAGGCTTTTAAGTAAATTTACTAACCTATTTCTAGTAATTACTACTCATACTTGGTTAATTTTCTTAATTTTAAGGAAATTTTTACTAAACTGGAGTAAGATTGTTGAACTACACCAAGTATGTATTGGAAGTTCAAAAATTCGTGTGCCATTTATTACTAAGTTTTAGCTTAAACCTACTCATATATATTCTGGATATTTAACTGATGTGACATTTGACAACAAATATTAGTAAAATTCTACACAATATTAGTATTTGAAGTTATATTTTGTGTTAACTATGACAATACGGGGTGGCGCAAAATGAGCTATATGGTTTAAGGTTTATAACTTCTTATACATTTCACGAGTCTTTGTGCATATGTTTGTAACACCCAAAAGGAAGCGAGCTAGACCAACTGGTTATTATACCGATCGATTTAGAATCACTTTTTGAATCGATTTAGCAATGTCCGTCCGTCTGTCCATCTATTGTTGTAATCAAATTACAGGTCGCAATTATTGTCCGATCATCACAAAAATTGGCACAAGTAAGTTTTGTGGGTCAAGGACGAACGCTATTTCATTTGAAGAAAATCGGTTCAGATTTAGATATAGCCCCCATACGAATTTCACTCCCAAATTGACTCTTTTAACTCCAGTTACCACATTTTTAACAGATTTTCTTCAAAATTGTCAAAACATCTTATATTTCCACTAGAAATACACACGATGAAAATGGGTCAGATCGGTTCAGATTTATATATAGCTCCCACACAAATTTCACTCCCATTTTGACTTTTTCCACTCTATAAACCACATATTTTGACAGATTTTCTCCAAATTTGGTAAAACATCTTATATTTAAACTAGGAACACTTCTCGTGGAAATAAGTCAGATCGCTTCAGATTTATATATTGCTAACATAAAAATTTCGCTCCAGATTTGACTTTTTCTGATCTAAAAACCATATTTTTTAACAGATCATCTTCAAATCTTGGAAAATCATGGTGAAAATCGTTCAGATCGGTTCAGATTTATATATTGCTCCCCTACAAATTTCGCTCCCGGCTTGAATTTTTCCGTTTTCACATTTTTACCGAATTGAATTGAAATTGGAGAGAAAGTGGAGTGTATCATACAGTCGGCCCCGCCCGACTTTGGCCTTTCCTTACTTGTTTATTTAGTACGATTATTAAAATTTTTTTAATATAGTATATTAGGGGATTTTTTCGCAATTAGCATTGAAAAATGATATCCTGTAAGTGATGTCCATTTTCTGCTGCGCACATACATGCTCTTTTTAGCATATTTTCCATAACATTTCGCAAAATTTTGGGTGTAATGGCCATGATATTATTTCGAATGGTTTTTAGTTCGAGTATGATTCTTGGTTTGTTAACGTACACTCTTTCTTTCAAATATCCCCAAAGAAAACTGTCAGGAGCTGTTAAAACTGGTGAAATTGTGAATAAAGTCTAGATTTTCCTCAGCTTTTTAGCGAAAAGAATGGCATATTCAAGCCGTTGATGGTAGTTTGTCGATCGTGTAATGATTCATAATTAATTCCCCAAGTATCCTTCACAAAATGCTGAAAAAAAAAACAAAGAAATAATAATAATTAAAAAAGTTATAAAGAATTCAAACCATATAGCTCTTTCTGCGCCACCATGTACATTCTCTACACAGCTCTTGCATCGTGGTATGGCGAATAAAACTATTTCCATGGGAATTGCAAAAGATTGACCTTATTTTTTTATCAGCTTCTAAAAGTTCTCAATTGACTTTTATTTCCAACGATGCACTACAAGTAAAAACGTTGTAGAGAAGCATATTTATGTCCATTTCTGTAGACAACATATAGTTTTTGGTTGTACACTTACTGTGCTGTATTTTTCCGATTTCCACAGAGTGGATATTGATTTTTGATCAGATATGTTATACATAGCCCTTCGACAAAATTTTTGTTTTCTAAACCATCACAACTTCAAGCCTCCGCGACAGTGTTTTGTTTACTATTATAATTATTTGTATTTTTCTACTGAATTACACCATTACCCATCAAGCGCATCTGCATGCTAATCATCGAGCAAATATGACCCTTTCATTTAGAAAATCTCTAAAATGTTTGCTTTTCGAATTCGAACTAAAACTGTGGAACTACAACAACAAAAATGAATGTTAAATGCCAATCAGGCATGTGACGACAAACGTGTCAAACCAAACGCAACAATGATTTCGGAGTAAACATGGAGCAAACACATCTCAAATATACGAGGGCTGCGACCAGTAAAGCTGAATGAGAAATATCACAGGAACTCTCGCCAGTTGTGGCGTACTATTTACGGGTAAAACATGATGTTAAAACCAAGTGAGCCTAAACAAACCCGATTATATATTCATTTATGCATTTTTGGAATCTTTCAGTTTGAGTGACTTTGACATGGTGCTAATAACCAAAACTAGCATACAGTCTGGTCACCGTCATCACCATCTTCATCATTAGCCTGGTGGCATGGCATATTTGTTCAGCATTTGCGGTGTATGTTTGTATGTGCATTGTTAAGGTCTTCGGGCAGAGGATTTTCTATTTGCTCAAAATCTCAACTGAACAAATAATTGTTCTTTTTTATGTAAATAAATACCTATGTTGGACTGACTGGCTGGCTGACTGACTGTAGTGCAGTGCGAAGACTTTTGTTGTTGACTGTTGGCAAATAATTCGTGTGTGGCATGATCACAGATTGTCATCATTAAACGAGTACATATTTACATATATGCGAGTGTGTATGTATAGCTACGTACGAAGCTCTTTGTAGTTTTACATAAATATCAAATGCGAAGACGGAAAGGGAGACAGACTGCTGGACGGACAAACTGCCTGCTATGGATTGAGGGCCCTGCGAAGAAGATTCCATTTGACAAAAAATTACTATGCATGCACCAACCCCATCCGTCATGCATTCATGTGCATATTAAAATGCGATTCCGCCGGTCGGTCTCATGGCAGCGCTTGACAGTGCTTTTATTTTCTGTCCCTTTTACAGTATTTTATTTTTCACATGTATCGCTTACCATTTGAATAATAAAAATTCGTCATCCATATTAAACCACACACATATGTATGTACAATGAGTCCCATGCAACAGTCGGTAAAAACTGCATGCAGCAAATGCACTCACTCTTCGATTTGTTGTTGTCACTCCGTGGCCGTGGTTTATTGTTTGGTCAAATATTTGCATATGGCCGGACAGTACCTACCTGTCTGACTTCGGTTTGGCGATTACCCCGATAGACTTTGTCATGTCAAAGAGACAAACACAAATCCATATCACCCAAGCCCATCACTCTTTTTGTTTGTTGGCGGAAAGCTGATGGGGATGGTAACAAATAACAACTACAACAACGAAAACTGTCATTTGGTTGTTAAACCATCCATATGTCAGTCAATCATCTCGGGGTGGCAATAGGGACGTTGTAGCCCAGGGGAGTACTAAGGACCTAAAAATTCAATAACGAACATTTGGGAGCAACATTTGTATATATATAAATAAATTTATATCTAAATCTGAACCGATTTTACCCACTTTCAGGAAAGGTGTTTCTAGTTGGATGTTATGCCAAATTTAAAGAAAATCGGGTACAATATGTGGTTTCTAAAGAGGAAAAAGTCAAATCGGGAGCGACATTTGTATGGGAGCTATATCTAAATCTGAACCGATCTAACCCGATATCGCCACAGGTGTTTTTAGTTAGATTACAAGGTATTAAGCCAAATTTGAAAAAAATCGGGTACTATATGTGCCTTATGGAGTCAAATCGGGAACAACATTTGTATGGGGGCTATATGTAACTCTTAACCGATTTGCCTCAAATTAAATAGCGTTCGTCTTTGATCCACAAAACTTACTTGTGCCAATTTTCGTTAAGATCGGACTATAATTGAGACCTGTAATTTGATTACAACAATAGATGGACAGACGGACAGACATTGCAAAATCGACTCAGAAAGTGATTCTAAGCCGATCTGTGTAATAAACGATGGGTCTAACACGTTTCCTTTTGGGTGTTACAAACAAATGCACAATGACATAATACTCTCGTGTAGTGTACAAAAAGTTGTTTTATATCAAAGAATTCGTTCAAATCTATAAGAAATTATGAATATTTTGCTTTTTCTTCGTGGAATATTTTGATCATCTTTGTCCCCATAATAAACATGAAAAATCCTCAATTAAAGCTGTTTTATCTTAAAGATTCAACCAAAACGAAAACAATTTATGAATGATTTGTTAACAATCTGGGAATACTTTGATCTCCCTGTGTCGTGAACATGATTCTTATTTGAAATGGCAGTGCATTTGTTCTAGACAATGAAACAGTGGTCTACCGTTGCAATTGATGCGTACATCAATTTGTTTTAAATTTGCTACTAAAATTGAGTCTAATTCAATTTCAAATATTTTATAACAAATTCAAAGCTTCTTTTTTGTCGATGACATAGCTTTATTATAATTTCTTTTCTGACCAGCGGAAGATTGTCGGCAATGACCGAAATCAAGAAAAAGGTAGTGAGCAGCCAAGTAATAAATTATACCGAGACCTTAGTAAATATATTATCTGTTAAAATCAAATAAATGTATTTCGAATATGCTCACAAAATCCCCGAAATATTTTATGAAATTCCTACAAATATCCTCTGTCACCATTTCATATTTTTTGACCATCATAAAATCCCCATGGTCGGGGACAAATCCCAATCTGAGATTGTCAGATTATAATAATCCCCCACTTTCTATCCCACAAAGAAGAAAGTTAAATTGGGAAGAATTTTTATATGGGACCTATATCATGGACGGATTTGACCCACGTTGTGACAAAATAGATTAAAATTGAGAAGGACATTTGTATGGAAGCAATGCATGTTTATAGAGGAAATATGTTGTTTCAAGTTTGGCCAAAATCAGGCAAGGTTTGGTTTCTGTAGCGAAAAAACTCAAAGCGGTAAGGAAAATTGTGTCGGAAAAGAAAATTGTTCAGACTTATATATATATATATATATATCGGGTGATTCATCGAGAAGTTTGATTTTCAGTGGATTTTTTTTGACAGATCACGCATGACTCATATCAAACTGCTTTGTCATTTTCAGTTCAGTGTCGTTTGGCAAGTCATCATGGAAAGAATCACACCACAACAGCGGCTCCAAAGTGTTCAGCTGTATTACGAAAATTAGCATTCTGTGAGAAAGAAGACCGTGGCGAACCGATTCGTCGTTATTCTCAGCAGCTTGGCTTGTCGTATTCGATAACTTGGCGTATTTTACGTTAGCATTTCGGCCTTAAAGTGAACAAAACTTAAGTTGTGCAAGAATTGAAGCCAGGCGACTTAAATACGTGCGTTACTTTCATTGAGTGGGCTTTCCACTTGCTGTGCTCGAACGAGTCGCCTAAAATTTGACCTTTCGAATGGACCACATCTGACGTGGTCATGACCAACATTTACATGATATCATTTTCAAACGGTAAAATTATTAGTTCACTTTCAAATGTAAGTGTTTTATTTTACATTATAAATCAAACCTCACGATGAATCTCCCTTTAGCTCCTTACAAAACTTGCGCTCCGATGTAATGTGAGGGTTTTAAGGCGGCAATAATGGCAATTGGAGAGACAGTTTATTGGAGGCTGTTTGAAAAAATTAGCCAATATGTTCGAATTTTACGATCAGTATTCCAAGATTAAATCTAACATGATCTGGAAAATTTGATCATGCTCCGATGTAAAATGTAGATTTTACAGCTTTAATAGGATAAATCGGACGGAATTTTGTAGGGGGCCTATAACAAAACTTGGAGATATACCGAAAAATGGACCCATATTGTTCACTTTCAAGGTTTAAAATTTTAAATTTGAACTACCGATTACTTTGACTTGTCTTTTCAGGATTATGTTTGACATTTGCAAAATTGGGAAATATTAAAAACTTGCTTCCAAAGTAGTAAGTCTTTAACGCAAACTGTAAAAAATGTACGTGGGCAATTTTCGTGCTTTCAGGTGAAGCTCATTTTCATCTCTGTGGCTATGCCAATAAGCAAAATAGCCGAATATGGGGTTCAGAGAACCCACACGTGACTACTGAAAAGCTAATACAGCGACAACGAGTCACTGTTGTAGATTTCGGCTATACTGTATTGGGTTGATCGGATGAGGTACTGCCGATCCAGTCGTGGGAGTCATATTAATGATATTGTGTTCCATTGTTAAATGAGAAAGTTCAACCTTAGTGTAAGCCCCCACTTGTATGTTGGTTCCAGAGCAATAATTATAACATGTAAGGAAAGGCTAAAGTCGGGCGAAGCCGACTATATGCTACACTCCATTTTCTATCCTATTACAATTCAATTCGGTAAAAAAGTGAAATCGGGAAGGATTTTTGCATCCTGTAAATGTATGTGTTTGACAAAAAATGATAAATCGGAAAGAACATCTGTATGGGGTATATTGAAACATGGAACGATATAACCCACTTGTATGTTTATAGGTGAAATATAATATGTAAAGTTTGGCCAAAATCGGTTAAACATTTGGGAGCAACATTTGTAAATATATAAATAAATGTATATCTAAATATGAACCGATCTTACCCACTTTCACCATAAATGCTTTAGTTAGATTATTATTTATTGTGCCAATTTTAAAGAAACCCGGGTAAATATGTGGTTTCTAGAGCGGAAAAGTCAAAGCGGGACCGACATTTGTATTGGTCTATATCTAAATCTGAACCGATCCTACCCACTTTCAGCACAGATGTTTCTAGTTAGATTATAAGATGTACTGCCAAATTAAAAGGAAATCGGATACAATATGTGGTTTTTAGAGCGGAAAATGTCAAATCGGGAGCGACATTTGTATGGGGGCTATATCTAAATCTGAACCGATCCTACCCACTCTCAGCACAGATGTTTCTAGTTAGATTAAAACATGTATTGCCAAATTAAAAGAAAATCGGGTACAATATGTGGTGTTTAGAGCGGAAATTGTCAAATCGGGAGCGACATTTGTCTAGGGGCTATATCTAAATCTGAACCGATCCTACCCACTTTCAGCACAGATGTTTCTAGATAGATTATAAGATATACTGCCAAATTAAAAGAAAATCGGGTCCAATATGTGGTTTTTAGAGCAGAAAATGTCAAATCGGGAGCGACATTTGTATGGGGCTATATCTAAATCTTCGTCGTCCTTGATTCACAAAACTTACTTGTGCCAATTTTTGTTAAGATCGAACTATAATTGCGACCTGTAATTTGATTACATCAATACTCAGAAAGTGATTATAAGCCGATCTGTATAATAAACATACCCATCGTTTATTATTCAGAATAAATATAACCATATGCGTGTCTCCCAGTTTTCACCAAAGTATTGCAGTTTTTTATAGCCCCCCAAAGATTTGGGGACTCGACGTCGTGTTTGCCAAAAAGTGATCATTTTCTCAGGTTCATATCTTGCAAACCGTTTGGAATTCAAAAATAATAAAAAATAAAAAGATAGGGTCCTTTTTTGTCTTTTATCACACCTAATACGTTATTATGACATAATATAATTAATAGTACGATTTTTTTGTAATAGATAGCAGAGTATATCAATGTTGAAGTAAAGAACAAACAAACTTTTGCGACTACCTAAACGGTATTAAGAATCAGTCCTAGGAAGTTCATATGTTCTAGAAAATTGATTAATGAAAGTACAATGGAAAAAAGGGGAAACAAATTGTACCAACCAAATGACCGCAGCTAGAATCATGGAATTCGGTGTATAAATTCCTCTGAGTGCATAGTCTCTCAAAATAAAAAGATTATTCCGAAATCGTACATTTTTACTTTTATTGGAAAATAGATAAAATCACGAAGTTAGGCTATGTTGATAGAATGGTAATGGATATTAAAAATGTATACTTTTGGAATTGAAATAGGATGAAAATACAACCAACCAAATAGCTATAGCTGAAATGCACCCACTATCCACCTATATTTAGGATATTTAAGTTTTTATACACTCCACGAGAGTATTATGTCTTTGTGCATTTGTTTGTAACACCCAAAAGGAGAGGAGATAGACCCACTGTTAATTATACCGATCGACTTAGAATTACTTTTTGAATCGATTTAGCAATGTCCGTCCGTCTGTCCATCTATTCTTGTAATCACGATACAGGTCGCAATTGTAGACATAACTAAATGAAACTTTGCACAATGATTTTTTTCGGGACAAGGACGAACGCTGTTTAATTTGAAGAAAATCGGTTCAGATTTAGATATAGCCCCCATACGAATTTCACTCCCGATTTTACTCTTTTCACTCTAGATACCACATACTACAACGGATTTTCTTTGAAATTGGCAAAACATCTTATATTTCAACTAGAAACACCCATGGTGAATATAGGTCAGATCGGTTCAGATTTATATATAAGTCCCATACAAATTTCGCTCCTGAATTTACTTTTTCCATTCTAGGAACCACATATTGAATCAGATTGTCTTCAGATTTGGCAAAACATCTTATATTTAAACTAGGGACATCTATGGTGAAAATAGGTCAGATCGGTTCAGGTTTAGATATAGCCCCCATACAAATGTCGCTCCCGATTTGACAATTTCCGGTCTAGAACCACATATTGTATTCGATTTTCTTTAAATTTGGCACAACATCTTATAATCCAACTAGAAACACCTATGCTGAAATTGGGTAAGATCGGTTCAGATTTAGATATAGCCCCCATACAAATATCGTTTCCGATTTGACTTTTTCCGCTTTAAATGCCACATATTGTACTCGATTTTCTGTAAATTTGCCACAACATCTTATAATCTAACTAGAAACACCTATGCTGAAATTGGGTAAGATCGGTTCAGATTTAGATATAGCCCCATACAAATGTCGCTCCCGATTTGACTTTTGCGCTATAGAAACCACATATTGTACCCGATTTTCTGCAAAATTGGCACAACATCTTATAGTCCAACTAAACAAAACTATGGTGAAAATGGGTAAGATCGGTTCAGATTTAAATATAGCCCAAATACAAATGTTGCTCCCAAAAGTTTAACCGGATTTGGCCAAACTAATCACTTTATATGTCACCTATTTCGTTCCAGGTTTCAATATATCCTCAAACAAACATCCTTTGTGTGAATTATATATATATATATATATATATATATATATATATATATATATATAATATTTATTTATAAAATTAGTTTTTTATTTTGAATACTGCACTTCTACGAAAATCGACAGCCTCTTGTTTTTCTTTCTTGGTTTTCTCGATAAAGGGCCCATAAAGAGAGAAGCTAGAGGGTTAAGATCTTCCACAAAGAAGATCCTCACAAAGTTCCACAGATCTGACAATAAGAGTTTTCTCTGATATTAACTTAATGTTCCATTCGACCAAAAACGAAAACTTTTATCCAGTGTATACAGAAACTCAGACCAGCTGGACTATAATTTTATTCAGCAAAAATGGTCTACTCGACATGCCCTTGCAGAGTTATATGGTCGCTGCTCAGTTATGGATGGTGTTGTTAATAATATAAGCCATAATAGATAGAATACACACTCTAACTTCGCCATCCACGCCCCTGAAGAACTCGTCACCCGCATTATGTGTTTCTGTATGATATTGTGATATTATCCACGTTAATTCCAAAGAAATTATCGACATGAAATTAACATAATTTTACGTGATTTTCTCTCCTACTGCTGTTGCCTACTCCATAAAAAACGAGAACGTTGAAGCCATTAATATATTTCGGTTGACTGTTTGCGACTCTATGTAAATTGAGTTGGTTGAGTTTGTCGCATTCGCTGTGTGGCGCCTGTTGTATGAGTTGTATGCCTTTCAGCGGGGCAAACGCAGTGCCTTGCAACGCAACGCTTCGCAAATGTTGATTGAATACATGCATATTTTATGTTTGGTGGGGTCCATAAATTTTCAATTCATATCAGCAATCTGAAATGTAAATGTAGTTTTAATCATAAATTTAATATCTGCATGTAGGCATGTATGTGTCTGGTTATTTTAGTGATGCAAACGCCAGAAGACAGAATACGATATTATATGTATGTAGGTGTAACTGGGGAAAAGATAAATTGAATTCGGGGAGTAAATCCAAGCATTTTTTCAACAAATAAGACTGTAAAACAATTTCAATCTTTTTCCAAAATTACTCGGTTCTGCAATAAATTCTGAAAGAGGAGACTAAAAAAATATAAGTATGTCGGCGTTTTGACAGATCACATCGGAATTTATTTTTATAGACGATTAAAGTTTACCAACTCCTCAACATTTTCCCTAAACATACCTCCACCTCTCCCCTCTAGGGTCTACTGCGGGGCAGTTTTGTGCCTTTCTTTCATAAAAAATATAAAAAAAGGCAAATGTATGGGGGCCGCCTTAAGGGTTGCAGATGGACGGTAGGTGTGTTCTGAAAAAATATTGGGTCTATAAAATGAAATTCCGATGTGATCTAAAAAAACGCCTCTTTCAGAATCCATTGTCATAATTTTTTTTTTTCGTGTTGTATTGTGTAATTTAAAAATTTGCTATACCTTTACCTTAGGATGGGGGTATATTCACTTCGTAATTCCATATGTAACACATTGAAATATTCACCGGAGACCCCATAAAGTATATTCTCTATACTGGTACAATTATAAGACTATTTAGCCATGTCTGTTGTCTAATTTTCCCCAAATGTGTCGTATTGTTGCAGATCGATCGGGATTGAAAGTGGGCGAAATCGGCCTAGAGAACTGAAATATTAATATTATTTATTTAAGAATTTTTTTTAATTTCTTGTAGTCTAAAAGCACCAAAAAGTAAAAAAGTTTTAGCGGGCGACATGGAACGAAAATGGTACCAATGATACGACAACAGCTAGAAACATGAAATTTGGAATGAAAATCTCTCTAATTACGTAGGTACGTAAAATGGAGGGATTTTTCGAAATCCGTACTTTTAAGGGATACAATTGGAAACAAGTAAGGAAAGGCTAAAGTCGGGCGGGGCCGACTATATGATACACTCCACTTTCTATCCGAAAACAATTCAACTCGGTAAAAAACTGAAACCGGGAAGATTTTTTGAATGTTTCCTAATCATAGGCGAATATTACCTGGTCCAATTTGTCAAATCGGAAATATTTATATCGGTGCTATATCCAAACATGGAATATTGTGACTAACTTTCACAATAAGTTCATCCTGTTCAAATATAACGTGTTAAGCTCATTTTGTGAAAATTCGTGCTTTCTGGTGCAGAAAAAGTCTATCCGAAATTTGTATGGGAAATTTTTTGGGCGAAATTTGTATGGGAGCTATATGCAAATCTGAACCGATGACCCATTTTCACCATGGGTGTTTCCAGTTGGAATATGAGATATTTTGAAAGATTTGAAGAAGATATGTTAAAATATGTGATTTATAGAGTGGAAAAAGTGAAATCGGGAGTGAAATTTGTGTGGGAGCTATATATAAATCTGAACTGATCCGACCCATTTGCGCCATGGCTGTTTATAGAACAAATATTTCGATATTTCGCCTAATTAGATGAGGATCAGTTAAAATATGTGGCTTCTAGAGCAGAAAAAGTCAAATCGAGAGCAAAATTGGTATGGGGGCTATATCTAAATCTGCACCGATTTCATCCATTTTCAACACAGATCTTTCTAGTAGAATTATAAGGTAATGCAAGGTAATTTGAAACAAATCAAGTGAAATATGTGGTCTATAGAGCGGAAAAAGTCAAATCGGGAGCGAAATTTGTATGAGAGCTATTATAAATCTGATCCGATCTAACACATTTTTACCACAGATGTTTCTAGTTGAAATGTAAGATGTTTTGCAAATTTTAAAGAAAATCTGTTAAATTATGTGGTATCTAGAGTGAAAAGAGTCAAATCGGGAGTGAAATTCGTATGGGGGCTATATCTATATCTGAACCGATTTAATCCATTTTCAACACAGATTTTTCTAGTTGGATTATAAGATGTTGTGCCAAATTTAAAGAAAATCGGGTACAATATGTTGTTTCTACAGCGGAAAATGTCAAATCGGGAGCGACATTTGTATGGGGGCTATATCTAAATCTGAACCGATCTTATCCAATTTTTGCATAGGTGTCTCTAGTTGGATTATAAGATGTTCTGCCAAATTTAAAGAAAATTGGGTACAATATGTAGTTTCTGGAGCGGAAAATGTCAAATCGGGAGCGACATTTGTATGGGGGCTATATCTAAATCTAAACCGATTTGCCTCAAAGTAAATAGCGTTCGTCCTTGATCCACAAAACTTACTTGTGCCAATTTGTGTTAAGATCGGACAATAATTGCGACCTGTAGTTTGATTACAACAATATATGGACAAACGGACAGACAGATGGACAGACGGACATTGCTAAATCGACTCCGAAAGTGATTCTAAGCCGATCGGCATGCTTAACAATGGGTCTATCCCGCTTCCTTTTGGGTGTGAAGTGTATAAAGAGGGCTAAAAATGATACTAACCAAACCGCTGAAGTTGAAATCATGAAATTCGGTGTAATTCTAAATTAGTACATTTAGGATCAAAATGGAAAAGAGAGTGGAACTGGTACCAAGCAAACAGCTATAGGTAAAATCATGAAATTAGATAATATTTTGAGACATATTGGATTCCTATCAGGATGGTACGGGAATATTCTTTGTGTGAGTGAAACACCCTCAGTAATAGTCATAAAAATTTAAGACTTTCTAAAAGTTCTCTCTGATTACACCGTGCGACAATACTTTTTGGGCCTGAACAAGACCATATACACATGAAACTAGAGACACTATTTCTCCTTTTTACAGGACTTTTAATTTTTAAAGGATATATTTTTGTTAATAATTTATTTTCACACTTTCGAGATACATACACAGTTGGGGTTGGATAGTGTTGTATGGGAATTTTTTGGATATGCTAGAACCCCCTATTTTGCGAGGTTCGGAAAGAATTTCATGAACCAAAAAAAAATGGGGGGTTATTGTAAAAATACACAAAAAGCCCAAAACTGCATCGGAGTCCTCCCCATAGGGGGTAAATGTAGAACCCCCATTAATTTTCCCTCCCCAACATATTTTCCGAACGAAGTTACCTCCTACCCCTACTCCTTAATAGGGCTCCCATACAAAAACTATTTTTTACAAAATTTGCTCCCACCACTCTAACTGCCCTAGAGGAGTCAAACCAACTCCCAATATTTTTTCAGTCCCAATATATTCTTTGAACGTGCCTACTCTCTATCTTCAACCCTTAAGGTGGTCCCCATACATTTGCCTATTTTTATAACATATAGCATAACACGTTATACTCCAGCTAGAAATACCTGTGGCGAAAGCGGTTCAGATTTAGATATAGCCCCCATACAAATGTTGCTCCCGATTTGACTTTTTCCGCTCTAGAATCCACATATTGTATCCGATTTTCTTTAAAATTGGCACAAAATTTTATAATCGAACTAGAAACTCTTATGCTGAAAGTGGGTAAGATCGGTTCAGATTTATATATATGTCGCTCCCGATTTAACCTTTTCCGCCCTATAAAGCACATATAGTATTCGATTTTCCTCAAATTTTGCTTAACACTTCATAATCTAACTAGAAACACCTGCGGCGAAAGCGGGTTAGATAGGTTCAAATGCAGATATAGCCCCCATACAAATGTCGCTCCCGATTTGACTTTTTCCGCTTTAGAATCCACATATTGTACCCGATTTTCTTTAAAATTGGCACAATATTTTATAATCGAACTAGAAACACCTATACTAAAAGTGGGAAAGATCGGTTCAGATTTAGATATAACCCCCTTACAAATGTCGCTTCCGATTTGACTTTTTCCGTTCTAGAAACCACATATTGTACCCGATTTTCTTTAAAATTGGCACAATATTTTATAATCGAACTAGAAACACCTATACTAAAAGTGGGAAAGATCGGTTCAGATTTAGATATAACCCCCTTACAAATGTCGCTTCCGATTTGACTTTTTCTGTTCTAGAAACCACATATTGTACCCGATTTTCTTTAAAATTGGCACAAAATTTTATAATCGAACTAGAAACACCTATGCTAAAAGTGGGTAAGATCGGTTCAGATTTAGATATAGACCCAATACAAATGTTACTCCCGAATGTTTAACAGATTTTGGCCAAACTTTACAATTTATATTTCACCAATAAACATACATACCGCTCTAGAATCCACATATTGTATCCGATTTTCTTTAAAATTGGCACAAAATTTTATAATCGAACTAGAAACTCTTATGCTGAAAGTGGGTAAGATCGGTTCAGATTTATATATATGTCGCTCCCGATTTAACCTTTTCCGCCCTATAAAGCACATATAGTATTCGATTTTCCTCAAATTTTGCTTAACACTTCATAATCTAACTAGAAACACCTGCGGCGAAAGCGGGTTAGATAGGTTCAAATGCAGATATAGCCCCCATACAAATGTCGCTCCCGATTTGACTTTTTCCGCTTTAGAATCCACATATTGTACCCGATTTTCTTTAAAATTGGCACAATATTTTATAATCGAACTAGAAACACCTATACTAAAAGTGGGAAAGATCGGTTCAGATTTAGATATAACCCCCTTACAAATGTCGCTTCCGATTTGACTTTTTCCGTTCTAGAAACCACATATTGTACCCGATTTTCTTTAAAATTGGCACAATATTTTATAATCGAACTAGAAACACCTATACTAAAAGTGGGAAAGATCGGTTCAGATTTAGATATAACCCCCTTACAAATGTCGCTTCCGATTTGACTTTTTCTGTTCTAGAAACCACATATTGTACCCGATTTTCTTTAAAATTGGCACAAAATTTTATAATCGAACTAGAAACACCTATGCTAAAAGTGGGTAAGATCGGTTCAGATTTAGATATAGACCCAATACAAATGTTACTCCCGAATGTTTAACAGATTTTGGCCAAACTTTACAATTTATATTTCACCAATAAACATACATGGTGAAAGCGGATTACATCATTTCAGGTTTCCATATACCCCATACAAATGTCTTTCCGATTTAACATTTTTGTCAAACACATACATTTACAGGATGCAAAAATCCTTCCCGATTTCACTTTTTTACCGAATTGAATTGTAGTGAGATATATAGTCGGCTCCGTCCGTCTTTAGCCTTTCCATACTGTTGGGGAGATGCCCATATGTTCATACTTTGGTATAACATAAATGGGGCCCATTCTGCTCTATTATAGCTCTAGAAACTACATCTTACATCGGATCTTCATCAAATTTTGCAGATCATTCTATGTTTCAACTAGGAATACCTACCGTGAATGAGAAATATATAGGCGGATGTTTTGGCACAGGCCTCAAGTGTTGTTATAGGCCCCCTTCAAATGTCCGTCCGATTCATCCTATTACCGCTGTATAATCTGTATTTGTCTTTCGATCTTGATCAATTTTTCCAGATCATGTTATATTTACTTTACTCGGAATATCTTCTGGAAAATTGGATCAATTACTTTATTATTTACCATACTCATTAAATTTGACTAAAGATGAATTTATAGTAACTGTATAATTTATATGAACTACATAAAATTGCTCCCATGAAATACCTGGGTTTAGTAATCAAAGCGAGGTATATACGCAGGGAGTGGTGTAGGGTATTATATAGTCGTCCCCGCCCAACTTTAGCCTTTCCTTACTTGTTTGAAAATGCTATAAAAAACTACTGAATATTTTCTCAAATTTCTTTTTTTAATAATGGAAAATCCTTCCGGTTAATAATGGAAAATAATTGCATTCAATTGGCTGCCTCGGGCACCTCACAAATAATAGCCAAACGGTTGAATAGTTGAAAAATAAATCGTTAGATGGCTAACCCTATATTTAAGCAAAAGTGTCACACCCTTTCCAATGGAATCACCCTAATCTAATAGAGATAGAAGTATTGTACCTAAAGTATTTTTAACAGATATTCTTCTCTTTCATTTGATACCCATATTACCTTTAAAATATGAAAATAAATTATTTAATTTCATTTTGTAATGAGAAGATACTAAATTTGCTGGGCTTTGAATATATGAAGTAAATCCCAAATTGAGTACACTGAATAGTACATTCGAAAATATGTTAAAAATCTGTTCATATAAAATAATGGCCAACGCAGATTCACTATTTCGACAAAAAGTAAAAAATATGTTTCTGTGTTTCGCCCCAGTAACGCGTCAATCTTTCCCCAGAAAATATCCAATTTCCGCTATAGTGATACAAATTTTGCCATACTTCCAAATCCTTAATATAAAAAATTGAAAAAAGTAGAAGAAGAAGAAATAAAATTGATGCTGACATATAGACATACTTCAATCTCTGCAGGAAATTTACGGAATAACAAAATATGTACACGCCAATACAAATTCAGAAAATAACAAACTGCCAATTGCATTCAGCATTCAACATTCAGCAAACAGTTTACAATTCTGTCTGTCAGTCAGTCAAATCAACAGAAACGAGAAGTTTCCAAAAGTCAAAAGAGGGGGGGGGCACAAACACACAACAGAATTGAAAAAGATTGACGAAGACGAACTATCAACGCATTCGGAAGACGCGTACATTTCTCAATGACAATTAAATGTCAGAAAGAACAAAAATCTGCACAGACTGACAGTTCATATGCATGAACCCATCAACAGCAGAAGCTGAAGCAGCAGGAGCAACAGCATCGCTATCAATCCCATCTCCCCATCCTGGTCAGCATCATCAGCGGTAGAAGTGGTTGTGCGGCAGTAGCCACCAGCAACCGTAGTCGGATCATGGCTCCGTATCTCGGCATCATGTGAATGCGAACGAACAAACGAATGAGTGAACGTATGAACTGCAGAGCATCTCTCACTGCGTATCTCAGTGGCAGTTGTTGCAGCAACAAGGATGACTTTGAATGCAACAAGATGGAGATGGATTGATGCTTTGGACGGATGGATGGATGGATGAATGTGATATGAATGTATGTATGTCTGAGCATATATAGATTGAAGTACATACACCGTCAAAATGATTGCATATATTTTAAAATGAGAACAATGGAAAGATTCGCTGTTACGACATTTTGTTGCAGGCAAATGCTGTTGCAAGCTGCCATGGCTAATGTTCCAATATTTATGCATTAAAACTACTGCGAGTAACAAAATGTTTGAAGTTTTCCCTGTAATTACGACGCAGCTTTACTTTAAAGGTTGACAGTGTCCTTTATGTCCTTTTAAATTGGTTTCACGAAAGATGGTTTGCCAACAATTAGTGAACACTTTTGTAAACTGCAAGTAACCCTAAGAGTTTGAAAAGTTCCGCATATATAGGGTGATTCATCGCGATTTTGATCTAAAGGGTGATTTTTTAAGAGCTTGATAACTTTTTTAAAAAAAAAAACGCATAAAATTTGCAAAATCTCATCGGTTCTTTATTTGAAACGTTAGATTGGTCCATGACATTTACTTTTTGAAGATAATTTCATTTAAATGTTGACCGCGGCTGCGTCTTAGGTGGTCCATCCGCTTAGTCCAATTTTGGCATTTCCACGTTTTTGAGTAACAGAGACCCAATTGGTGCGAACGGCGACGAATCGAAAATTGGTGGTCATCATTAACACTGGCCGATACAGCTGCGATATTTTCTTCAGTTCGCACTCTACGTAAGCGTGTTGGTGGTTTAATGTCCAACAATGTAAATTTGGTGCGAAATTTAGTCACAATAGCCCGAATAGCCGCTTCAGTGGGTCGATTAAACTGACCATAAAATGGAAGCGCGCAATGAACTTTCTTAACAGAGCACGCATTTTGATAATAAAATTCAATAATTTGCAAGCGTTGTTCGTTTGTAAGACGATTCATGATGAAATGTCAAAGCATACTGAGCATCTTTCTCTTTGACACCATGTCTGAAATCCCACGTGATCTGTCAAATACTAATGCATGAAAATCCTAACCTCAAAAAAATCACTCTTTATGATGTAAAATAAAACACATACATTTAAAAGTTAACTTAAAAATTATTATTATCGGTTAAAATAACAATTTATGGCATTTACTGTTTGAAAATGAAAGCCATGATTACATCTGAGGTGGTCCATTCGGAAGGTCAAATTTTGGGCGACTCGTTCGAGCAGAGCGACTAGTATCTCCCATTCACTGAAAATAACTCCCAAATTTAAGTCGCCTGGCTTAATTTCTTGCACAATTTGAATTTTGTACGCTTCGAGGCCCAGATTCTTACGTATAATATGCCAAGTTGTCGAATACGACAATCCAGCCGCTGAGAACGACAACGTCACGCTCTTCGCGTACACTCTCAGCTACAGCTGTTATATTCTCTTCGTTGTTTTTCGTAATTCAACTGCAAATTTTAAGGCATGAGTCTTTCCACGATGACTTGCCAAACGATACTGAAGAAAAATTACAACGCAGTTTGATATGAGACATGCGTGGTCTGTCAAAACGTGTGATCTGTTGAAAATCGAACCTCACGCTGATATATACAGGTTGGCTGGTGAATGCTGCTGTTGAAAGAGTTTTTCTTTGTAGAACTTCCCCCGAAAATAAACCCAATTTATCATATTATCCACTTCTGTCATGGCAGAATTACAGTGACAATTCCCCAATAAATTGATTATGAGAATGTCATCGCCTGACTTTACTGAACCTTATACAAACAAGTAAGGAAAGGCTAAAGTCGGGCGGGGCCGACTATGTGATACACTCCACTTTCTATCCGAATACAATTCAATTCGTTAAACAATTGAAAACAGGAATGATTTTTGTATGTTTCCTAATCATAGGCTAATATGACCTGACCCAATTTGTCAAATCGAGAACAATATTTGTATCGGGGCTATATCCAAACATCAATATGAAGAAATTCTCTGAAAATTCGATATGAGACATGCGTGATCTGTCAAAACGTGTGATCTGTTAAAAATCGAACCTCACGCTGATATATACAGGTTGGCTGGTGAATGCTGCTGTTGAAAGAGTTTTTCTTTGTAGAACTTCCCCCGAAAATAAACCCAATTTATCATATTATCCACTTCTGTCATGGCAGAATTACAGTGACAATTCCCCAATAAATTGATTATGAGAATGTCATCGCCTGACTTTACTGAACCTTATACAAACAAGTAAGGAAAGGCTAAAGTCGGGCGGGGCCGACTATGTGATACACTCCACTTTCTATCCGAATACAATTCAATTCGTTAAACAATTGAAAACGGGAATGATTTTTGTATGTTTCCTAATCATAGGCTAATATGTCCTGACCCAATTTGTCAAATCGAGAACAATATTTGTATCGGGGCTATATCCAAACATCAATATGAAGAAATTCTCTGAAAATACGTGGTTTCTGGGGGAAAGTCAAGCTGGGAGCGAATATATAAAGCTATATAAAAATCTGAACCGTTTTCAGCATGGGTGTTTCTAGTGGAAACGTTAGATATTTTGCCAAATTTGAAGAAGTTCTGTTAAAATATGTGGTATCTAGAGCACTAAAAGGGAGCGAAAATTGAATGGGAGCTATATATAAATCTGAACCGATCTGACCCATTTTCTTCACAGGTGTTTCTAGTGGAAACATAAGATATTTTGCCAAAATTTGAAGAAGATCTGTTAAAGTTTGTGGTTTCTAGATCGGAAAAAGTCAAATTGGGAGCGAAATTTGTATGGGAGCTATATATAAATCTGAACCGATCTGACCCATTTGCACCACAGGTGTTTCTAGTGGAAACATAAGATATTTTGCCAAATTTGAAGAAGATCTGTTAAAATGAGTGGTTTCTAGTCAAATCGGGAGCGAAATTTGAATGGGAGATATATATAAATCTGAACCGATCTAACACATTTTCACCATAGGTGTTTCTAAGTGAAATATAAGATGTTTTGCCAATTTTGAAAACAATCTGATAAAATATGTGGTTTCTAGAGCGGAAAAAGTGATATTGGGAGCCATATTTGTATGGGAGCTATATATAAATCTGAACCGATTTAACACATTTTTACCGCAGGTGTTTCTAGTCGAAATATAAGATGTTCTACAAAATTTGAGCGACATTTGTATGGGGGCTATATCTAAATCTGAACCGATCTTATCCAATTTGTGCACAGGTGTTTCTAGTTGGATTATAGGATGTTGTGCCAAATTTAAAGAAAATCGGGTACAATATGTCGTTTCTAGAGCGGAAAATGTCAAATCGGGAGCGACATTTGTATGGGGGCTATATCTAACTCTGAACCGATCTTACCCAATTTTTGCACAGGTATTTCTAGTTGGATTATAGGATGTTGTGCCAAATTTAAAGAAAATCGGGCACAATATGTCGTTTCTAGAGCGGAAAATGTCAAATCGGGAGCGACATTTGTATGGGGGCTGTATCTAACTCTGAACCGATCTTACCCAATTTTTGCATAGGTGTTTCTAGTTGGATTATAAGATATTGTGCCAAATTTAAAGAAAATCGGGTACAATATGTCGTTTCTAAAGCGGAAAATGTCAAATCGGGAGCGATATTTGTATGGGGGCTATATCTAAATCTGAACCGATTTGCCTCAAATTAAATAGCGTTCGTCCTTGATCCGCAAGACTTACTTGTGCCAATTTTTGGTAAGATCGGACTATAATTGCGACCTGTAATTTGATTACAACAATAGATGGTCAGACGGACAGACAGCTGGACAGACGGACATTGCTAAATCGACTCAGAAAGTGATTCTAAGTCGATCGGTATACTTAACAATGGGTCTATCTCGCTTCCTTTTGGGTGTTACAAACAAATGCACAAAGACATAATGCTCTCGTGGAGTGTATAAAAATAAGCAATTAGACATGAAAACCAACAAATTTGGATGATTTAGAGCAATGCATTCGAACAATTTAATGGAGTGAAGTCTTGTTATATGCTGATATTTTGAATAATTTTTTACGTATTAATTCCATTGCTGATGTTTATAGCCTCACTCTACAGAGTAGGAGGGTATATATTATTTGGGACAGACAAAAAGTGTAACGCATTGAAGGAGCGACTTAACACCCCAAGTTGTTTGGACTAAATCCGTTAAGATGTTTGAGCCATGTCCGTACGTCCGTACGTCTGGCTGGCGTACACAATAACTCTTGAAAAGAGTTAAGGAATCAATTCAAACTTTGTACATGGTAATGTTTTCCCCAAGTTTAGTTTAAGTTCGAAGATGGTTGAAATTGCCACAAACCCAATATAACATCCACCCGTATGGATGTTTTAAATCACAAAATCAGTTGCAATTTGATATGTGAGAACATTTTTATAATCGCATTAAACCTAAAAAATATTTATCCTTTAGCCACGCCCATTCTAGTACCTCTCACACAAATGTCTCTACCCAAGGTAAAATTAAATCCTTTACAAGTCCTATACCGGAGTCTGAAATCCATTATGACTTCATATTTGAGCATGTTTTTACAATTATTTACGAATGCGGAAGCTGAGTCCAATTCCCACGAACTTCCAGTACCATCTACTTAAATAATGCGGCACTAAGTAAAATTGAAGTCATTCCATACACATGTGCTCTGAGAGTGAGGGTACATATAAGTCGGTTTAACCGACTGAATCTTACTTACATGTTTTTCAAATGGTGTCATATCATCCGATGACGATATGGACTTCGTTCTCTACGAACAGTTTTTTTGTTTTTATACAATTAGCTTTTACCTACAGTTGAATCAAATAAATATCTTTGTTAAACGCTCTTTGGTTTCTCTTTTCGAAATTTTTATAAGCTCTAAGGCAAAATATTCAATATATTTCCAAATGTTGGTAAAAGTATTCCTATAATTTGAATTGGGATATTGTCCTGGCTCAAGACCATTTTGCATCTATATTTAATAGAATGCAAATTTATTTACAAATGGCATGATGACATTTATTACTTGGCCGCAGACTACCACGATCATGATTTCGATCATGTCAAAAGTCTTTTCAAGTGGCTTCGCAGCGACTTTTCAACATCAAACCCGGCCTCTATAAGGAGGCGATTCTCCTATAATATTTATTCCTATAATATTAAAACCGTTTCATATGGATTTCCGAATGATTAGATCTAAAAATCCCAAAACCTCAACGGAAATTTTTACTCATGCTGCACATGTTTCCTCCTCTACAGATTTTGTTACCTACATAATTTGTTATTATCGATAAACAATTTTCGTATGTGCTAGTTGTTTTGTGAAGTTCAGAAAAACAAATATGAAGGACGTGCATATTGGTTTATGTTAAAACATTTGTCGACAATTATCAAACTTAATTTTTGTGCCCAGCAGTGAATAAATGCGGATTCTGGATATTTTTTTATTTTCATTTAAAGCTCATTTTTATATCCCGACATTACATTTGCACCTTCGCACAATGGGGCCTTTTGACTTTTTTCTTTGCACAAATCATAACTTCTGAAATAGGGAACATAATTACAAATGTAAATCATAGGCTTTAAAATGAAACCACCAATTTCATCCTATATTTAATGGTAGTTTTAAAATCATACGTTGAATATGGATTTTCTTTCTCTTCTAAATCATTACATTTCGTGTCATTTTACTTTTCCTTTTTTGTTACCAAACTACTCACCTTCATTTAGTTTTTGATTTAACATGACATATATTCACATATTTAGTAATATAGTTATAGTTAACTAACTGCCGCCCGCTTCTTCAGACAAAAAACACGTACCGAAAAATCAAAATTCGAAAATCGGGTTTATATTGTTTTTTTTTGTGCTCAGTAATATATGTATATATACTAATTTTTATAAAGTTATTTTCAAAAACAGTTTTGCCACGCCATTCCCGCAATCAGTGCTAGTTTTTATACCCTACACCACTTCGTGGTCTAGGGTATTATAAGTTAGTTTTCCGCCAAATGTTTGTAACACCAAGAAATAATTGAGTTAGACACACCTTTAAGTATACGGATCGGCTTAGAATCGCTAGCTGAGTCGATTTAACGATGTCTGTCTGTCCGTCCGTCTGCTGTCCATCTAAGCTTGTTCGCACTCTACAGGTCGCAATTGTTGTCCGATTGTCATGAAACTTAACAGAAGTTATTTTTTCTGGCCAAGGACCATCGGTATAGAATTTGGAGGAAATCGGTTCAGATTTAGATATAGCCCCCATACAAATGTCGGTCCCGATTTGACATTTTCCGATCTAGAAACCACATATTGTACCCGATTTTCTTTAAATTTGGTACAACATCTTATAATCCAACTAGAAACACCTATGCCGAAATTGGGTAAGATCGGTTCAGATTTAGATATAGCCCCCATACAAAAGTCGCTCCCGATTTCACCTTTTCCGCTTTAGAAACCACATATTGTACCCGATTTTCTTTAAAATTAGCACAACATCTTATAATCCAACTAGAAACACCTACGCAAAAATTGGGTAAGATCGGTTCAGATTTAGATATAGCCCCCATACAAATGTCGCTCCCGATTACACATTTTCCGCTCTAGAAACGACATATTGTACCCGATTTTCTTTAAATTTGGCAGAATATCTTATAATGCAACTAGAAACACGTATGCAAAAATTGGGTAGGATCGGTTCAGATTTAGATATAGCCCCCATACAAATGTCGCTCCCGATTTGACATTTTCTACTCTAGAAACGTCATATTGTACCCGATTTTCTTTAAATTTTGCAGAACATCTTATAATCGAACTAGAAACGCGTATGCAGAAATTGGGTAAGATCGGTTCAGATTTAGATATAGCCCCCATACAAATGTCGCTCCCGATTTGACATTTTCCGTTCTAGAAACGACTTATTGTACCCGATTTTCTTTAAATTTGGCAGAATATCTTATAATGCAACTAGAAACACGTATGCAAAAATTGGGTAAGATCGGTTCAGATTTAGATATAGCCCCCATACAAATGTCGCTCCCGATTTGACATTTTCCACTCTAGAAACGTCATATTGTACCCGATTTTCTTTAAATTTGGCAGAATATCTTATAATGCAACTAGAAACGCGTATGCAGAAATTGGGTAAGATCGGTTCAGATTTAGATATAGCCCCCATACAAATGTCGCTCCCGATTTGATATATTCCGCTCTAGAAACGACTTATTGTACTCGGTTTTCTTTAAATTTTGCAGAACATCTTATAATCCAACTAGAAACACGTATGCAAAAATTGGGTAAGATCGGTTCAGATTTAGATATAGCCCCCATACAAATGTCGCTCACGATTTGACATTTTCCGCTCTAGAAAAGACATATTGTACCTGATTTTCTTTACATTTTGCAGAACATCTTATATTGCAACTAGAAACACGTATACAAAAATTGGGTAAGATCGCTTCAGAATTCACCGAATTCCCGAATTCACTTTTTCCGCTTTAGAAACCACATATTGTACCCGATTTTCTTTAAAATTGGCACAACATTTTATAATCGAACTAGAAACACCTATGCTGAAAGTGGGTATGATCGGTTAAGATTTAGATATAGCCCCCATACAAATGTCGCTCCCGATTTGACTTTTTCCGCTCTAAAATCCACATATTGTACCCGTTTTTCTTTAAAATTGGCACAACATCTTATAATCCAACTAAAAAACCAATGGTGAAAGTGGGTAAGATCGGTTCAGATTTAGATATAGCCCTCATACAAATGTTGTTCCCGAATGTTTAACCGATTTTGGCCATATTTTACATATTATATTTCACCAATAAACAGTCATGGTGAAAGCGGGTCACATCGTTCCAGGTTTCAATATACACCCATACAAATGTCCTTTCCGATTTAACATTTTTTGTCAAACACATACATTTACAGGATGCAAAAATCCATCCCGATTTCAATTTTTACCGAATTGAATTGCAATGAGAATTGTTTTTGTGATGCCCATATGTCCATACTTTGGTATGACTTTGGTATACTACTGTATAATTTGTATTTGTCTGTCGGATAATTGGATCAATTACCATATTATTTACCATATTCGTTAAATTTGACTAAAGATGAATTTATAGCATATAAATTATATTCATATAATTTATATAATTTGTATGAACTACATAAAATTGCTTCCATGAAATACCTGGGTTTAGTAATCAAAGCGAGGTACATACGCAGGGAGTGGCGTAGGGTATTATATAGTCGGCCCCGCCCGACTTTACTTTTTTTTAATATATAGCCTATAGATCCTATCTGTATGAGGTTCCAAAAAGACACAAAAGTTTTTATAATAGTAATAGGGATATATATTTACTTTATGTGGGAGGTGCCACACGCACTTTTCTTGTACCGCCCACTTTTTCCAAAAATTTGCACATTAATACTCAATGAACTCACACAAAATTTCAAAATCCTTGTTGCCATATAACGGAATATATATTGGGTTCAAATTTGTAGATAAGGTGCCACGCCCATCATTCAAATCCCGCCCATTTGTATCTTGCCTACGTAAGTGGAAACTTAATGAACTCGCACATATTTTCAGGAAACGTGGTATCATGTAAGAGAAAATACTCTATAACACGTTTTAATTTCTTATGGGATGTGCCACGCCCCCTTCAACAATACCGCCCATTTTCTCCTAACTACACAGATTAATAATGGATGGATTCATATGAAATTTCAGAACTCTCAGTTTCATAGAAAATATATTTGAAAATTGATTTTAATTTCGTATGGGAGGTACCACGCCCCTTTTCCAATTTCGCCAATTTTTTGCATAATTGTCCAAATTAATATCCAATGAAATCTCGCAAAAGACTCTGATGGTCATAATATGTTGCTTTTTAAAATGCGAAAAAATAAATTTGTGTTGGAGGTGCCACACTGTTATTGTAATAACATGCGAAGTGGCAAGTATCGGCAGCCAACTTTAATTGAATACGGCCGAGTAATGTATACTTAATCACCGAAAAGTAATGTCTTCCAAAACTCTTTAGTTCTATTCCACCAAATTTGAAAAACGATCAAAATATAGTGTTTTTTACTACCGCGATTTTTGGGTAACTAAGCCCCAGAAACCACATTTTTATACCCTACACCACTTCGTGGTCTAGGGTATTATAAGTTAGTTTCGCGCCAAATGTTTGTAACACCTAGAAATAATTGAGCTAGACCCACCTTTAAGTATACCGATCGGCTTAGAATCACCAGCTGAGTCGATTCTCTGTCTGTCTGTCTGTCTGTCTGTCCGTCTGTCCGTCTGTCCGTCTGTCCGTCCGTCCGTCCGTCTGTCCGTCTGCTGTCCATCTAAGTTTGTTCGCACTCTACAGGTCGCAATTGTTGTCCGATTGTCATGAAACTTGGCAGAATTTATTTTTTCTGGACAAGGACCATCGGTATTGAATTTGGAGGAAATCGGTTCAGATTTAGATATAGCCCCCATACAAAAGTCGCTCCCGAGTTGACATTTTCCGCTCTAGAAACGTCATACTGTACCCAATTTTCTTTAAATTTTGCAGAACATCTTATAATCGAACTAGAAATACGTATGCAAAAATTGGGAAAGATCGGTTCAGATTTAGATATAGCCCCCATACAAATGTCGCTCCCGATTTGACATTTTCCGCTCTAGAAAAGTCATATTGTACCCGATTTTCTTTAAATTTGGCAGAACATCTTATAATCCAACTAGAAACACGTATGCAAAAATTGGGTAAAATCGGTTCAGATTCAGATATAGCCTCCATACAAATGTCGCTCCCGATTTGACATTTTCCGCTCTAGAAACTTCATATTGTACCCGATTTTCTTTAAATTTTGCAGAACATCTTATAATCGAACTGGAAACACGTATGCAAAAATTGGGTAAGATCGGTTCAGATTTAGATATAGCCCCCATACAAAAGTCGCTCCCGATTTGACATTTTCCGCTCTAGAAACGTCATACTGTACCCGATTTTCTTTAAATTTTGCAGAACATCTTATAATCTAACTAGAAATACCAGTGACGAAAGCGGGTTAGATCGGTTCAGATTTAGATATAACTCCCGTACAAATGTCGCTCCCGATTTGACTTTTTCCGCTCTAGAAACCACATATTGTACCCGATTTTCTTTAAAATTGGCACAACATCTTATAATCCAACTAAAAACACCTATGGTCAAAGTGGGTAAGATCGGTTCTGAGTTAGATATAGTCCCCATACAAATGTCTCTCCCGATTTGACTTTTTCCGCTCTAGAACCGACATATTGTACCCGCTTTTGTTTAAAATTGGCACAGCATTTTATAAACGCACTAGAAAAACCTATGCTAAAAGTGGGTAAGATCGGTTCAGATTTAGATATAGCCCCCATACAAATGTCGCTCCCGATTTGACTTTTTCCGCTCTAGAAACCACATATTGTACCCGATTTTCTTTAAAATTGGCACAACATCTTATAATCCAACTAAAAGCACCTATGGTGAAAGTGGGTAAGATCGGTTCAGATTTAGATATAGCCCATATACAAATGCTCCCATTAAAATTTCCTCTCGATTTGACTTTTTCTGGTCTATAAACCACATATTTTAACAGATCATCTTCAAATCTTGCAAAATATCTTATATTTCAACTAGATACACCCACGGTGAAAATTGGTCAGATCGGTTCAGATTTACATATAGCTCCCATACAAATTTCGCTCCCGGATTGACTTTTCCACCCCAGAAACTAAAAATTCAAAATGAGCATAACATGTTTACTTGAACTGAAAAAACTTATTGTGAAAGTTAGTCACTTCATTCCCTGTTTGGATATAGCCCCGATACAAATATTCCACTCGATTTGACAAATTTGGTCAGGTCACATTAGACTATGATTAGGAAACATACAAAATGCCTTCCCGTTTTTACCGAATTGAATTGTGTTCGGATAGAATGTGACACTCCACTTTCTATCATATAGTCGGCCCCGTCCGACCTAAAAATCCTTCCCGTTTTCACTTTATTACCGAATTTGATTGAAATCGGATGGAAAGTGGAGTGTATCATATAGTCGACCCGCCCGACTTTAGCCTTTCCTTACTTGTTTTGTTTTTGTTTTCATTTCTTTTCGGTATGTTCAAAGTTAAAAAGTGGATTTTCTCCTAAGTACACCTATGTACACCTATCCAAATCGAAAATCCAAATGAGAATTTAATTGGTACTAATATTGCAAACCTTGAAAATATTTTCTGCCATTAAACTGTGTTTATTCCTTTTACGAAATTCAAGCGTTGCGACAACAAAATTATTTTATTAAAATCAGACAAATAAAAAAGTATCAGTCGCCAACATGCAATCTATTCAGACGCTTGTTTTTCTCTGCTCTTTTCTAACTCTTATCGATAGTTCGTTGCGATTTACGAACATAAAATGTGAGAAATTTCAACCGGATGTGATCGAAATGAAGAGATGTGATCTAAAAGTGTTGCGACGAGGTGTTATTTCGTTGAATTTTCATGTGCATTTGCCATATGGCCCTTACATGAAGTGTATGGTAATTTTGGCAACTAAACATTTAAACATAAAAAACGACGCATAATAATATAAATATTCGCCTTCCTTATTTGCCAACCTCAGACGTGTACAACAGTTCTGAGTTCGAGAAAATTATATTTGCGTGTCCGTGTGCCGTTGCCAAATAAGATTGTCATCAACAAAATAAAATAATCTTAAGTCTTTTGTTCTCTTTCTTTTCAGATAAATGCATCGCTTAACAAGAAGGCTAACGGATACCTTCCATTTCTCTACAATTACACTTTCAGCTTTTGCGAATTCATGAGAAATCGTAAAAAGTTTCCAGTTGTCAAATTGATT
Organism: Polietes domitor; assembly: GCA_947397865.1. Taxonomy (NCBI): domain Eukaryota; kingdom Metazoa; phylum Arthropoda; class Insecta; order Diptera; family Muscidae; genus Polietes; species Polietes domitor. The sequence goes on from OX377619.1 coordinate 146,036,683, forward strand.
TTTGATAGTATGCTTAAGGATTCAAATATCAACCATTCCTGTCCTTTTACGGTACGTATATCATTTTATATCCTCCACCATAGGATTCTGGGGCGTGGTAAAATTCCAAGACAATATACTTATGTGTGCTCGATTTTTTCCCTGACTGAAAATACGCCCTAGTATTTGGAATATTTAAGTAGATTCTATGAAAAACTCTGCTTGGACAATTTGTAAGGGTGGGAAAAATTAGCAAAGCGTCTGGCAAAAACGGATAATTAACTACGGAAAATTCTAAGAACATTTCTCCACGAAACCATGGGTCTAAGATGTATTGCTAGCCCTTTATAAGTCACTTTTGCTAGTCTTTTATGTTTATACAAAATTTTTGGTATTGTGATTCGAAAGTAGAGATTGAGGCGTTTCATTTGATAACAATATCGTAAAAATACGATGCAGCGTTAAAAAGTTATTTGACTCTAAATAACCTTACCAAAAATAGACTGAATAGAAATTAAATGAAAATATTAGATACGAGTATAATATCACTCTGGAACACAAAATAAATAACAAGGATCTGGTAGAGGATTCTGTTAGAGGGGGAATGAAAGAATAGGATTGTTTTTTTAAGCCGGGATAACAAGCTGCCATAACAAAAATTTATTTTTTTTAGATTTTTCGTTCGTATTTATTTTTTTTGGTCAAAATAAAAAATTATTTTTCACATTGTCGCCAACTACAATATAAATATTTGTATCAAAACAAATTTTCACAAAAAAAATATTTTGTGACTTTTTTGGACTTAGCCTCGATAACCACTGGATAAGTCCAAAATTTTTAACATGCAATTATTTTTTTGAAATTTGTTTTGTAATTTTATACACAAATATGTATCGCTGTTTTCGACAATTTTAAAAAAGAATTTTTTATTTTGAGTGAAATTTGAACTTTTTATTTAAGTTTTTGTTATCGTAGCTTAGTTATCCAGTCTTAAAGAAAAACAGTCCTAATATATACGTGTATCAGCGTTCTATAAGTCATTTTAGGGTAGGAGTCAATATTACCCCCTTTTACACCTTCATTTGATGAGTAAACTTATTGAACCTTCTAATCCGTAGATAGGATGAGTTTAGCAATATTTAGAAATATATTTATGAAACATTTTAGGCCTGTAGCTCCTCAATATAGGTGTCTCTTTGACCCTTTTTTGTGGGAAGGGGGAAAACGCCTCTAAAACAGGAGTTTAACGGAGTTTTTGTTCTATAAAAATATGTGCCATACAATTCTACAATAAGTCTCTGAATACACCGAAACCCAAAACTTAACTTAAATAACAGAAATAAACCAAAACTTAAAATCCATTTTTGGGTTAATTTCGTACATTTTCGATTTAAGGGGTGTAGTAGTAACATTTAACGACATCTAACTTTGTCGGTATATAAGTCACAAAGTCCATGGCCGCCATGCTCTACGTCGCAAAACTAATTATCAGACAATTGGTCTAGTTTGCATTCTCACCCAGAAAAATAATAACTTTTGGGATTCGCAAACATTTGTCAGTTGTCGAAGAAGCCAACCTTCATAACAAGATAGATACAATAGCAACAACCGACCAACTAAAACAAATTACAAATGTAGCTATTCAACCAAAAAATTGGGATTGTATTCAACTGATACACAAATTATTATACTATAGATATTATATTTTTTATAATATATAATATGTAGAACACATTGAGCACTTTCAGTTGATACAAGAACATCCAACTTTTTCAGTTAATTTAAGTCTCAAAGTCCACATTTCAGCTTGTCTATGACCGCCATGCTCTACGTCGTGAAACTAATTTTCAGACAACTGGTCTATTTTGCATTCTCACCCAGAAAAATAATAACTTTTAGGATTCGTAAACATTGGGCCAGTTGTCGAAGAAGCCAAGCATCATAACATGATGGTTACAACGACAAACAAACTAAAGCAAATTACAAATTTAGTTATTCAACCAAAAAATTGGAATTATAATCTAAAGATACACAAAGTATTATATTATAAATATTCTATTGCTGTCCGATTATCATGAAATTTGGCAGAAGTTACTTTTTTTGACCAAGGACGATCGGCATTGAATTTGGAGGAAATCGGTTCAGATTTAGATATAGCCCCCATACAAATGTCGCTCCCGATTTTACTTTTTCCGCTCTAGAAACCACATATTCTACCGATTATCTTTAAAATTGGCACAATATTTTATAATCGAACTAGAAACACCTATGCTGAAAGTGGCTAAGATCGGTTCAGATTTAGATATAGCCATAATACAAATGTTTAACCGATTTTGGCCAAACTTTACATATTATATTTCACCAATAAACATACATGGTGAAAGCGGGTCACATCATTACAGGTTTCAATATACCCCCATACAAATGTCCTTTCCGATTTAACAGTTTTTGCCAAACACATACATTTACATAATTCAAAAATCCTTCCCGATTTCACTTTTTTGCCGAATTGAATTTTAATGAGATAGACCTTAGCCTTTCCTTACTTGTTTGGGATATGCCCATATGTTTAGACTTTGGTATAACCCAAATTGGGCCCCATTCTGCTCTATTACAGCTCTAGAAACTACATCTTACATCGGATCTTCATCAAATTTTGTAGATCATTATATGTTTCAACTAGGAATGCCTACCGTGAATGAGAAATATATTGACGCATGTTTTGGCACATGCCTCAAGTTTGTTATAGGCCCTCATCAAATGGCAGTCCGATTCATCCTATTACCGCTGTATAATCTGTATTTGTCTTTGGATCTTGCTCACTTTTTCAAGATCATGATATATTTACTTTATTCGGAATATCTGCTGGAAAATTGGATCAATTACTATATTATTTACCATATTCATTAAATTTGACAAAAGATGAATACATAAAATTGCTCCCATGAAATACCTGGGTTTAGTAACCAAAGCGAAGTATATACGCAGGGACTTTAGCCTTTCTTTACTTGTTTTAAACTAGGATCGTAATAATACAACGTCGCGCTGTGAAGTTATTCCACTTTCAATTATTATAACACTGTCCGACAGTCCATATTACAATTGAACCAGATGATATACGTCTGAAACTATATATGTAATGGAGTTAATTGGTGTTTTTAGATTTTCATTTCCTCACGCTGTTGCCCCTTAAAAGGACTACAAAGGTGCAAAGGATAACATTTTTTAAATTAACAAAAATTATTTTAAATGCTTATTCGCACCGTACGATGTCAATATAAATGCCAAAAAAAGAACAGAAAATAGGTTGAAGAGGAAGAGATTTTCAACAATTATTTTAAATACTTAATAAAGCCCTATGCTAACAGTATTAGCACTGATTTAAATAGGAGAATATCTGTTATAAATACTTCCAATATCATGCTTCTATCTGTATTATTTTAGCATTAGCAACCATTTGAAATTTCCCTTCTTAAAAAGTAAAATATGAATAAACTAAATAATTTAAGGGGTAAACTTGTTATGGTGAACTAATTGGACGTACTTTTAACAGATATTCTCCTTATTAAATCAGTACTAATACCTTTAGCATAGGGTGTGATTAAGTATTTATTTTTTTAAGGCGGAACAGGATGAGGAAATGAGAAGCTAAAAACGGCAATTAACTCAATTCATCGAGTTCAAGAGACAGTAGTTTCCAATGACGTAAAGTACTTGTTCTAGTCCGATTTTCGATGTTTTTTAGATAACGTCCTTGAGCACAATGAAGGACTATTGTACGTTTTTTCCTTTTTGGACAGTAATGCCTATTTGAACTTTTGTTCTATTCCAGAGGAAACAGAAACAAATTTTTCATAACCGATACGCCCTACTGTACAGTCCTCCGACTGTGTAGACGTACAATATAGGGGATTGTTTCAAATTAGTAATTTTATGGATAAATGGGGCGAAAGGTAACAAACAATCGGTGGCAGCCAGAGTAATGAAATGGAAATTATTGTAAACGTCACTTTGTAAGCATAGAAGTGCAAAACGACGCGATATTTCGTCAACATGAGGATAAAATGGTTAAAAATGTACCAACAAAACGGCTGCATCTAGTGAAACGAAATTCGGTGAGCTCGTCGCTCTGACAGCATAGAGGCGAAAAGGGATTTTTAAGAATTATAGCGATATAGCGAACATATTGTTTTCAAAAAGAATTAAAATTTTTCCAATATTTTACTAATGAAACATCAACGTGTATTTAAAACACAACTGCAAATATACCACCTTTATACATCATGTTATGAAATTATCTCATATATAAAGGGTGTTTTTTATTGGGGTATAGAACTATAAGTTGGCATCACTTTTTTAACTGCCGGCCATTTTGTCAGCTGTCAAGTGATTAATATTTAGTTTGGTTTGCCATTTCATCATGAACAGGTTGACAAAAGAACAACGCTTGCAAATCGTGCAAATTTATTTCGAAAGTAATGGTTCAGTTCGCGAAGTTCACCGCAAGCTCCGTCCATTTTATGGTCGACATAATCGTCCATCAGAGCAATTATTTCGGTTAACCGCATAATTTCGCGGAATGGACCTGTCAATTGGCCACCAAGATCGTGTGATTTGACACCATTGGATTATTTTCTTTGGGGATATGTGAAGTCGCTCGTCTACGCCAACAAACCAGAAACGTTAGGGGACTTGGAAGCCAGCATTCGTGGCGTTATTGCCAACATACGGCCCCATATGCTGGCTATATTCGAGCCAGCCGCGGCGGCCACATGCCCGAAATCATATTTAAACATTAATGGCATAAAATTATCCTTCCAATAAAGCCAAATTGATGGACATTAAAACGATTTTCTTGTGTTTTATTTCAATTCGAAGTTCTATACCTCAATAAAAAACACCCTTTATATATAAAGCGACTGCCTCTAATCCTCATTAATACATACTATGGAATGCACTTCATGGTGGAGGACATTCAAAGCTTAACTTAACATCCGTTTTATTTGTTCCAACTAATATGTGTGATTTAATTTCGATTTTATTTTCAGGAGGACATTATTGTAAATAATATGGTTTTACATGAAGATATGTTCAAGTTAATACCATTGCCACAGGGTGAATATATGATACAAATGAATATGGGAACCAATTACACTGACTGGCTTTTTAGTGTCAAAACCTATTTCGCAATAACTAGTAACCTTTAAATTGGTGCCCAATAAGTATTGTTAAAGTACATTTGTTTGGCTGATATAATGATGTTGGTACATGTACTGTGAAAATTTTGATGTGATTTTGTTGTTAATAAAGATTTTGCTGATTTTTTCATCTCTGAACAAGCAAATAAAACTGTTGTTATTGGTGTCATAAATTTCAAACTGACTACTGGTACAGTGTCCGACAAAATGTTGACGGCTAATGTTAATTTACACTATGTTTATTTAACTGGGTCGCGTATTTACAATTAAAAAAAATAACTTAACCACTCACCACACGGAAATAAAGTTTGGATTGATTAATGTTGATTTGAAAAATATTGCAAACGTTTCTTAAAATAGCTCTAAAAACATGTTTTCCCGTGCACTTTTATGTTTGATTTTAGCCATGAATTAATAGACCCTTCAAACTGCATTAAATATAAAATTTTATTCTTGTATTATCTTATTGGTCTAATATATAGACGGTAATAATGGTAATTTTTTGTGGTGACAACTGAAAAAAATTAATAGATGCAATTAATACATTATGTCCAAATAATGAACATCGGAATGAAGTAGATGCCACAGCGCGCTGTGCGCTGCAGCGCTCAGTTTTAAAATTTTGGTTCTGAATAAACATATTTTGTATTAAACTATTTTCACACGAGTGCACTGTGGGGCAGATGAACAGTTTTAGAGGCAAAAAAAAGGAATTGGAGGCATCTACGCCACGCCCACTTACAGTGGGATGGTAGTAGATTTTTGAGGCAAAATATCTTAGAAAACAGATAGACCATTCAAATTTCGTACATACAATTATGCTGCTTACAAAAAGTGTTTAGGAAAAAATAAGTTTCTCAACCACAACTATTTACAGTGGGATGATAGTTTGTTCCAATTTTCCATTTTTGGTAATTTTAAAATGTTGGCAATTTCCATTATTACTTTTTGAGAATGCATTAGTTCAAAAATTGATTAAAGTATACTAAAATTGAGTCTGAGAAATGTAATAAATCTAAGTAAAGAGTGATTTTTTTGAGGTTAGGATTTTCATGCATTAGTATTTGACAGATCACGTGGGATTTCAGACATGGTGTCAAAGAGAAAGATGCTCAGTATGCTTTGACATTTCATCATGAATAGACTTACTAACGAGCAACGCTTGCAAATCATTGAATTTTATTATCAAAATGCGTGCTCTGTTAAGAAAGTTCAGAAAGAAAGAAATTGTGTTCAGCGACGAAGCTCATTTTTGGCTCAATGGGTACGTAAATAGGCAGAATTGTCGATTTTGGAGTGAATATCAGCCAGAAGCATTGCAAGAGCTACCAATGCATCCAGAAAAAGTCACAGTTTGGTGCGGTTTATGGGCTGGTGGCATCATTGGACCGTACTTCTTCAAAGATGATGCGAATCGTAACGTAACTGTGAATGGTGAGCGCTACCGTGAGATGATATCCAACTTTTTTTTGCCCAAAATGGAAGAACTGAACTTGGTTGACATGTGGTTTCAACAAGATGGCGCTACATGCCACACAGCTCGCGATTCTATGGCCATTTTGAGGGAAAACTTCGGAGAACAATTCATCTCAAGAAATGGACCGGTAAGTTGGCCACCAAGATCATGCGATTTGACGCCTTTAGACTATTTTTTGTGGGGCTACGTCAAGTCTAAAGTCTACAGAAATAAGCCAGCAACTATTCCAGCTTTGGAAGACAACATTTCCGAAGAAATTCGGGCTATTCCGGCCGAAATGCTCGAAAAAGTTGCCCAAAATTGGACTTTCCGAATGGACCACCTAAGACGCAGCCGCGGTCAACATTTAAATGAAATTATCTTCAAAAAGTAAATGTCATGGACCAATCTAACGTTTCAAATAAAGAACCGATGAGATTTTGCAAATTTTATGCGTTTTTTTTTTTAAAAAGTTATCAAGCTCTTAAAAAATCACCCTTTACATTTGTAGTTAAAACAAGTAAGGAAAGGTTAAAGTCGGACGGGGTCTACTGTCCGAATACAGTTCAATTCGGTAAAAAAGAGAAAACAGGAAGGTTTTTTGTATCCTGTAAATGTATGTGTTTGACAAAAATGTTAAATCGGAAAGGACATTTGTATGAGGACTATATCTAAATCTGAACCGATCTTATCCAATTTCTGCATAGGTGTTTCTAGTTGGATTATAAAATGTTGTCCCAAATTTAAAGAAAATCGGGTACAATATGTGGTTTCTAGAGCGGAAAATGTCAAATCGGGAGCGTCATTTCTATGGGGGCTATATCTAAATCTGATCCAATCTTACCCAATTTCTGCACAGGTGTTTCTAGTTGGATTATAAGATGTTGCATCAAATTTAAAGAAAATCGGGTACAATATGTGGTTTCTAGAGCGCAAAAGTCAAATCGGGAGCGACATTTGTATGGGGCCTATATCTAAATCTGAACCAGTTTCTGCACAGGTCAAACACATACTTTTCACCGACTTGAATTGTATTCGGATAGAAAGTGGAGTGTATCATAGAGTCGGCCCCACCCGAGTTTAGCCTTTCCTTACTTGTTTAAGAATATTGAAAGGACACTGGAGGAAATTAACCTTGGTGAATGTCTAGTTGTTGGTAATTCCAATGTGTATATGAATACTAATAATTCTAATGCTTTGTCACTGAGTAGTTTGTTTAATGAGTATGATATGTACGCACATCACAAATTTATAACTAGACCAATTAGCGGAACTTCGATAGATGGAGTGTTTGGTAACTTAAAATATATTAATTCTCGGATAATAATTATATATGCTGTATTTGGCGAATTGAAAATGCATTAACAGATGAAGTTGATAATCACGTTTATAGAATAAACTATGAAAAGTTTGGAAAATATATTGATGATAAAATGTAGTTCAATGTTAATGTGAGTGATCCATCAGAGCATTGTGATGATTTCGATAATTATTTTAAGAATGAGCTCTGAACGGAAAAATTTCCACAAAGATCTTCATCATAAGTTGACGCCATGGATGAATGACAGAAAGCTTGGTCGATTTTATCACATTTAAGAATAATTTATTAAAAAACAGGAAGAAAAACATATTCAATATGCTGTTATCGTATAAGATTAAGATGTGCTAAAAGAACTTTAGCGAATTGGTATAACAGAAACTGTATTGCATCCTGTGAAAAGTGTGGGGTTTTTTAAATAACGCGTTAGGGAGAAACTCTTCCAAAACGCACCTGTTGTGAGCGCGAACCAAATATTGTCTGATGATGAAAAGGCAATAACTACTTCTATGAAGCAATCGATGAAATGCGTGGTAATATTATTGTAAATCATGATGACAACATAAATAACACTACTTTACAAAATAAAATTTTTTTCATGTACATTTGATGAGAGGTGACTTTTCTAATGTATTTCCATCTGCTGAATTCAAAAATCAAGGTAAATTTTTTTTTATGGAACAGTTTTTGAGATATCCTTATATTTTTATTTTTTCGTCCTTTTTTCACTTGACAAATCATATCTCCAGCTAGAAATGTCTGATTATATCGTTCTTGGATCTTTTATAAGTTAAGTGGTTCAAAATATATCGGATATAGAGTGATCATGTGCCGGCGGAAAAGTACATACCGTTGAAAAAACGTCTGGTTTCTCTTCATGTTCGTAAAGATGATACTTTAACGTAAGAACTAAGACCAACCACAAGAAAATCGACCGAAAAATGACAAAGTTATAAGCAATTGAGTGAATAAATCCAAATCCCATATTTTCCGAATATTTTATTTTTTTCGACATTTGACATTTTTGTGTGTTAGAAATAGTTGTGGCTCTTGCTTTCTTTGCCTTTGGGATAGTCGTGCTCGTGATCATCATTATGTAAGAAAACACTGGCCAGAAAGGGAGAACATCACAGTGGGCAAAGACAATATTAAATACGTGCCTCTTGTCAAAAAAGAAAATATAATCCTTCCAGCGTTGCACATTAAACTTGGCCTCATTAAAAATTTTGTGAAGGCCTTAGACAAGGAAGGCCAAGCATTTTCCTATCTGAAAATCCTTTTCCCAAACCTTTCTTTAGCAAAAATCAAGGAAGGCGTCTTCGATGGTCCACACATAAAGAAATTGGTAAAAAGCACAGATTTCCCAAAATATTTAACACCCGTTGAAAACGAGGCCTGGAATTCATTTCAGCTGGTTGTTACCAATTTTCTTGGGAACACTAAAAGCCCTAACTACGAGGGAATTATTACCGATTTGCTGAAGAACTACAAGAATATGGGTACGGAATGTCATTAGTTAATTTCCTTCCTGGTTGTTTTCTATTGTATTGTTTTTACCATTTTATTTATTTCTTACAGGTGTAAATATGTCTCTAAAAATCCATTTCTTGCATTCGCTTTTGAAATTCTTTCCGGACAATCTTGGTGACGTGAGTGACGAACACGGCGAGAGATTTCACCAACAAATTAAGACCATTGAGCGGCGCTAACAAGGATTTTGGGATGAAGCAATGTTGGGAGACTATGTATGGTTTCTCACTAGAGAAACGGATCCCAAAAGCAACCGAAGACAAAGCAAGAGCCACAACTATTTCTAACACACAAAAATGTCAAATGTCGAAAAAAATAAAATATTCGGAAAATATGGGATTTGGATTTATTCACTCAATTGCTTATAATTTTGTCATTTTTCGGTCCATTTTCTTGTGGTTGGTCTTAGTTCTTACGTTAAAGTATCATCTTTACGAACATGAAGAGAAACCAGACGTTTTTTCAACGGTATGTACTTTTCCGCCGGCACAGGATCACTCTAAAATATGATTTTTTTTTGAAAATTTGCCCTATTTTCATCGATATATTTTGAACCACTTATCTTATAAAAGATCCAATTATACATGTTTGTTCGTCTACTCAATACCTTGCATTTAAGTACCAAGATATAATCAGACATTTCTAGCTCGAGATATGATTTGTCAAGTGAAAAAAGGACGAAAAAATAAAAATATAAGGATATCTCAAAAACTGTTCCATAAAAAAAATTTTACCTTGATTTTTGAATTCAGCAGATGGAAATACATTAGAAAAGTCACCTCTCATCAAATGTACATGAAAAAAATTTTATTTTGTAAAGTAGTGCTATTAACCATATTCGTTAAATATGACTAAAGATGAATTCATAGTAACTGTATAATTTGTATGAACTACATAAAATTGCTCCCATGAAATAAATGGGTTTAGTAATCAAAGCAAGGTACATACGCAGGGAGTGGTGTAGGGTATTATATAGTCGGCCCCGCCCGACTTTAGCCTTTCCTTACTTGTTTTTATTCCATTTCATTTAACATACCTTTCAAACGAGACCAAAGACGTAAAAATTGGGTAGATAGTTTGTCTGTAACTCAATTATGAATCTTGAAATTTTTTCACTTTTTGTTTTTTCTTGAGTTCTGAAGAAATTAATCAACTTTGGGCGGCTATAAAAACCACACTTTTTGTCAGATTTTGAATCGGTTTTGGGATTACTGACCGGTAATAAGTTTTCTATCAATTGGTGTTATCAGTTTTACCAAAAGCTTTTATCAAATTTTCGACTTTTGCCACTGATTCCTGGCATTCCTGGATTCCAAACATTGGAATATTTTCCATCTAATTGGGGAAGAATAAAAAACAAAATAAATATACGCACAGAATCTCGAATTATAGACCAACCAAACCTAGGAATCGTTATTCTACTTCCAAATTGATTGCAAATTGTATAGTAATTGTCAATTGCTCCACAATTTGCTTCTGTTTGAAAACATTGTACGTGGTGTTTAGTCTTAAAGAATTCACTTTGTCCCCTCATATTGGCATTGATAAATTTAAAAAATTAGCTGAAATATCTGGGGGCGGGGGATAAAAAGGTTCTGGGTGGTATTAGACCACCCCCTTCCTACGCCTATGAGTGTAAACCTCAAACCAAGAACTAAAGAGTGATTTTTTTGAGGTTAGGATTTTCATGCATTAGTATTTGACAGATCACGTGGGATTTCAGACATGGTGTCAAAGAGAAAGATGCTCAGTATGCTTTGACATTTCATCATGAATCGTCTTACAAACGAACAACGCTTGCAAATTATTGAATTTTATTATCAAAATGCGTGCTCTGTTAAGAAAGTTCATTGTGCGCTTCCATTTTATGGTCAGTTTAATCGACCCACTGAAGCGGCTATTCGGGCTATTGTGACTAAATTTCGCACCAAATTTACATTGTTGGACATTAAACCACCAACACGCTTACGTAGAGTGCGAACTGAAGAAAATATCGCAGCTGTATCGGCCAGTGTTAATGATGACCACCAATTTTCGATTCGTCGCCGTTCGCACCAATTGGGTCTCTGTTACTCAAAAACGTGGAAATGCCAAAATTGGACTAAGCGGATGGACCACCTAAGACGCAGCCGCGGTCAACATTTAAATGAAATTATCTTCAAAAAGTAAATGTCATGGACCAATCTAACGTTTCAAATAAAGAACCGATGAGATTTTGCAAATTTTATGCGTTTTTTTTTAAAAAAAAGTTATCAAGCTCTTAAAAAATCACCCTTTACTTTGAGTTACGGTAACCACTAGCTGAATGTACGTGCCAAATTGCAGCAGAATCGGAGGGATGACTATCCAAACCTATGGTAAGCAGGTGTTATCGGAGCTAATTCTTCATAAGCGAGAGTACGAATATTAAAGGTAATTTCGACGAAAATTGTAATTTTAGTAAAAGGTTTTAAAACATGTAAAATGCATTCCACAATATTACCGGTAGATTAGTGGCTGTCAACTTTATATAGAAGGGAAATTGTGATGCCATTCACGATATTGGTTTAATATTTCTATAAGGAATACTTATGCGTTTAAATCAATAGTGATGCTTCATTATTATAATATTAGTATTAGAATAATCAAAAAGTGAACATGAGATGAGGCAGTAATCTTCAAAAATATTCCTTAAATATTGTTAATCGTTATTAGGTAGAAACTATTTCCTTCAAGGCCGATTTTCCCATTTTCAATTTCTTGATTCCAGCTACAGCCCAAATATCCGTACCATTTTGATAGGAAAAGTACTAATATCGAGAATCCAAAATGTTTCGTGTGCCAAATTTAATCGCATTTAGATCCTGAAGGTACGAATATATTTTTATTTTTCGCGCTTCTGCAGTCAGAAGCTGAAGCCGTTGGGTGGTTGGTACTTTTTTATCCTCATTCGCCCCATTTTGAGCTTGAAAGTACAAATTTCGCAAAATTCCTTTATGTTTCCCGCCTATACAGTCAGATGAATGTAACACCGAATTTCATCCCTCTTTATACACTCCACGAGAGTATTATGTCTTTGTGCATTTGTTTGTAACACCCAAAAGGAAACGAGATAGACCCATTGTTAATTATACCGATCGTCTTAGAATCACTTTCTGAGTCGATTTAGCAATGTCCGTCCGTCTGTCTGTCTGTCCGTCCATCTATTCTTGTAATCACGATACAGGTCGCAATTGCAGACAGAACCAAATGAAAATTTTGCACAACGATGTTTTTCGGGATACGGATTAACGCTATTTAATTTGAAGAAAATCGGTTCAGATTTAGATATAGCCTCCATACGAATTTCACTCCCGATTTGACTTTTTCCGCTCTAGAGACCACATAATGTATCAGATTGTCTTCAGATTTGGTAAAACATCTTATATTCCCACTACAAACTCCCATGGTGAATATCGGACAGATCGGTTCAGATTTATATATAGCTCCCATACAAATTTCGCTCCCGATTTTGACTTTTTCCGCTCTAGAAACCACATAATGTATCAGATTGTCTTCAGATTTGGTAAAACATCTTATATTTCCACTAGAAACACCCATGGTGAATATCGGTCAGATCGGTTCAGATTTAGATATAGCACCCATACAAATGTCGTTCCCGATTTGACATTTTCCTCTGTAGAAACCACATATTGTACTCGATTTTCTTTAAATTTGGCACAACATCTTATAATCTTACTAGAAACACCTAGGCAGAAATTGGGTAAGATCGGTTCAGTTTTAGATATAGCCCCCATACAAATGTCGCTCCCGATTGGAATTTTGCGCTCTAAAAACCGTATATTGTACCCGATTTTCTTTAAATTTGGGACAACATCTTATAATCCAACTAGAAACACTATGCAGAAATTGGGTAAGATCGGTTCAGATTTAGATATAGCCCCCATACAAACGTCGCTCCCGATTTGACTTTTGCCGCTTTAAAAGCCACATATTGTGCTCGATTTTCTTTAAATTTCGCACAACATCTTATAATCTAACTAAACAAAACTATGGTGAAAGTGGGTAAGATCGGTTCAGATTTAAATATAGCCCAAATTCAAATGTTGCTCCCATAAGATTAACCGATTTTGGCCAAACTATACACTTTATATTTCACCTATTTCGTTCCAAGTTTCGATATATCCTCATACAAATGTCTTTTCCGATATAACATTTTTTGTCAAACACATACATTTACAGGATACAAAAAACCTTCCCGTTTGCACTTTTTCACCGAATTGAATTGTATTCGGATTGAAAGTGGAGTGTATCATAGAGTCGGCCCCGCCCGACTTTAGCCTTTCCTTACTTGTTTTTAATTGTATCCCTTAAAATTACCATTTCGAAAAGTCCTTCTATTTTAGGGATTTACACTCCGAATTTCATGATTCTAGCTGTTGGCGTATCGTACTATTTTTATTGTATTGTATTTTATTGTATTTATTTTTTGTGCTTAAGAATGCAAAAGTGCATAGAAAGCAGAAATTAAATAAAATGCTTAAATAGTGTAGTGTGTATTCTCAGTCCTTTTTAGGGAAAACTTCTTGTCTCTGGGACGATTTCACCGTTTTGTGTCTATGAAATCAGAAATATCACCGCATTTTTCAGAACATTTTAATTCCTTAAATATCATTTTGAAAGGACTTTCTTGCTTTTTCAAAAAAAGGTCAAAGAGAGATCTTGTTGAGAAAATGATCCTCATAAGATTCCACAATACACAATTCTGACAATAATAATTATCAGACATTAACTTACAACACTTTTTTCACTTTCTATAATGCTCCCTTCGGCCCAAAAATGAAAACTTTGACCCACTGTAAAAAGAAACTCAGACCTCAGACTGATCTACTCAACGTGCCTTTTAAGAATTATAGGTTCGCTACTCTGTTCCAAAAATGCTGCTGTCATTTTAATTAAATAAATTATGTTAATAAAATTGAAAATATTTGAATCTATTTTTGAAGTTTATTGATTGGATAAAGAATTTTATATTTTCAGTAAGGAATTTATTCTGATATTAGACCTATTATTTTTTGTATTTATTGCTGTAATATCGCAAATTTTAATTTGATCTCAAGCTTGAAATTTTCAATAATACAGCAATAAATTACTAGAAAAAGAAACGTATTTTGGATCTTCTTGCGAAAACCACATATATTTTGGGACAATATTTTGTGTGCAGTGAATTTTGTTACTTTGTCATATGAAAGTCTACTCCTGTGTACTAGCTTAATATGTCTTTTGTATTTGCTGCCGTATTAAGGACATACAATCGCATATTGTGTCTCTTTTTGGACCCTGCAACGCTTATCTGCACACAAATCGCTACTCATTAGAATTCAATTAAGTTGCAGACAAAATTGAAAAGTATCATATGAAGGTCTTAAATATTGATTTCCTTCAATAAGATTAGCTTCACTGCCACCGCCACTGGTACTACTGCTGATATTGTTGTTGCTGTTGCTGTCATTGTTGTTTTGCACTTAATTATCATCCCCGTATTTAGTCATTTGTCTTTTAAATTTTATGTCTTTATATAAAGTATCTCAAATTACCATATTTGGTCGATACAAAATAACCACAATGTGTGTGGACGACCCAAAAAAGAACACCGAGGAGGCCAAAAGCCTGGACAAATGACTGACGATGTCCACACACAGGAGTGCACAGTTGCACACTCCGACTCAGTTGGCTGCATGACATTGGTAGCTGGGTTCTAGAGTTGGTTAGCCAAAGGGGCAACAGAAGAACACAGAGGCAATGTGTCCACACACAAAATGCACGAAAGACAGGCGGACGGACGTACGGACATATTTCACACATGTCATTTTAAACAATTCACAAATATGTTGCAACCAACGCCCTAGTGCACAGTGGTTCGTCCCCATTTAGCGAAGGGGCCAAAATAAATATTTTCGAGTTATCGAAGAGAAAATAAATCTCAGATATATAGGAAATCAGAGTGTACCGAAAAACAAGTAAGGAAAGGCTAAAGTCGGACGTAGCCGACTTCAAGATTGTAGGCCCAACCGTGTGATACTAATTTTAATCCATTTAATCACTTAACAAATTTCGGAAAAATCCTTATTACGCCGTAAGACAAATATGCACACCGAATATCATGATTGTAGCGTCAGCCGTGTTCTTAGTACCTTTTCCCGTTTACCCTTTAAAAGTACGAATTTCGAAAAATTCTTTCATTTTCAAGGATGTACACGCCGAATTTCATGATTTCATGTTCAACTCGGTACCTTGTTGAGATGTCCTTTCAATAGCTTGTTAAGCTGTCCTGTTTCAAACCCGATATTTACTGTAATTCACTTGACTGCTCTTATACAAGTAAGGAAAGGCTAAAGTCGGACGGAGACGACTATATGATACCCTGAACTTCCTACCCCATTACAATTCAATTCGAAAATCAGGAAGGACTTTTGTATGGGCCCTAATCATGGACTAATGTGACCCACTCTCATAATATATGAATCAACGCAAAATATAATCTGATAAACATTTATATGGGGCTATATCTAAATCTGAACCGATCTTACACACTTTCACCATAGATATTGCTAGCTGTATTAAAATGTGTTGTGCAAAATTTGAGGAAAATATGTGGTTTCTAGTCGAAGAAAGTCATATCGGGAGCGTCATTTGTACGGTGCTATATCTAAATATGGACCGATCTTACTCGCTTTCACCATAGATGTTTGTAGTTGGATTATAAGGTGTTGTGCCGAATTTGAAGAAAATCCGTTCAAATAGGTGGTTTCTAGAGCGGAAAAAGGCAAATCGGGAGCGACATTTGTATGGGGGCTATATCTAAAT
Source organism: Polietes domitor (assembly GCA_947397865.1). Taxonomy (NCBI): domain Eukaryota; kingdom Metazoa; phylum Arthropoda; class Insecta; order Diptera; family Muscidae; genus Polietes; species Polietes domitor. The sequence continues at coordinate 146,053,010 of OX377619.1, forward strand.
CGATCTTACTCGCTTTCACCATAGATATTTCCAGTTGGATTATAAGGCATTGTGCCAAAATTGATAAAAAATCCGTTAAAATATGTGGCTTCTAGAGCGGAAAAAGTAGAGAGCGTCGTTTGCATGGGGGTTATATCTAAATCTTAACCGATTTGCTTCAAATTAAGTAGCATTCGTCCTTGAACCACAAAACTTACTTGTGCCAATTTTTGATAAGATCGGACAATAATTGCGACCTGTTTGATTATAACAATATATGGACATACAGACGCACATTGCTAAATCGATTCAGAAAGTGATTCTAAGCCAATCTATATAATAAACGATGGGTCTAACTCGTTTCCTGTTGGGTGTTACAAATAAATGCACAAAGACATAATACCCTAGTGGGGGGTAATATCCGATGAGAAAATAAAAATCGGTTGGTAACCAGCTAAGTTACAGGCTTATAAGGGTACGAAAATTTTGGGGTGTGTTACAAACTTCAAATATAGATTCTTGTTCTACTCGACAATACTTACAAGAACTTTAATATCACATCCCATAGTTTTCTACTTCATTCTTTTTTCAAGCAGAGTGTAAATAACAAAACAAATAACTTAATTTTTTTTCTATAACTTAAAATTTTAAATTTACATTATGCTTACGACGTTGTATACGTATGCCACATTCCTCAGGAGAAGGAGATGGTATTAAGAAATTAAATGCTATTTTGGGAAAGAAATTATATTCATTTTCAAATCGGTAGCTTCTTGATCAATTGCATTAGACAATAACAGAGATACAAGCCGACCGATCTTGAGCCGAAAAGCCGCCGGCGCATATTTATGCACGATCCGCGCCGCCGCCGATTTCATCGGCTCACATCCACTTCAACCACGCCGCCGATTTTTTTTTATCTGATTGAAAGGCTTTATCGTCATGGTGCACTTATACTTCTTTTCGTGGTTGTGTTTAAACTGAAGATGTTTCATTCTGGCCACTCTTTTGTATGACACACAAATCTAGCAACGATGATCTTCGTCGGCACACACATGTATATTACGCTGGGTCGCCGTCCATACAAATGGAAAAACAAGGATTTGCAAAATATTACGTTCCTAGATCAAGCCAACTGTGAGCTAAACGCTCCTGAAAATAACCCTAACAAGTAAGGAAAGGCTAAAGTCGGGCGGATCCGACTATATGATACACTCCACTTTCTATCCTATTACAATTCAATTCGGTAAAAAGAGAAATCGGGAAGGATTTTTGTATCCCGTAAATGTATGTGTTTGACAAAAAATGTTAAATTGGAAAGAACATCTGTATATTGAAACATGGAACGATGTGACCCACCATGTCTGTCTATTGGTGAAATATAATATGTAAAATTTGGCCAAAATCGGTTAAACATTCCGGAGCAATATTTGTATAAGGGCTATATATAAATCTGAACCAATCTTACCCACTTTCACCATAGGTTTTTTAGTTGGATTATAAGATGTTGTGCCAATTTTAAAGAAAATCCGGTACAATATGTGGATTTTAGAGCGGAAAATGTCAAATCGGGAGCGACATTTGTATGGGGGCTATATCTAAATCTGAACCGATCTTACCCAATTTTTGCATACGTGTTTCTAGTTGGATTATAAGATGTTCTGCATAATTTAAAGAAAATCGGGTACAATATGTTGTTTCTAAAGCGGAAAAAGTAAAATCGGGAGCGACATTTGTATGGGGGCTATATCTAAATCTGAACCGATCTTACCCACTTTCTGCATAGGTGTTTCTAGTTGGATTATAAGATGCTGTGCCAAATTTAAAGAATATCGGGTACAATATGTGGTTTTTAGAGCGGAAAATGTCAAATCGGGAGCGACATTTGTATGGGGGCTATATCTAAATCTGAACCGATCATACCCACTTTCTGCACAGGTGTTTCAGTTGGATTATAAGATGCTGCGCCAAATTTAAAGAATATCGGGTACAATATGTGGTTTTTAGAGCGGAAAATGTCAAATCGGTAGCGACATTTGTATGGGGGCTATATCTAAATCTGAACCGATCTTACCCACTTTCTACATAGGTGTTTCTAGTTGGATTATAAGATGCTGAGCCAAATTTAAAGAATATCGGGTACAATATGTGGTTTTTAGAGCGGAAAACGTCAAATCGGGAGCGACATTTGTATGGGGGCTATATCTAAATCTGAACCGATCTTACCCACTTTCTGCATATGTGTTTCTAGTTGTATTATAAGATGCTGTGCCAAATTTAAAGAATATCGGGTACAATATGTGGTTTTTAGAGCGGAAAATGTCAAATTGTTGTAATCAAACCACAGGTCGCAATTATAGTCCGATCTTAACAAAAATTGGCATAAGTAAGTTTTGTGGATCAAGGACGAACGCTATTTAATTTGAGGCAAATCGGTTCAGATTTAGATATAGTCCCCATACAAATGTCGCTCCCGATTTGACATTTTCCGCTCTAGAAACGACATATTGTACCCGATTTTCTTTAAATTTGACACAACATCTTACAATCTAACTAGAAACACCTATGCAAAAATTGGGTAAGATCGGTTCAGATTTAGATATAGCTCCCATACAAATGTCGCTCCCGATTTGACATTTTCCGCTCTAGAAACCATATATTGTACCCGATTTTCTTTAAATTTGGCACAACATCTTATAATCCAACTATAAACACCTATGCAAAAATTGGGTAAGATCGGTTCAGATTTTGATATAGCTCCCATACAAATGTCGCTCCCGATTTGACATTTTCCGCTCTAGAAACCACATATTGTACCCGATTTTCTTTAAATTTAACACTACATCTTATAATCCAACTATAAACACCTATGCAAAAATTGGGTAAGATAGGTTCGTTTAGATATAGCTCCCATACAAATGTCGCTCCCGATTTGACATTTTCCGCTCTAGAAACCACATATTTTACTCGATTTTCTTTAAATTTGGCACAACATCTTATAATCCTACTATAAACACCTATGCAAAAATTGGGTAAGATAGGTTCAGATTTAGATATAGCCCCCATACAAATGTCGCTCCCGATTTGACATTTTCCGCTCTAGACACCATATATTGTACCCGATTTTCTTTAAATTTGGCACAACATCTTATAATCCAACTATAAACACCTATGCAAAAATTGGGTAAGATCGGTTCAGATTTAGATATAGCTCCCATACAAATGTCGCTCCCGATTTGACATTTTCCACTCTAGAAACGACATATTGTACCCGATTTTCTTTAAATTTAACACAACATCTTATAATCCAACTATAAACACCTATGCAAAAATTGGGTAAGATCGGTTCAGATTTAGATATAGCTCCCATACAAATGTCGCTCCCGATTTGACATTTTCCGCTCTAGAAACCATATATTGTACCCGATTTTCTTTAAATTTGGCACAACATCTTATAATCCAACTATAAACACCTATGCAAAAATTGGGTAAGATCGGTTCAGATTTGGATATAGCTCCCATACAAATGTCGCTCCCGATTTGACATTTTCCGCTCTAGAAACCACATATTGTACCCGATTTTCTTTAAATTTTACACAACATCTTACAATCTAACTAGAAACACCTATGCAAAAATTGGGTAAGATCGGTTCAGATTTAGATATAGCTCCCATACAAATGTCGCTCCCGATTTGACATTTTCCGCTCTAGAAACCACATATTTTACTCGATTTTCTTTAAATTTGGCACAACATCTTATAATCCAACGATAAACACCTATGCAAAAATTGGGTAAGATAGGTTCAGATTTAGATATAGCCCCCATACAAATGTCGCTCCCGATTTGACATTTTCCGCTCTAGAAACCATATATTGTACCCGATTTTCTTTAAATTTGGCACAACATCTTATAATCCAACTATAAACACCTATGCAAAAATTGGGTAAGATCGGTTCAGATTTTGATATAGCTCCCATACAAATGTCGCTCCCGATTTGACATTTTCCGCTCTAGAAACCACATATTGTACCCGATTTTCTTTAAATTTAACACTACATCTTATAATCCAACTATAAACACCTATGCAAAAATTGGGTAAGATAGGTTCGTTTAGATATAGCTCCCATACAAATGTCGCTCCCGATTTGACATTTTCCGCTCTAGAAACCACATATTTTACTCGATTTTCTTTAAATTTGGCACAACATCTTATAATCCAACTATAAACACCTATGCAAAAATTGGGTAAGATAGGTTCAGATTTAGATATAGCCCCCATACAAATGTCGCTCCCGATTTGACATTTTCCGCTCTAGACACCATATATTGTACCCGATTTTCTTTAAATTTGGCACAACATCTTATAATCCAACTATAAACACCTATGCAAAAATTGGGTAAGATCGGTTCAGATTTAGATATAGCTCCCATACAAATGTCGCTCCCGATTTGACATTTTCCACTCTAGAAACGACATATTGTACCCGATTTTCTTTAAATTTAACACAACATCTTATAATCCAACTATAAACACCTATGCAAAAATTGGGTAAGATCGGTTCAGATTTAGATATAGCTCCCATACAAATGTCGCTCCCGATTTGACATTTTCCGCTCTAGAAACCATATATTGTACCCGATTTTCTTTAAATTTGGCACAACATCTTATAATCCAACTATAAACACCTATGCAAAAATTGGGTAAGATCGGTTCAGATTTGGATATAGCTCCCATACAAATGTCGCTCCCGATTTGACATTTTCCGCTCTAGAAACCACATATTGTACCCGATTTTCTTTAAATTTTACACAACATCTTACAATCTAACTAGAAACACCTATGCAAAAATTGGGTAAGATCGGTTCAGATTTAGATATAGCTCCCATACAAATGTCGCTCCCGATTTGACATTTTCCGCTCTAGAAACCACATATTTTACTCGATTTTCTTTAAATTTGGCACAACATCTTATAATCCAACGATAAACACCTATGCAAAAATTGGGTAAGATAGGTTCAGATTTAGATATAGCCCCCATACAAATGTCGCTCCCGATTTGACATTTTCCGCTCTAGAAACCATATATTGTACCCGATTTTCTTTAAATTTGGCACAACATCTTATAATCCAACTATAAACACCTATGCAAAAATTGGGTAAGATCGGTTCAGATTTAGATATAGCTCCCATACAAATGTCGCTCCCGATTTGACATTTTCCACTCTAGAAACGACATATTGTACCCGATTTTCTTTAAATTTAACACAACATCTTATAATCCAACTATAAACACCTATGCAAAAATTGGGTAAGATCGGTTCAGATTTAGATATAGCTCCCATACAAATGTCGCTCCCGATTTGACATTTTCCGCTCTAGAAACCACATATTTTACCCGATTTTCTTTAAATTTGGCACAACATCTTATAATCCAACTAAAAACACCTATGCAAAAATTGGGTAAGATCGGTTCCGATTTATATATAGCCCCCAAACAAATGTAGCTCCCGATTTGACTTTTGCCGATTTTCTTTTCTTTAAATTTGGCACAACAGCTTATAATCCAAGTAAAAAACCTATGTTGAAAGTGGCTAAGATCGGTTCAGATTTTGATATAGCGCAAATACAAATGTTGCTCCCTAATGTTTAACCGATTTTGGCCAAACTATACGAATTATATTTCATCTATTTCGTTCCAGATTTCAATATACTCCCATACAAATGCCCTTTCCGATTTAACATTTTTTTGTCAAACACACACATTTACAGGATGCAAAAATCCTGCCCGTTTTCACTTTTTCACCGAATTAAATTGTATTCGGATAGAAAGTGGAGTGTATCAAAGAGTCGGCCCCGCCCGACTTTAACCTTTCCTTACTTGTTTTGTGTTACATTTTTTCCCAAATTTTTTTTCTGAAGTAGTAGACCCTTGAAAGCACTTTAAATAAAAATTTTGATTCTTGTCTTAGAAAAGCTTATTGGTCGAATTATTGGACGTTTAAAGTAATTTTTTGTTGATTTTCACAGTGACAACTGAAATTTTTTTCGTATTTGGTGTTAGTATTTTATAGAAAATAAATAGCGGCAGTCAATACCTTTCGAATGATGTCTAAATGATGAACATCGGAATTAAATTGACGCCGCTGCGCTCATTTTTGTAAAAAGAGTTTCAATATTCATAGTTTCCATATTTTACAGATCATCATTAAACAATCCAATCTTCATTTCTGGGGGTGACCGCTGCAATTTATTTTCGCGACCCAGCCTAATGTATATTTTGGAGTTGAAGTTGCACTGTACTCCGACTATAATACCATTGCACTGTTCGGACTCTTTTGGAACATGAACTTTATTATTGTGCTTCTTTAGTGTGTCAATGTGGTAGAGCTTTACCATTCTTTGGAAGGATTATGAATTATGATATTCTAAAAGTTGTTTTTTATTGAGGTATAGAACTTCGAATTGAAATAAAACCCAAGAAAATCGTTTTAATGTCCATCAATTTGGCTTTATTGGATGGATAATTTTATGCCATTAATGTTTAAATATGATTTCGGGCATGTGGCCGCCGCGGCTGGCTCGAATATAGCCAATTCTACAGGTCAAATTTTATGTTTGCAATAACGCCACGAATGTTGGCTTCCAAGTCCCCTAACGTTTCTGGTTTGTTGGCGTAGATGAGCGACTTCACATATCCCCAAAGAAAATAATCCAATGGTGTCAAATCACACGATCTTGGTTAACCGAATTAATTGCTCTGATGGACGATTTTGTCGACCATAAAATGGACGGAGCTTGCGGTGAAGTTCGCGAACTGAACCATTACTTTCGAAATAAATTTGCACGATTTTCAAGCGTTGTTCTTTTGTCAACCTGTTCATGATGAAATGGCAAACCAAACTAAATATTAATCACTTGACAGCTGACAAAATGACCGCCAGTTAAAAAAGTGATGCCAACTTAAAGTTCTATACCCCAATAAAAAACACCCTTTATATGTATGGTCAAAAAAACACACATGAAAATCTGTAATTGCAAAAAAATTATTAAATTTATCCAAACATTTAGAGAATGGATTCCCACTCTCAAAAAAGGATAATGGGATAATAATATGAGATTATTGCAACATTGGCTAATATTAATGAATATTAAACTGCTTGTCAACAAATAATAGCAAAGGTATTAAAAGCCAATACAAATTGTTCATTCGCTTTTCCCAAAATTGGCAAATAAATTTGGTAATAGGGGTCATCGAATGACAGTACGAGCCGGTAAATCAGCCGAAAGCCGCCGCCGACTCATTTTGGGTAGCGCAGCCGCCGCCGATAATTATGGTTCGGTTTGTAACTCTGGACAATAATGCCAAGGGTGCCTTACTTCTGATTGCCCTTTTCAAGTGGTAATAGAGGCTTTACAAAGGTATTTATCATAAATGACACCAGTGCTAAGGAAGTAATGTCGTCACAGCCCGGATTCAAATCCAATGTTCACTGTAATTCACTTGAATACTTTGTTAACTCTTAAAAAAATCCAAATTTCGATCAACATTTATTACATCAACTTCAAATTGAATTTATGTTCATTCAAAGAGCCACTGTGCGCGGTAACGGCAAAGGCACAAACGCATAAACCTACATAAATCCAGGCAAAAAGGATGCCTGTCATTAGGCTTAAAATGATTTGCATTATAAGAGAGCGACAGTGTCGGTGTGGAGTCACTTTGTAGGTTTGTGAAGCCTATCTGGGGTTTCGTATAATAATGCAATGTACGGCGTTAAGCTGTCCCCACATACGGTGCGATTAGGCAAAAAAAGCTGTCAGTCTGACATTTTGTTACATTTTTGACTTGCGTCTGCAATGGCTGGCCGATGTTCGGCTGTTGGCCCTAACGTTGCGTCTGTCGAAGCACACACCAACGTCAGCGTCAGCGTCATTGTGGACATCAACATCAACACCAGCAACACACTCCGGGACACAGACATATGTCCATACATGCGGCTACTGTTAGGTGTCAAATTAACACATTAATCACAGGACAGCTAACCAGTCAAACTAACTAACCGACCAACAGGCCAGCCCGGCAACCGACCAACCAACCATCCAACCAGTCAATACAGGATATTCGTCGAGGTAATTTGAGAGGCCATATCCACCAGACATACGCATGCATATATATGTATTTGAACTGTCAGTTAATTGATAGACATTATATACATGCTGGCATATGTATGTATAAACATTGCTACATACATACATGCATACACATGGATGTGTCTGTATTCAATTTATACATAGTACATTGGAGTCCATCGCTCTTTTCCAGGAGGAGGCATCAGCATATGCTGCTTCAAAAGTTAAAGTTTTTTTGAGACACACACACATTAGGGAGTTTTTCAAATACATCAAATATTTCGTATGCTCAGTTTTCTGAGTCTGAGATCATGCATTAGGAAGAAGACTACAAGAAAGGAATGATAATACCAACAGTCTCTGAAAGAAAAAAACACTTCTGTCAAATATCACGACTATTGGACAACTGTTGGGACCTCTACTCTCATCACAAACTTTAGATGGATGGACGTAGGGAAAAACTTCCGCAACCATCCTCGCATATGTGCGACTTAGTTACTAATTAATTAAATATGTTTGCCTCAAAATCTGGACACATGAAAGAAGTCTCCTCCTTTTCATTTGGCTACACTTTGACCACATGTCAGAAAAATGAAATTTAAATCCATTTAATGTCATTAAAATTTTAGACACTTTTTGCTTCTTTGTTCAACGCTTAAGACTGGGTAAGGAAGTAGGTTTCGAAATTCATGTTTTCTTTTTTTGTACGAAGGTAATTGACACGTGTATGTGGGCAGTTTTTGATTTTGCGGAAGGTATTTTATAAGCATACGTAGACTCTGTTATAAAATACAAGGGGAATTCACTTCGAAGGTTTCCACTCTTGGAATGTAGTAAACGTGGAAAATTATGCGTAGAGAAAAACAAAACAAAATATTGTGAATTGTTGTTGTTGTGTGTGCACTTATCCATATTTACATGTTGCAATTTCCGGAAACAAGTCCCGGAGGCTACAATGTTTAGCTTCACAATTCATGTGACAATTATTTTCATCATTTTGAACTTGGTACTGACTAAATTTATTTATAAATTGGCCTTAGTCTTATTTGCAAAAAGTTACCAAGTGGACAAATTACACTATGCAACAAAGAAAATAAAAATTTAATGATGGAGACCTAAAAATTATTTTTTGCATTGTAAAGAAATAAAATTCTATATTTCGTCGAAGGTATCTTTAATATTAATACTATCATTTTGGCAGTATAATCGACCGATCATCATCGTTTATAAATTAAACAAATTTTCTGAATAACAAATTCCCATAGTAGAAGTGGAGTTTTTTTAATAATATTCTTTTTTGTTTGTACCAAAAAAAAAACTGGAAAACGAAAAATTCAAAAATTTAATTATTTTGTTCCATTTTTTATGAAATATCGACCTGAGACCCTATAAAGTATATATATTCTTGATCGTCATAAAATTCTAAAACGATCTAGGTCGTCTGTTGAAAGCAAGCCACAAGCCAAATTTTCTCAGAATACGTCTAATAGTTGTAGATCGGTTGGAATTGAAATTGTGCGAAATCGGTCCAGAGGGAAAATATTTTCCCTCACAGGGACTAAAAATACAACCCAATATTTGGTGCCTTTAAGCATGTTTTTGCTTATATTTGCTTGATATTTGGTATGTCCATTCCCCTTATGACAAAAACGTGCACCATAAAGTGATTCTTATTTGTTGGGGGTGAAATGGGGACATCAGACCACAACAGCTAAAAGCATGAAAATCGGTGTGTACATTCCTCCAATTGAGTGGATACATAATATAAAAGTATTTTTTTAAATTCGCACTCTTAAGGGATACAGTGGGATCAGAGGTATAAATATGGTACCAACTAAACGGCTACAGCTGAAATAATGAAATGCGTAGAACATAAAATAGAGGTATTTTTCGAAATTCTTACTTTTTGGGGGTAAAATGGAAAATGGGATAAAAATTGTACCTACCAATGGCCGCAGCAAGAATCATGAAATCATCAGTATATACATTCTTCCGACTGCGTAAACACAACATGGATTTTCCAAACTCATACTTTCATGGGATACAATGGGAACAGAAGGATAACAAGTAAAAGGGCGTTAAGTTCGGTCGGGCTGAATATTATATACCCTCCACCACGGACTGCATTCCATAGTATTACCGGTAGATTAGAGGCTGTCGACTTTACAAAGGAATTAAGTAACATATTTTGAAAATTGTGATATTTTTAATGCGCATTACTATATTTGTTTACTATTTCAAACTATAAGGCATACATATGAGCACTGCCTAAAATACATTTCATTGCTTCATTAATAATCTACTACTATATATAATACAGCAATTGCAATCAAAAAATGAACATGGATCTTCAAAAGTGTACTTTAAATATTAGGCGTATTGTCAGTCTTTATTACGGAAAAATATTTTCCCTCAGGGCCGATTTCCCCCATTTGCAATTTCTTGATTCAGCTGCAAACATAGTGACTGTATCATTTTGATAACAAAAGTACAAATTTCAAAGATCCGTTATGTTTCGCGTCCATATTGGAATGAACACATCTAATTTCATGATTCTAGCTACATCCGTTTGCTTGGCACCACTTTTTTAACAAGTAAGGAAACTATGAAGTCGGACGGGCCCGACTGTATGATACACTCCACTTTCTATCCGAATACAATTCAATTCGGTAAACAAGTAAGGAAAGGCTAAAGTCGGGCGGGGCTGACTATATGATACACTCCACTTTCTCTCGGAATACAATTCAATTCAGTAAAAAAGTGAAAACGGGAAAAAATTTTATATGTTTCCGAATCACAGGTTAATATAACCTGGTCCAATTTGTCAAATCGAGAATAATATTTGTTTCGGGTCTATATCCAAACATGGAATGAAGTGACAAACTTTCACAGTTCTTCAAGTTGAAGTAAATCGTGTTATGTTCAATCTTAAGAAATTCTCTGAAAATACGCGGTTTCTGGGGGAACGAAATTTGTATGAGAGCTATATGTAAATCTGAACCGATGTGACCCATTTTCACCGTGGGTGTTTCTAGTTGAAATATAAGATAGTTTGCAAGACTTGAAGAAGATCTGTTAAAATATGTGGTTTCTAGAGCGAAAAAATTCAAATTGGGAGCAAAATTTGTGTGGGAGCTATATATAAGTCTGAACCGATCTAACACATTTTTACCATAGATGTTTCCAGTTGAAATATAAGTTTTTTGAAAAATCTCTCTATTTTACGTGTCTACGTAATTAGAGGCTTATAAAAAAGGGGTAAAAAATTGCTCCACCGACAAAAATGGCTAGAATCATGAAGTTAGGTTATCTTGCACTTGAGAGATAAAGATAAAGTTTTCAAAATTTGTATTTTTTGAAATCAAAATAGGACTGAAATACAATTAATCGAACGACTGCAGTTGAAAATGCAATATTCCAATATTTAGGGTATTTAAGTTGTATTGCTAAGTTTAAGTATTGCTACATTATATTTACTTTTTGAATTGACTTGAAGCATTTTTTCGATATAGACAGTATAAACATATTGGTAGGCTTTCCTTATAAGCGTGGTTTAAAATATTTAAAATTGTATATTTATTTATAAAATTATTTTCCATATTGAGAGCCTCTGTGGAATGTTGTGGAGGTTACATAAAGTTCGTCGCGGCCGAACTGCCAAAATGAAAATACAAATATTTAAGATACGATAAGAAATTTTAATATTTATTATTGAGTTTAGAATCTATCGATACGCCACTATGATATTAATTTGTCCCCCCATTCAGTGTACTATTCGAGTATGCTGAGAATTCCGCAATACCTTTAAAAATGAAGAGAAAGGACAATTAATGATTGTAAGAAATGCTATTTATTTTGTTTACGAAGAATAAATTATATTTGTGTCGAGTTTAGCCTTGAATATTCTTGTACTAATTTATACAAATACAAGTCGAAGTTCGAATTTGAATTTGTTCACTCCAATTGGTGATATTCCATTTTGATCAGTCTAATTCAAACACAGGAAGCTTCGCTAATAATTTAAAATTAATTTAAAACTACGATTCATTAGAAACACCTCTGATTTTCTGTTTAAACACTTCATTGGATTGTATGCTAGTGCCTGTTTATATTCCTTCTTGATCGAATACAGGGTGAATCACTGATAATTATAAATTAATTTAAAACTATGATTCATTAGAAACACCCTTTGTCACTAGTCAAAAATCTCATTGGATTTACATATTTCAAAATCTAATTGGATACAGTTGTACTTGATTATTAATTGTGTAGGGAGGTGCCTTCTCGCTAGAAAAAAATGTTGTCCTTTGATAAAATATAAAAGAACTGAATTTATAGTCTGAGTTGTTCTACTAAGGTCTTCGATTATGAGTCATTCCATGTCTATAGTTTGAATAGTTTCGAAAAAATTTTTCCTCGAGTTATGACCAATTCAACAGTGGTGAAATTATGATTTTTTCACAAAGGTGTGGTCATTCCTTCGCATGTTACTAAATATACTTGACCATTCAAGGCAAATATACTTGAATATTCAAAGCAAAATATCTCGTTTGGAACATAATTTCAATTACTTTTAAAGTAGAATAAAGTTGTATGTTATCACCTTTAGACCTTTTAAAGTATTTACAATTTAATTTTATTTATTTTGATTTTCGAAATGATTAACTTAGATGTGTTTTTTATTTAAGGTAGTGTTCTGAAAATATTCTTTCACATTGACCCCAACTGCTATATAAATAATTGTATCAAAATAAATTTGCAAAAATATGTGTTCACATTTTTGGACGTACCTTCGATAACCATAAATTCGAATTATCGTGCTTTCAACAGACAGACAGAAGGACATGGCTATATCGTTTTAGAATTTTACCATGACCCAGAATATATACACTTTCTGGGGTCTCCGACGAATATTTTAAGGTGTTACAAACGGAATGACAATGTGAATATACCCCCATCCTTAGATGGAGGGTATAAAAATCCTGAATTAAATATAACAAATTTAGGTGAATTAAATTGATATTCTTATATATGAACATTAAACCAATGGTAATGTTTACTACCTGTATTAATTAGGTCAGGTATTAGTAGGATTTGTTGGGCATAGTGCCTGCAAATGAACTCTGATTGGCATAAAATGTAGCTTGAGGATCCGTCAAAAGTTAATGAGAAAAAATTAGTAATTCGCGTTTTGGACTAAATAATCTGACTTTTTGCACTAAATGCATCCTATCTTCCAAGGTTGCAGGCAAAAACCCTTTCTAAATATGTATCTTCAAAGGCTTTCTAAGGAAAAAAGTCATTTTTTTCAAAATATTTAAAATATTTATTACAAACAAATTTTATTTGGCACTACCATAATAAATCTAAAACCCACAATTTCTAATAAAACAAATTCGATCTTTTAAAATGTGAGAGAAAAAAAATAAAAATTTTACTTTTCTTTAAAGTCGAAAAACACAATAAGTATATCCTATTATATTTTAATCAAAAATAATTCAATTCTATTATTATAATAATTCAATGATCATACTCTATTAATAATCTAGTAACCACACAGTAGTTTAATGTTTATTTGGGCCCTCATTTTCTAAAACGCAAGCCGTCACTTTGTAGATTTTGTATTATTTAAAACGCAGACGTTCACGTAAGCATTTTTCTCTTCTGTATCTTAAAACTATTCAATTTATCGCAAACTTTTGTTCCATATAAGTTTTTTTTTCTAAAAAAATTAATGCGAGAAGAACAACAACACGCCAAGTGATTTAAATAATACATAATTTCTTCGTTTGTGCCCACTTTCACTTGAAAGTAGATGATTATGATGTTTTTAAAATGGTGCAAGTTTTACGTGTTTCTCAAATAAAATTTAAAATTGCGCATTAGTAAATATTTAATTTCCAGTGGACGTGAATTTCCAGGATTTTCCGGGAAATTAAAAAAAATATTTTCCGTTCTCCCGGGAAAAGAAAAACTCTAGTCACAAAGTTCTTACCTCCTATTGAAAACAAATGTTAATGGTAATTCAGGAAGAATTTGTCTTACCCCAAATGCAAGTTAGTATTGAGAGTTCCGTCGGTGTCGGAAAGTTTTCAAAAAAGGTGGATTGCAAATGTCTTATTTTTTGTTAGGATTTTTTCTGAATTTATTCAGCTGTCTACTGGCACAAACTGAAACATTTACATCTTTTCGTAACGGTGCATCCACTCAATCAAGTTTGATACTATGCCCCCTTTTAACATATACCACCAGTTCGCAGCCAAATCATTTGAACCTGTTTCCAAAGAGACGCTCATTAATAATGCAAAACTTTAACAGAATTTCCAAGTAATCACAAGTGTAACAAGCAACACACCCAATCACCCACCCAAATGCCAAAGATCCCTTTCTTCTCATGCCCGACCAGCAAAACGTTCACACGAAAGCCCAAAAAGGAGGAAGGAGAACAAAAATGATGATTGAATCCTGATTTATGCGCTTACACAGATTTTTAATCCCATTAAAACGAACATGATGAAAAATATAATCACATCAGTGGCAGTTAACATACGTTAATACAATATTGCGACGGCTGATAAGCAAGGCCAGAGAATAAAAGGATGTGTGAGTGGATGTGCGTGTGTGCGCGCGGAGCGTAGAACCGTATTAAGGATAATAAAATGTGGAAAACAAAATAAATGTGTTATAGATTGTATGAGTATAATGTACGCACATACTCACACACACACACACAACCGCCGAGGATATGAACCCTCTGCGCACAGTCGCTGGATGGCTGGATGTATGGCGACTGAATCGGGGCGGTGTGTAGTGCACGATTGAGAGTAATTTGTGATCTCATCTCATCTGATATGCGTTTATCATGAAAATTCCCCATAGTCAAGTCGTATTTCATGTGTAGTTATGGTAGATTGTACGCCGGATGCATGTGTACTCTGCACAGTGGGCGAAAAATTGTAATAAACTATGTACAATTCCATTTACGAATTTTGGATGAATTCAAAAGAGTTACGGCTCTACCCAGACTCAAACTTAAACAGACCGATTGATTTCATAGATACACTAATACAGGAGGGTCCTAATACAGTGCTTACAGTTATAAGATAAGTATTAATCATCGCCTCCGTAAGACCGACACGATCGTCGCATTAGATATGACAGTTTTGCGTCTCACATGTTCAAATTGTAATCTATGAGATGATGGACCATTAAGACTGTATTTTCTTATTTTAGAGATATTTGTTATGGGTCTTTGGGTCTTGGCAGATGAACAGAGTTAATGTCTGGTTGAAAGGCTTCGCCATTGTATAATATCACTGTCCAACAAAATAAGACTTTTTGAATGGAACAGAATAGCGACTCCATAATTCTGAAAGGGTATGTTGAGTAGATCATTTTCGTAGAACAAACTTGTGGTCCAGCACGTCTGAGTTTTTTTTACAGTGGGTCAAAGTTTTCATTTTTTGGTCGAAGGGAGCATTATACTATATGAAAAAATGCTTTAAGTTAATGTCTGAGAGAATTCTTATGGTCAGAGTTGTATTGTGGAATTGTATGAGGATTATTTTTGTGGAAGATCTTAACCCTCTAACTGGTCTCTTTATGGCCTTTAAAAAGGACATTTAAGGATTAAAATATTCTACGAAAATGTTTGCCGGAAAATTTCAGTGGCGGTCACCAAAGACACCATTGTTGTAAATAAAGCTCTTTACGTGCTGGACCATAATCACCCATTAAAAAAATATTTATTTCTGTTAATTTAATTGTAATTTAATTCTGATCGTTAATAATATGTACCACAAATTCTTCGAATGTACCAGCGTACCAAAGAAGTTCCCATTGTACCAAAAATGGTACGTTTTATTATACCCTCCACCACTGGATGGGGTAATACTAAGTTTGTCATTCGGTTGTAACGCCGTGAAATTTCGACCTATAAAGTATATATATTATTGATCGACATAAAATGCTAAGACGATTTAGCCATATCCGTCTGTTGAAAGCACGCTAGCTTCTAAACGAAAGGAGCTAGGACATCCAATTTTTGCACGAATACGTCTAATTCTTGTAGATTGGTTGGGATTGCAAATGAGCAAAATCGGTACCCAGAGAAAAATTGTTCCCACACAAAGACTGAATATACCCCTAATATTTACAGCATTTCAGAATGTTTTTTTGAATATGTCTGCTAATATTTGCACTGCATTTTGGTATGCTCATTCCCCTTATAACAAAAAGGTTATTCTTGTTCGTAGGAGGTGAAAAGTAATAAAAATGGTACGTAACAAAATAATATACCGAGAAACATGAAATTCGGTGTGTATATTCCTGTAATGGATACATAATATAACAATATTTTTTCTCAAAATTTGTACTTTAAAGGGCTAAAATGGGAATAGAGGAATAAAAATGGTACCAACCAAACCACTGCACCTACAATAATGAAATTCGGTGTATACATTCCCCTGATTGCGTAGACACATAAATAAAGGAATTTTTCTAAATTCGTTCTTTTTGGGGTTAAAATGGAAAAAGGGGATAGGAATAGACCGACCAAATGAGCTAAAGTCATGCAATTCTGAGTATACATTCCTCTGACTGCGTAGACTTAAAAAATAAAACGTTTTTTTTTTAAACTCGTACTTACAAGGGATACAATGGGTACAGAGGGTATAAAAGTGGTACCAACTAAACGGATATAGCTCTAATTACGTAGCCACGCAGAATAAAAATATTTTTGTAAGTTATTCTTTTAAGGGGGTAAAATGGAAAAAAGCGTATAAAAATTGGTGCCAAACAAATAGTCGCAGCTAGAATCATGAAATTTGGTGTAGACTGACTTCATGGACACCCAAAATACAGAACATTTCCCAAATTCATACTTTTTAAACCTTTACGGAGAAAAGTGATAAAACTCGTAGCGAGTAAATGACTAGAATCATTAAGTTAGTTTATCTTGCACTGTGTACGTGAGAGATAATAGATTTTCAAAATTTTTACTTTGGAATTAAAATAGGTGCATCATCTACTCCCCAATATTTATGGTATTTAAGATTTTTGAAGAATGGAGTCTTATATTTACTTTTTGAATTGACTTGAAGTACTCTTTTTATATATTTAGGGCCCTATTTTTCAAAAAGACGTAAGTGCATTCAACAAAATTTTTCAGGAGAATGTTTTTATTAGATACCATAGCTTTGTGAGTTTGTACTACTATGGAATAAGGTATATAAGCACAACACATCGAGCCCTATTTGCGAAAAGACGTAAGCGCTAAGCAAAAACAAGTAAGGAAAGGCTAAAGTCGGGCGGAGTCGACTATACGATACACTCCACTTTCTATCCGAATACAATTCAACTCGGTAAAAAAAGTGAAAACGGGAAGAATTTTTACATAATTCCTAATCATGGGCCAATATGACCTGGTCCAATTTGTCAAATCGAAAAGAATAACTTTCACAATAAGTTCTAAGTTGCTCACTTTCGGTGAAAATTTGAGGTTTCTGAGACGGAAAAGTTCTATCCGTGAGCGAAATTTGTCTGGGAGCTATATGTAAATCTGAACCGATCTGACCCATTTTCACCATGGGTGTTTCTAGTTGAAATATAAGATATTTTGAAATATTTTAAGAAGATCTATTACAATATGTGGTTTATAGATATGGTTCTTATATTTCCACTAAAAACACCCATGGTGAAAATGGGTCAGATCGGTTCAGATTTATATATAGCTCCCACACAAATTTCGTTCCCAATTTGAATTTTTCTGCTCTGGAAACCACAAATTTTATAAGATTGCCTTCAAATTTGACAAAACATCTGATATTTAAACTAGGAGCAATTGTGGTGAAAATAGGTCAGATCACTCCCGATTTGACTTTTTCTGCTCTAGAAACCACACATTTTAACATATCTTCTTCAGATTTGGCAAACTATCTTATATTTCCACTCGGTTCTTTCAGATCGGTTCAGATTAATATATAGCTCTTCACTCCTAATTTGACATTTTCCACATATTTTATTAGATCTTCTTCTTGCAAAATGTTTTATATTTTAACTAGAAACACCTGTGGTAAAAATGTGTTAGATCGGTTCAGATTTATATATAGCTCTCACACAAATTTCGCTCCAAATTTGAATTTCCAGCTCTATAAACCACAAATTTTATCAGATTGTCTTGAAATTTGACAAAACATCTGATATTTAAACTAGGAACAATTGTGGTGAAAATAGGTCAGATTTACATATAGCTCCCACACAAATTTCACTCCCGATTTCACTTTTTCCACTCTATAAACCACATATTTCAACAGATCATCTTCAAATCTTGCAAAATGTCTTATATTTCAACAAGAAAACCTACTGGTGAAAATAGGTCAGTTCGGTTCAGATTTACATATAGCTTCCATACAAATTTCGCTCCCGGATTGACTTTTTCTTCCCCAGAAACCACGCATTTCCACCGAATTTCTTCAAATTGAGCATAACATTATACTTGAATTGGAAGAACCTATTGTGTAAGTGGGTCACTTCATTCCATGTTTGGATATAGCCCCGATACAAATATTCATCTCGATATGATTAGGAAACATATAAAAATTCTTCCCGTTTTTACGTTTTTTACCAAAATGAATTGTATTCGGATAGAAAGTGGAGTGTATCATATAGTCGGCCCGCCCGATTTTAGTCTTTCCTTACTTGTTTTATGTTAAATTTTTGTCCAATTTTTTTTTTGATTTAATATACTTTAGCACTTTAAATATAAATTGTTATACTTGTCGTAGAATAACTCATAAATAGCTGGAATCAATACCTTTCGAATGATGCCTAAATGATGAATATAGGACGAATAAATGATGTCACTGACTCCATTTTTGTGAAATAATTAATTACAGGAGGTGGGTTTTCAGAGCCAAAATTTACAAACTCTTTTTAAAAAATGAGCGCTGCGGCGCCAATTTCCTTCCGATATGCATCATTTAGACGTCATTCAAAATGTATTTATTTTTTAAAAAATACGAAAATGTTTAATGTTGTCTCTATGAAAAAAACACACATAAATATTACTATAAACGTCTAATAATTCGACCAATAATCTATCCTAAGACAAAAATACAAATTTATATTTAAAGTGCTTTCAAGGGTATTTTAATACAGAAAAATTGGGACAAAAATGCAACTTAAAAAAAATTACAAGGGAAACACATGATTTTTAGGGGTGTTATCTGTTATGATCAGAAGCAATCCAAACTTTATTTTCGTGGGGTGACTGCAACTTGTTTTTTTTTTTCATTTGTATGGACGGCGGCCCAGCCTAATGTACATAAGCATAACATATAATCTGTAAATGTACTTTCTAAAGCATTGTATTTTTCAGAGATGAAATTAAAGATAACAAAATATTGATTTTCATCAAAAAACGAAAATCAAAAATTGTAAGTACCACAATTTTTGATTTTCGTTGTTGGCAAATAGGGCTCCATATAGTTGACTATCATGCTACATAAACATATAAGTAGGCTTGCTTTATAAGCGAGGTTTAAAAAAAATAAAATTGTATGTTTATTGTTTGTTTGTTTGGGTTTGGATATTTAAAAAAAAATAACATTTTCCTGTAATATTACTTCACTTCCACGTAAAAGCGGCAGTCTATGTGGAATGCAAGCCATGGTGAAGGGTATATCTGACATATTTGATAGAAGAAACGATTTCGAAAGATTAAAAAAAAAACAAAACAAACAGAAAAATTATATTATATTTAAAAAACTTTAGCGTCCCCCACTGTGCTGTGTTACTGTTGTTGCTGTTACTGGTACATCAAGGATAATTTAGAGCCACGCAAACAATATGCCGACAAGACACATAAATCTTGATAGCAGCTAATATGTATCCAGCAGAATGTGCATGTATTAACGTGTGTGTATATATATACATACGTATATGTATATTCGTATACCTTCATCATGGATGTAAGGATGTGTGTAGATGCGTATGTATATAGGAAAGTGTTTGTGTTGGTCTGGTTAATAAATTATCATACCATCAGTTTAGTTTTATAGTCTGTTCACTGGTTGTTATATGGTTACCGCTGCGAATATGGCTTCACTTCCACCGCCAGCTACTACTTGATGTTGTTGTTGTTGCTGCTCCTGCTGTCGCTGTTGTTTCGGTTGTCGTGGCAATTTTCTGGGATGTTTTGCTCGGTCTCCTCCTTTGCCGTGTTGTTCCATTTACTCTGGAAGTTGGTCTATGCGTGTTATAATGTTTGTTTGTTGTTACCATTCGCTATCTTTCATGCAGCATCAGCCAGTCTAATTCCCTGTCATAAGTAACATAAACACATATTTCGCCTCTCTCTCTCCAGGCCGTTTTGGCCACGATTGCATTACAAACGCATATTTCACTGGGGTGTAATAATTTTGAACACGAATGTCAGGATGTGCCATGGCGGTGGTTACAAAATGAACTTGGGTCATCAGAGAATTTATGTGAGCTAGCTATCTCGCATACAGGGAAGGTGAAGCTAGTTGTCTTAACTTGGTCCGTTTACAATAACTCGGGAAATTTTCATATTTAACCACTATGTTTACCAATATTAATAGGAAGAAAACTAAAATACTTAGTAAAAAATTCTTTCAAGTGACGTACAACGAAATTACCATATGAATAGCTTAGAACCGATAAAATGAAGGAAATGATGGGACATTGAAATGTCTATATAATTCTCTAAGGTGGCATGAAGCTCAACAAAACTGTGTATTTAGTTTTTCAAAACTAAATAATTATATTGACACCAAATCAAGGAAGACACATTGGCGATCTAAATAAATTTAGTGGTTTTAGAAACAAAAAATCCTTCATTATCATTCAAAACATGCAACTCTATCAAAAACATAAAATTTTTAAATTTTTTTAAAGTTTCTGGTACATACAGCTGCATATGTGCTGTAAACATTCTGAAAATTTTAGAATGAGATCAACAGTAGTTTGTAGTTTCGGAGATATCAACGCGCCTGTACCATTGACGCACTATGTTACGCATTAATTATTATTAATATAGAAGCTGTCGATGTTCCCGAAAATGAAATATTGGTTTGTTTTAAGAGAACACATAACTCGATGGCCAACAGTAAAAACAAATTTACGACCTTTAAGGGCCAAAAAGCTCAAAAAATTCAAATTGTCGTTCACTTCCTTTCCAACGAGCCCATAAAAACACAAATCGAATTGGTTCATATTGCAAATATTCAAGGTTTTGGCTCCGAAAGCAAAAATAATACATTCCTGTCTATTTTTATGCTGTCTCTGGAGTAGCTAGAAGGTCGTTTAGATAGCGAGGATATTACAGGATCACAAGAAGTAAATGTGAATGCATTAAATCTTCCATTATGTTTTTCATTGCATTTTTTTCGTGTGTGATTCTGTCTAAAATTCCTTAAATCCTTGATTCGATATTCCTGCACTTCTTCTGACATCATGTCAATAGGAAGAGAGGCATTACTTATAATATCAGCATCGAGAGTATACTTAGCTATATACTTATATATATATATATATATACATATATATATATATATATACATATATATATATATGTATATATATATATGAACCGATTTGATTCAAATAGTGTTCGTCCTTGATCCACAAAACTTAGTTGTGGCAATTTTTGTTAAGATCGGACTATAATTGCAACCTGTAATTTGATTACAACAATAGATCGACAGACGGATGCAGTGTTATATATATATATATTGCTCCCGATTTGACATTTTCCGCTCTAGAAACCACATATTGTACCCGATTTTCTTTCGATTCTGCACAACATTCTATAATGTGACTAGAAATACCTGTGGCGAAAGCGGATTAGATCGGTTCAGATTTAGATACAGTCCCCCATAAAAACGTCGATCACGATATGACTTTTTCCGCTCCAGAAACCACTAAACTAAACTAAAAACACCTATGGTGAAAGTGGGTAAGATCGGTTCAGATTTAGATATAGCCCCAATATAAATGTTGCTCCAAAATGTTTAACCGATTTCAGCCAAACTTTACATACATGGTGAAAACGGGTCCCACCGTTTCAGGTTTTAATATACTCCAATACAAATGTCCTTTCCGATTTAATTTTTTTTTTTCAAAAAAAAATACATTTTACCGAATTGAATTGTAATGGGATAGAAAGTGGAGGGTATCATATAGTCGGCTCAGTCCGACTATAGGCATTCCTTAATTGTTTTTTTATACCCTCCACCTCCAGGATGGGGGTATACTAACTTTGTCATTCTGTTTGTAACACCTTGAAATATCGACCTGAGA
The DNA here is from genome assembly GCA_947397865.1 of Polietes domitor. Classification (NCBI taxonomy): domain Eukaryota; kingdom Metazoa; phylum Arthropoda; class Insecta; order Diptera; family Muscidae; genus Polietes; species Polietes domitor. Next base: position 146,075,443 of record OX377619.1, read on the forward strand.
CCCTATATAGTATTTATATTCTTGATCGTCATAAAATTCTAAGACGATCTAGCAATGTCCGTCCGTCTGTTGAAAGCACGCTAGCATCTAAATGAAAGGAGCTAGAACATTCAAATTTTCCATAAATGCGTCTTATAGTTGTAGATCGGTTAGGAACAATTTTTCCCTCACAAGGACTAAAAATGTCCATAATAATCCCTAATATTTTAGCGTATTGAAGCATGTTTTTTGAATGTGTCTGTTTATATTTGCTTGATATTTGGTATGCGCATTCCCCTTATAGCAAAAACGTTACCATAAAGTGATTCTTATTTGTAGGGGTGAAATGGGGGAAAAAAAGGGATAGAAATGGTACCTATCAAATGACAACAGCTAGAAACACGAAATTCGGTGTGTACATTCCTCTAATTGAGTATATACATAATATAAAAGTATTTTTTCCAAATTCGTACTTTTAAGGGGTAAAATGGGAATAGAGGGATAAAAATGGTACCAAACAAACGGTTGTACCTAGAATAATGAAATTCGGAGTAGACTCGGAAAATAAACTGATTTTTTGAAATTCGTACTTTTTGGGTCAAAATAGAAAAAGGGGATAAAATAGTACCTACCAAATGACCGCAGCTAGTGTCGTGAAATTCGGAGTATACATTCCTCTGACTGCGTAGACACGGACAATAAACGGATTTTTCGAAATTCGTACTTTCAAGGGATACAATGGTACAGAGGGATAAAAATAGTACCAACTAAACGACTACAGCTAGAATGATGACATTCTAATTGCGTAGAAACGTCAAGGGGGTAAAAATGGTACCAACCAAATGGACGCAGCTGGAATCATGGAATTCGGTGTATACATTCCTCTGACTGCATAGACACGCAAAATAAAAAGGTTTTTTGCCAAATTCGTAATTTTTCTTTTACGGCAAAAATTGGTTGAATCATGAATCTAATCATGGATTCTAACCTCCATAGAGTGGAAATACAACCAACTGTAGCACCCACTATCTACCAATATTTATGGTATTTAAGCTTTTTGAAAATATAAATATAAGAATATTTATTTTTTGATTTGAAATAGAAAATGGTTTGAAATAATTAAACTATTATATTTATTTATAAAATTATTTTTTCAGTATTTGTTTTGGTTTGGCTATATATATATATATATAACGCCGTTTATACTTGTTATTGGTATAAGTTGGCATCTTTTTTTGCTATTTACACTGACATTTTCCGGGAATTTTCTTTGTAAAACTTTTTATCCCACTTCAAATCAAAACATTATAATTTTGGAAGAACTTTTTTGATTTTGTCGAAGAAGGGTCAAGTTGGAATCAGGACAAAATTTGCAGGATTATATTAAATTTGAACTAGAAACAGCTAACGGGAAAGTGGACCGCATTGGTCCATGTTTTGATATAGCCCCCACTATTTCTGCTCTAAAATGCACTTTTTACATCGGATTTTGATCAAATTTCCCACAAAATGTTACATTTAGACTAGAAACATCCATTTTAGAAGCCAGCCAGGTTCTTCATACATTTAAGTATTAAGGAACTTATAAAAAAACAATTGAAACTGTTTAGAAAATTCTTGAATATTAATCTAGTGTTTAATATGAAAGTCAAATATATGTGTCCATATTTTGGCACAATCCCCGTGCAAATGGTCCCCCCATTTTACCTAGAACCTATATATTACATCAGATCTATATTATTTTCCAGATCATGGATTATTTCTCATAGGAAGGGTATCATATAGTCGGCCCCACCCGACTTTAGCCATTCCTTACTTGTTTCGATGTATTTTGGGGTCCTAAGTTCATAGACGCGTTTGATTATGTATATATTTTTATCAAAATAATACTTCAAGTTATTCAAAAACAAGTATTCATTCTTAAATATCTAAATAAAATGTATTCTTAAATATCCTAAATGTCTGGGGTTAACTTTATACCTCTGGATCGATTTTTTCATTAAAAATTCCAAACGTCCATTCAGTCTGAGGAGCATACACACCTAATTTCATGATTCTAGATACAGCCGTTTTCGTGGTACCCTTTTTTAATTGTTACGCTAAAATTACGAATTTAGACAAATCCATTTGCTTTGATCGACTAGGAAGTCAGGTACACGAATTTTGTCATTTTATCTGCTGTCATTCGGTCGCCATTTTGTCCCTAAAAATACGAATAACCAAATATCTACTTATCTTTCACTTCAATATAGTCAGAATGAACAGCGAATTGGTTTGTTCCACTTATCCTTTAAAGGGATAAAATAATGATACCTATCCTATGTATCCATCGCATTTTATATGTTGCCCTTTGATTGGTACCATTTGTCATTTCACTCCCTACCTTTGTACCCTTTGGTACGGGTTCACGCTATAAAATGAATGTACGTACTAATAGTAAGTAGAAGGCAGTAATCTTCAAAACATTTGCTTAAAAATCTACATATTATGGTGTTTTTTTCAAATATATGATCTTGAAAACCCTATTCCAATAATACCCTGATGAAACTTTACATTAAGTAAAGCGTGCCCATGCGCCGTTGTAATATTACAGAAAATAATAAAATGTAGTTTGCTATACCTCACGGCGGCAGTTTGCAATGGTCCTTTGGTATTGCAGACCCTTTCCATCCCGACTTCAGCCAAATTTGATGGCAACACAAAAACACCTCGAACATACTCGAACGCACCGAGACGCAAATTCATGGTATATGCACGAGCAAAATGCCAACAGATTGGCAAAAGCTTTCACATAGGCCAAGTTAAAGTGTAATAAAATTCATATCCTTTTTGCAAGGATACACATAAATCACCTTAACGCGTTCCGCGACTCTTCGCGAGTGTACGTACGCACATGACAGTGTGAGTGTGTGCGATAGTAAGGACGTGAATGTTGCCTCTGCAGTGGTATACCCACACATACGTACACATGGAATGTACAAAGTGAGTACAGCAAACATTATTCAAAGCGATTTCCTTTCATTTTTTACCACTTTAGAGGCTCTGTTGTTGTTGTCCTTTTTTCGCCTTCTGTTGTACAAATAACTGTGGAATATTTATAAGGATCATAAATTAAAATTTCTGAACGTTTTGTACTTTTTGCTGGCATTGCCTTCACTGTCATCGTAATAATTCTTATGCAAAAATATAAAATATGAAAGAGCAGCAAACACCGAGAACAACCACCAGTAAATTTCAGCAAAGAATCATAAATATTTTATGCGTTCCATAAGGATATAAATCGTGAACTGTTTTTGTTTATTTAATATCCTGAAAGTGATGTATGTGATGTGCTGTGTAGATGTATGTATTTTTTACATACAGATATATATACATATGTTGGATGTAAACAGGCTCATTTCAAATTTTTCTTCTCCCAAATTGTGGGAGTTGCTTCAAATCGGAAAAATTACATTCGACAATTCGCTTGCGTTTGCTCTATAAACTGTGGCTTAACAAAACAGGAAGCCACAGCTTCTTTCAATCTATATATATAAAAGAGTTGCGCTACTGACTGACTGACTTATCATTGACCAGCCCCCAGACCAAACGGCTGAAGCCAGGGTCATGCAATTTTCAGGGTAGTTCCACAAAGAAAGGGTTTTACGAAATTCATACTTTTAGGGGGTAAAATGGCCCAAAAAAGGATAAACATCGAACCTTCGTCCTGACTAAACGGCAGTAGCTATAAACATGAAATTCGGTGAGTTCCTTGCAATGACCATGCAGACGAGCTACAAATAGGGATTTTTCGAAATTTGTACTTTTAAGGGAGGAAAGAGACCAAAAGGGATAAAAATGGTACTTAAATTGGTAAAAATGGTACTTAATTGGTTGCAGCTAGAATCGTGAAAATCGGTATTTACATTTCTCTGAAAACGTAGACTTGCAATATAAATTGATTTTTCGAAATTTGTACTTATAAGTGGTGAGCGGGATATAAATGGTACCAACTAAAGAATTACAGCTAGAATCATGAAATTTGGTATATAAATTGCTCTGACCATATAAAAGCGAAGTAAAATGGGATATTTCGAAATTTGCACTTTTAGAGGGCTAGCGGGACAAAAAGGGATAAAAATGTTACCAACTAAAGTATTACACCTAGAATAGTGAAATTTAGTATGTAAGTTCCTCTAACCATTTTCGAAATTTGTACTTTTAGGGGCGTGCGGGACAAAAAGGGATAAAAATGGTACCTACTAAAGTATTACACCTAGAATCGTGAAATTTGGTATGTAAATTCCTCTGACCATATAAAACCGAAGTAAAATTGGATTTTTCGAAATTTGTACTTTTAAGGGGCGAGCGGGATAAAAACGGTACCAACTAAAGTATAACACCTAGAATCGTGAAATTTGATATGTAAATTCCTCTGACCATATAGAAACGAAGTAAAATTAGATTTTTCGAAATTTGTACTTTTAGGGGCGTGCGGGACAAAAAGGGATAAAATGTACCTACTAAAGTATTACACCTAGAATAGTGAAATTTAGTATGTAAATTCCTCTGACCATATAAAAGCGAAGTAAAATTGGATTTTTTGAAATTTGTACTTTAAAGGGCCAGCGGGACAAAAAGGGATAAAAATGGTAACAACTAAAGTATTACACCTAGAATAGTGAAATTTGGTATGTAAATTCCTCTGACCATATAAAACCGAAGTAAAATTGGATTTTTCGAAATTTGTACTTTTAAGGAGCGAGCGGGATAAAAATGGCACCAACTAAGTATAACACCTAGAATCGTGAAATTTGGTATGTCAATTCCTCTGACCATATAGAAACGAAGTAAAATTAGATTTTTCGAAATTTGTACTTTTAGTGGCGTGCGGGACAAAAAGTGATAAAAATGGTTCCAACTAAAGTATTACACATAGAATAGTGAAATTTGGTATGTAAATTCCTCTGACCATATAAAAGCGAAGTAAAATTGGATTTTTCGAAGTTTTTACTTTCAAGGGGTAAAAAGGTATACAAGATGTACCAATTTAAGTATTTGGTATGTAAATTCCACTGACAACGTAGTAGCGCAAATCTAAATGGATTTTTCGAAATTTGTACTTATTAGGGGTGAGCGGGACAAAAAGGGATAAAAATTGTACCAACCAAAGTATTGTAGCTACAATCTTCAAATTTGTAGTGTAAATTCCTCTGTAAGTACCAACTAAAGTATTGACAATTTAGAAGCGCTAATCTAAAAGATTTTTTCGAAATTTGTACTTATAAACGGTGAGCGGGATAAAAATAGTACCAACTAAAATAGTGCAGTTAGAGTTGCGAAATTGGAAGTGTAAATTCCCTGACAACGTAGAAGCGCAATCTAAATTGATTTTTTTTTTTGAAATTTGTACTTATAGGAGGTGAGCGGGACAAAAATGGATAAAAATGGTACCAACTAAAGTATTGCAACTATAGTCGAGAAATTTGGAGTATAAATTCCTCTGACAACGTAGACTTGCAACAGAATTTCTTGATTTAGTATGTAAATTCCTCCTACCACGTAGAAGCACAGTAAAATTTGACTTTCGAAATTTGTACTTTTAAGGGATGCGCGGGACGAAAAGGGATACAAATTGTGTACAGTCCTTTAATTACTTAAACGCGGAACATAAATGGATATTTCAAAATTTGTACTTAATACAACGATACATCCCGACAAGAAATAAATGTGTTACCAAATAAAGTACATATTTTTAGGGGAAGCAAAAACACATGTTACCTATAGTGGTTTTTCAAAATGTGTACTTTTTGGGAAAGAGGTGCAAAAGTTATAAACTGGCTGACTGAATCTAGAAATATGAGATCGAGGATATAAATGGTTGTAATTTTTTGTTCAAAACTTGGTAGAAAATGATAAAAATTATACATACGAAGGAGTTCAGCTAAAATAGTGCATATCGACAAGCACATTACTTTGACTGTGTGTGAGTGCTATATAATAGGATGTTTCCAAATTGCTACTTTAGATTTATCTATATCCACCAAAAGAAAATTAAATAAATAAATAGCAGAGACAGACAAAATTAACAAATAACTGGCTTTTTCGCGTGCGAAGCAGCGGGTACTGCTAGTAAAATATATTGGAGCCATTTTATAAATTGTTTACTTAAATATATAGATACACATTTGACAATGCTTTTAATTGGATTTAGAATTCACTTAATCATATATTTTTTCAAAATTTGAGCTACAAATTTCATAATTGAATATAATATTTTCGGAAATTGAATAAAATATTTATCAAATATGTTGATTTTTTCTTTGAAATTGAATGTTAGTTTTTTCTGTTTAATATACAAATATGACATTGCACTTCTATGAAAGCCTCTTATCACTCCTTAAATGTACTCTATAGTGAAGGGTACACAAGACACAGCCCGACCGAACTTAACACCCATTTTACTCGTTTTTGCTCAAATCGAAATCCAACTGCTCCATAGTCCAGTTAGTTTTGTCAGAAGTAATGGAAATGCAACTTAACAGAATATTACACAATATTATCGCCTTGACCTGTCATTTTCTGTATGAAATGACACTTACCTTTTTCCAATTCAGATTGGAAAAAAGGTAAGAGGGAGGAATATTTGTATCAAAATCTAAAATCACATTTGTCGTTGTTTTCGTTAACTACATTCTATTGGTTAACGGAAAACTACACACTTTTCTAATTTGATTTTCATTATAAGCGGAAGAATGTTCATGATTTTCACCAATTGGACAAGTACACAAATTTATGTATCACCCTGTGATTGATGACAATTAATATATTTGATATTTTCCTAATAGAATAGAGTAAACATTGAATTTCTCCAATTGGAGAATTGAAAAGACGTCATCGTGTAAATCAATGTAAAATCAGATTAGAAAATCTCCAATATATTCAATGTGTGTTGGACTAAAGCCTTTTTTCGAAATTTTGATTCTTTCTATTCAAATTCTTTTCCAGCGAGCCCCTTAAAACAGAAATCAAATCAAATATCGGATTCTATATAAATGCATTATTATTATTTTATTTAATATTTTTAATTTCGACTGCAATCAAGTTTATAATTGTTGTACAGTAAATACTAGGATCAACATCATGAAACTTATAGAGCGACTGTTAAAAATATTAGAAAAAAAGTGCCGAATCTTTTAAAATTACCTTATGAAAAAAATCCTAGTGTCTAAATTTTGATATTTATTTAAATCGAGAAATTCAGTTTTACTTGCAGAACTACAAATTTGAAACTTTCATTGAAATCGGAGAACCCAAGGAAAATTTTGTATACAGATCGGCTTATAATCAGCTTCTTAGTCGATTTAGCAATGTCTGTCTGTCAGTATGTCCGTCCGTCGCTCCATCTAGAATCCACATATTTTAAAACTTTACTTCAAATTTGATACAACACCATATCGCTCCCACTTTTATGAACCACAGACAGAATCCATTATGATCAAACTTGATATAAAGGGTGATTTTTTAAGAGCTTGATAACTTTTTTTAAAAAAAAAACGCATAAAATTTGCAAAATCTCATCGGTTCTTTATTTGAAACGTTAGATTGGTCCATGACATTTACTTTTTGAAGATAATTTCATTTAAATGTTGACCGCGGCTGCGTCTTAGGTGGTCCATTCGGAAAGTCCAATTTTGGGCAACTTTTTCGAGCATTTCGGCCGGAATAGCCCGAATTTCTTCGGAAATGTTGTCTTCCAAAGCTGGAATAGTTGCTGGCTTATTTCTGTAGACTTTAGACTTGACGTAGCCCCACAAAAAATAGTCTAAAGGCGTCAAATCGCATGATCTTGGTGGCTAACTTACCGGTCCATTTCTTGAGATGAATTGTTCTCCGAAGTTTTCCCTCAAAATGGCCATAGAATCGCGAGCTGTGTGGCATGTAGCGCCATCTTGTTGAAACCACATGTCAACCAAGTTCAGTTCTTCCATTTTGGGCAAAAAAAGTTGGATATCATCTCACGGTAGCGCTCACCATTCACAGTTACGTTACGATTCGCATCATCTTTGAAGAAGTAAGGTCCAATGATGCCACCAGCCCATAAACCGCACCAAACTGTGACTTTTTCTGGATGCATTGGTAGCTCTTGCAATGCTTCTGGCTGATATTCACTCCAAAATCGACAATTCTGCCTATTTACGTACCCATTGAGCCAAAAATGAGCTTCGTCGCTGAACACAATTTCTTTTATTCTGAACTTTCTTAACAGAGCACGCATTTTGATAATAAAATTCAATGATTTGCAAGCGTTGCTCGTTAGTAAGTCTATTCATGATGAAATGTCAAAGCATACTGAGCATCTTTCTCTTTGACACCATGTCTGAAATCCCACGTGATCTGTCAAATACTAATGCATGAAAATCCTAACCTCAAAAAAATCACTCTTTATTAATTTTCACCTATAAACGTACAGGGTGGCGCAGAATGAGCTATATGGTTTAAATGGTTTATAACTTTTTATACACTCCACGAGAGTATTATGTATTTGTGCATTTGTTTGTAACACTCAAAAGAAAACAAGTAAGGAAAGGCTAAAGTCGGGCGGGGCCGATTATATGATACACTCTACTTTCAATCAGAATACAATTCAATTCGGTAGAAAATTGAAAATTGGAAGAATTTTTGTATATTTCCTAATCATAGGCTGATATGACCTGACCCAATTTGTCAAATCGAGAAGAATGTTTGTATCGGGACTATATCCAAACATGGAATGAAGTGACTAACTTTCACAATAAGTTCTTCTTGTTTAAGTATAACGTGTTATACTCAATTTTAAGAAATTATCTGAATTATACGCTATTTCTGGGAGAACAAAATTTGTATGGGAGTTAAATATAAATCTGAACCGATCTAACACATTTTTACAACAGGTGTTTCCAGGTGAAATATAAGGTGTTTTGCCAATTTTGAAGAAAATCTGTTGAAATATGTGGATTCTAGAGCGGAAAAAATCAAATTGGGAGCGAAATTTGTATGGGAGCTATATATAAATCTGAACCGATCTAACACATTTTTACCACAAGTGTTTCCAGTTGAAATATAAGGTGGTTTGCGAAAATTGAAGAAAACCTGGTAAAATATGTGGATTCTAGAGCGGAAAAAATCAAATTGGGAGCGAAATTTGTATGGGAGCTATATATAAATCTGAACCGATCTAACACATTTTTACCACATGTGTTTCCAGTTGAAATATAAGGTGTTTTGCGAATTTTTAAGAAAATCTGTTAAAATATGTGGATTCTAGAGCGGAAAATTCAAATTGGGAACGAAATTTGTATGGGAGCTATATATAAATCTGAACCGATATGACCTATTTTCGCCATAGGGGTTCCTAGTTTAAATATAAGTTGTTTTACCAAATCTGAAGACAATCTGATAAAATAAGTGGTTTCTAGAGCGGAAAAAGTCAAATCGGGAGCGATATTTGCATGGGAGCTATATATAAATCTGAACCGATCTAACACATTTTTACCACAAGTGTTCCCAGTTGAACTACAAGATGTCTTGCCAATTTTGAAGAAAATCTGTTAAAATATGTGGTATCTAGAGTGAAAAGGGTCAAATCGGGATTGAAATTCGTATGGGGGCTATATCTAAATCTGAACTGATATGACCTATTTTCGCCATAGGTGTTCCTAGTTTAAATATAAGTTGTTTTACCAAATCTGAAGACCATCTGATAAAATATGTGCTTTCTAGAGCGGAAAAAGTCAAATCGGGAGCGAAATTTGTATGGGAGCTATATATAAATCTGAACCGATCTGACCTATTTTCACCACAGGTGTTCCTAGTTTAAATATAAGTTGTTTTGCCAAATCTGAAGAAAATATGATAAAATATGTGGTTTCTAGAGCGGAAAAACTCAAATCGGGAGCGAAATTTGTATGGGAGCTATATATAAATCTGAACCGATTTAACACATTTTTACCACAGGTGTTTCTAGTTCAAATATAAGATGTTTTGCCAATTTTGAAGAAAATCTGTTGTAATATATGGTATCTAGAGTCAAAAGAGTCAAATCGGGAGTGAAATTCGTATGGAGGCTATATCTAAATCTGAACTGATATGACCTATTTTCGCCATAGGTGTTCCTAGTTTAAATATAAGTTGTTTTACCAAATCTGAAGACCATCTGATAAAATATGTGCTTTCTAGAGCGGAAAAAGTCAAATCGGGAGCGAAATTTGTATGGGAGCTATATATAAATCTGAATCGATCTGACCTATTTTCACCACAGGTGTTCCTAGTTTAAATATAAGTTGTTTTGCCAAATCTGAAGAAAATATGATAAAATATGTGGTTTCTAGAGCGGAAAAAGTCAAATCGGGAGCGAAATTTGTATGGGAGCTATATATAAATCTGAACCGATCTAACACATTTTTACCACAGGTGTTTCTAGTTCAAATATAAGATGTTTTGCCAATTTTGAAGAAAATCTGTTGTAATATATGGTATCTAGAGTGAAAAGAGTCAAATCGGGAGTGAAATTCGTATGGAGGCTATATCTAAATCTGAACCGATTTTCTTCAAATTAAATAGCGTTCGTCGTTTTAGAAATTCGTCGTCATAGAAATTTCGCTCAGATTTGGCAAAACATCTGATGTTTCCACTAGAAACACCCATTGTGAAAGGTAGTTACTATATTCCATGTTTGGGCATTTCACCGATATAAATATTTCCGATTTGACAAATTGGACCACATAATATTAGCCTATGATTTGGAAACATACAAAAATTCTTCCCGTTTTCACTTTTTTTACCGAGTTGAATTGTTTCGGATAGAAAGTTGAGTGTAACATATAGTCGGCCTGCACGACTTTAGCCTTTCCTTACTTGTTTATTTATACGATTATAATATATATATATAAATACAGGAATTTTTTGCAATTACCTTTGAAAAATTATATCCCGTAGGTGATGTCCATTTTCTACTTCGCTCTTTTTAGCATATTTCCATAACAGAGATTGAGGCACCACTTTCATTTTCAAAAAAATATTGAGCCAATTATCCTTTCGGAGGATACACAGCTGCAAACAGTACACTTAAGTGGGTGTGATTGTCGCTTATGAACTGCCCTTGGATTTTCCGTAGCCCAAATTCTGCAGTTTTGCTTGTTGACATACCCATTTAATAGGAAATTGTGAATTGTGACTGTTGGTTTGAAAAATAAAATTCTATTATTTTTGTACGTTGTTCGATCGTGTAATGATTCATAATTAATTCCACAAGTCTCCTTCACAAAATGCTGAAAAAACCAAAGAAAGAATTGTATTTAAAAAAGTTATAAAGAATTCAAACCATATAGCTCATTCTGCACCACACTGTAGCTTTCAAAATCAAAGTAATCGTTAGTTCAAATTTTAAATGGCCCGTCCTATACAAAATATTGTTCAATTATAATAATTATTTAATAGTAAAATGTTTATAGCCTTAAAACCTTCGACGATATACATATGTAGATATAAGAAAATAGAGCTTCAAATTCATTCTGAAAGTGAATATAAGGCAGCAGGCGAGCTTATACAATAGGGCGGGGTGATTTGTATGGATGAAAAAAAATATAAAAATCGTATAGCAAAAACGTTATCTACATTAAATTCTAAGAAAATTCTCCGAAGAAACCATGGGCCTAAAATCAAACCCTAATCCGCACCTCTCGACTTGAAAATGTTTACTTGGGTGAATATAGGATTTTTAAATATAAAAATCAACCCGCCCTATTATACAACCTAAATATTTGGGATTATTTGGGTATTTTCAATCATTGTTAGAATAAAACTAACTGCCTCTGGACCGACTTCGCTCATTCCAATCGTTAACACAAAATTTTCGAGAGTTTTTGTTTCCAATTTTGTTTTGATTTTCGAAAATCCATTGCCTTGCGCGTCTACAGTGGAATGTACACACCTATTTTCGTGATTCTAGATATAGCCGTTTTGACCCTAAAAGCACGAATTTGAAAAAATCATCTTATTTGCGTGTCAGATTTTCTTTATCAAATTGCTGCTTCTTGGTTGGTACCTAAAAGTTAAAAGTTCGTAAAAATCCTTTATATACGCACCGAATTTTATAATTTCTGCTAGGTACGAATATCGAAATATCTCTTTAATTTTCACATCTTCGATGTATACACCGAATTTTATTATTCTAGCAGCCGCTTGGTGGTACCATTTTAATCTCTTTTTTCATTTTACTCCTTTAAGGTACGAATTTATTTTACAAGTCTACGCAATTAGAGATACGTACAAAGCAAATGTCAAGTTCTCTCATTTCTGTGCTACTCCGTAGAGTGAGTTATATTTCCCATGTTTTTCAGATTCAATTTGGATAAAACACTAAATTTAAAAAATATATATTTTGACGTTAAAGTGGTGTGGCAAAAGAACCCAACTGAAATTGTGAATTTAAACTGACTGCACTCTCTTTTATCTGTAAAGTGACATAAGTAGAATTTCATATTTAGCAAAAAATCATTTAGAACTTTAAAACCTATATTTGTTTCACTCTGCATGCAGAGTTGTCCGACTACCCCTTTATTAGTATAGGGTGGATTGTATGAAAACCTAAAAATCTGGTTTTCGGTCAAGTCTATTAAACCGGTACGTCACCCACTTACCATTTTAATTAAAAATATCCCCCATTGATTAAACATCCTGCATGCGCATAATTTATTCGAAATATTCCTACAAATGTTAACATAAATAATTTAATGTTTTTGTAATCAATACTACAAAACCTCAAAAATCTAATTGAAATATTTGCATGGATGCATGCATCATTCAAACTGTCATCACATGATATCACCACATAATGCTGCACAACCACAGGCAAATGCAGCATTAGATCTATTCCACCACTACCACCACCCATCAAAAAACATGTCGGTCTAGTCCTTGCTCTCTCTCTCAGACTCCCGCTCTCTCATAAATCATATAAATTAATTAACTTAACAAAACCCTCATTACAGGCCATTGTTGCCTGTTTGACCATTTTAATTGACAAACTAATAAACAAAATATATTACATGCATAAATCATTAGGCCTTTTGTTGCCGTCATTGTCATTGTCGTTGCTATTGCTGTGTTGTTGTTGCTGTTGTCCCATGTTGCCGGCTGGCATTGCTGTGCTCCGTTGTGCTGTTATTATTTATGATAGCCACATCTGAACATTTGACCACCCAATGCCCAAAAGTACTCGTACGATACGAATACAATCAATATAAAACGTACAAATGTCCAATGAATGTAAAACATGCACACATGCATGTGCATGACTCTCTATTTTATCCGGTACGGTTCGTCTGTCCGTCCGTCTGTCCACTGCTGCTGTCCGTCCATCCGTCCCTGCTGTCCATTTGACTGCCAAACCAACTAACCTATCACATGGGCCATTCACATGCCGAACTGACAGCAGGACTGAAGTGCACTGCCACGGGAACAGGAAAGGAGAGGTGTAAAGCGACCCACCAACCGGCCGACCGGGCTATCCAAGGAATATTAACCCAATGCGATAATACAATTGGTTGTTAAAAATTTTAAACTGCAGTTATTCTTTTTTGGCTTGCCATACAGCACACTCGGCTAAGTATTGGAATGGGTCGAGTTTAAAGTTTGGTTTAAATCTGTTGTTAATATAGCAGAAATAAGTCAAATCGGGTAGGACATTTGTTTGGGGCACGAGAGTATTATGTCTTTGTGCATTTGTTTGTAACACCCAAAAGGAATAGAGAGATAGATCCATTGTTAATTATACCGATCAACTTAGAATCACTTTTTGAATCGATTTAGCAATGTCCGTCTGTCTGTCTGTCCATCAGAACCAAATGAAACTTTGCACAACGAAGTTTTTCGGGATAAGAACGAACGCTATTTAATTTGAAGAAAATCGGTTCAGATTTAGATATAGCCCCCATACGAATTTCACTCCCGATTTGTACCCCACATAACAACACATTTTCTTCAAAATTGGCAAAACATCTTATATTTCAACTAGAAATACCTGTGGTAAAAATGTGTTAGCTCGGTTCAGATTTATATATAGCTCCCATACAAATTTCGCTCCCAATTTGAAATTTTCCGCTCTAGAATCCACATATTTAACAGATTTTTTTTCTAAATTCCCAAAAAACTTATATTTCAACTGGAAACATCTGTGGTAAAAATGGGTCACATCGGTTAAGATTTATATATAGCTCCCATACAAATTTCGCTCCCGATTTGACCTTTGCCGCTCTAGAAACCACATATTGTATCAGATTGTCTTCAGATTTGGCAAAACATCTTATATTTAAACTAGGAACACCTATGGTGAAAATAGGTCAGATCGGCTCAGATTTATATATAGCTCCCATACAAATTTCGCTCCCGATTTGACTTTTTCCGCTCTAGAAATCACATATTTTAACAGATCCTCTTCAAATTAGGCGATCTTATATTTCAACTAGAAACACCTGCGGTAAAAATGTGTTAGATCGATTCTAATTTATATATAGCTCCCATACAAATTTCGCTTCCGATTTAAATTTTTCCGCCTCAGAAACCATGATTTTTCACCGAATTTCTTCAAAGTGAGCGTAACACGTTATATTTGAACTGGAAGAACTTATTGTGAAAGTTTGTCACATTTTTCCATGTTTGGATATAGCCCCGATACGAATATTCTTATCGATTTGACAAATCGAACCAGGTCATATTAGCCTATGATTAGGAAACATACAAAAATTCTTCCCGTTTTCACTTTTTTACCGAGTTGAATTGTATTCGGTTGGAAAGTGGAGTGTATCAAATAGTCGGCCCGCCCGACTTTAGCCTTTCCTTACTTGTTTCATCCTATTTTAATTCCAAAAGTTGAAATTTTGAAAATAATAATAAATAACCTAACTTCTTGATTCAACCAATTTTTGCTATGAAGGTATGCACCGAATTTCATAATTCTAACTGAGGCCATTTGGTTGGTACAATTTGTATCCCATTTTTTCCATTTTACACCCTTAAGAGTATGACTTTCTAAAATCTCTTAATTTTAGGTCTCTACGCAATTAGAGCGATGTACACAGCGGATTTCATAATTATAGCTGTAGTCGTTTAGTTGGTACCATTTTTTTCACTTTTTTTCATTTTGTATCCCTTGAAAGTACGCATTTGGAAAAACCTTATATTTTCGTGTCCACGCCGTCAGAGGAATGTATGCTCCGAATTTCATGGCTCTGTCTGTGGCCATTTGGTTGTTAAAATTTGTTTCCCCTTTTTCCATTTTAACCCCAAAACCCTTTTATTTTGCTTGTCTACGCAAACAGAGGAGTGTATACACCGAATTTCATAATTCTAGGTGCAGCCGTTTGGTTGGTACTATTTTTAACACTCTAATTCTATTTGACCCCTTAAAGGTACGAATTTGGAAAAAATGCTTTTATATTATATCCACTCAATTGGAGAAGTGTACACAGTGAATTTCGTGTTTCTAGCCCTTGTCGTTTGATAGGTACTATTTATACGCCTTTTGCCCCATTTCACCCCCTACGAATAAGAATCACTTTATGGTGCACGTGACTACAAGCAGACATACCCAAAAGATGCTTTAATACTATAAAATCTTTGGGGTTATTATGCGTAATTTCAGTCCTTGTGAGGGAAATTTTTTTCCTTTAGACCCATTTCGCCCAGTTGCAATCTCAACCGATCTACGACTATAAGACGTATTTGTGGAAAATTTCGACGTCCTAGCTACTTTAGTTTAAATGTTAGCGTGCTTTCAACAGATGCACCGCGGACGGACAGACGGAGATGGCTAGATCTTAGAATTCTTAGAATTTATTTTTAATTTAGGTCTTAGAATTTTATGACGATCAAGAATATATGTACTTTATAGGGTCTCAGGTCGATATTTCAAGGTATTTCAACGGAATGACAAAGTTAGTATAACCCCCTTCCTGGAGTTGGAGGGTATAACAATCGCATATTCTAGTTTTCATCTGCTGGATATTTTCAAAATCTACCTCCGCAATCGTAATTCGACCCCATCTATCACGCATACATACATGTCCGTGTAACTGTATATTGTATGAGGCTGTGTGCATGTATGTATGTGAATGTGCAGAAATGTCATTGCAACAATTTATGACAATGGATAAATGTCATAAATTTTATTTTTGAACATAAATAAATACATACATTATGTAAAACAATATCTATAAGTCATATAAACCACACATACACACACGCGCATACATACATTTAACATATACATGTGGCAACAAATACAAATGGAAAGTGAACAGACAAATATCCACACATACATAAGCAATCACATATAACTATCGTGAAATACCGAATTGGCAAACCTTTCTCAAGAGAAAGCAATCTTAAACGGCCCTTGGAAGAATCAATGATATTCGTCTAACGTAGAGTAGACTGTCGTATGTCTCATGGAGTTCTATGGAGGTACATATATGACGCTGAAAGGTTTGTTGATGTTTTAACAAATTGCTTATATTGCCGATGGATTGATCATACAGGGATTAAATATACTTTAATGAAATTTCACACAGATGTTTATACCTGAATTTAATAAATAACTAAAAATACTGGTCACCACATTAGCACCGCTATTTGGTGACCAGTATTTATAATTAGCAGTAAGTGTTCCTAACTGAAATATAAAGTGAGGTAGGAAATACATCTGAAATCGTATCTCAGGGCTATTGACTCTACATAAAACAGGGACCCATGGTCAACTTCATCAG
The DNA here is from genome assembly GCA_947397865.1 of Polietes domitor. Lineage (NCBI taxonomy): Eukaryota > Metazoa > Arthropoda > Insecta > Diptera > Muscidae > Polietes > Polietes domitor. Next base: position 146,092,206 of record OX377619.1, read on the forward strand.
TAAGTGTTCCAATTTGAAATAATCAATGATCTGGAAAATTTGATCCAGATCCAATGTAGTCTAAAGGTTTTAAGGCAATAATAATGAAAATTGATTTTCCGGTAGGTATTGCGAGAGTAAATATAATATGATCTAGAAAATTTTACCGAAATCCGAAAACAAATGCAGTGTTTACAGCGGTAACAAGATAAATCGGAGGGACATTTGTAGGGGGTCTATAACAACACTTGGAAGTTATACCATAGCTTGGGCCTATATAGTTCTCAGTCTCAATAGGTATTCCTGGTTGAAATATATCATGATCTGCAAAATTTAATCTAAGATGTAGGTTCTACAATGGTAATAGTGCAATGGGGCGCCCAGCCATTTGTATGGATCTACTCATATATTTGACTATCGTAGTAGGTATTCTTAATTGAAATATAATATGATCTGCAAAATTATTATCAAGATTCAATGTAAGTTGTGAGTTCTAGAGCTATAATAGCGTTACTGCCTACATTACTGGCTTTCAAAGTTTGTGTTTTTCTTCTAAATGTAACATGGAACGGGAAATTTGATCAAGATCCGATGTAAAATGTGCATTGTAGAGCAGTAATGGCGTAATTCGGAGGTACATGGGGGGTATATCAAAACATGCACACATGTAGTCCACTTTCACGCTAGTTTCTAGTTCAAATATAACATGATCCTGAATAGTCTATCAATATCCAATGTAAAATGTGTATTCGAGAGCAGTAATATGCTAAAGTGGAGCGATATTTGTATGGGGGCTATATCTAAATATGATCCGATTTCCTTCAAATTCCAATGCAGATCTTCTTGGGCTGGAAAATTTGTTCTGCCGAATTTCATTGCAATCGGTCAACAATTGCGACCTGCTTAGATGTACAGCAGACGGACAAACATACATTGATAAATCGCTTCAACTGGTGATTCTAAGCCGATCGGTATACTTATAGGTGGGTCTAGCTCGAATATATAATATAACAAGTAATGAAAGGCTAAAGTCAGGCGGGGCCGATTATATGATACACTCCACTTTCTATCCGAATACAATTCAATTCGGTAAAAAGTGAAAACGGGAAGAATTTTTGTGTGTTTCCTAATCATAGGCTAATATGAGTTGGTCCAATTTGACAAATCGAAAAGAATATTTGTATCAGGGTTACATCCAAGCATGGAATAAAGTGACTAACTTTCACAATAAGTTCTTCCAGTTCAAATATAACGTGTTATGCTCAGCAAATTTGAAGCAAATCGAGTGAAATATGTGGTTTCTAGAGCGGAAAAGTCAAATCGGGAGCGACATTTGTATGGCGATATATCTAAATCTGAACCGATCTGACCGATTTTTACCATAGCTGTTTCCACTTTAAATATAGAGTACTGTGCCAAATGTGAAGCAAATCGAGTGAAATGTGTGGTTTCTAGAGCGGAAAAATTCAAATCGGGAGCGACATTTGTATGGGGGCTATATCTAAATCTGAGCCGATCTGCTTCAATTTAAATAGCGTTCGTCCTCGATCCACAAAACTTACTTGTGCCAATTTTTGCTAAGAGCGGTCTATAATTGCGACCTGTAATTTGATTACAACAATAGATGGACAGACGGACATTGCTAAATCGACTCAGGAAGTTATTCTAAGCCAATCTGTATAATAAACGATGGGTCTAACTCATTTCTTTTTGGGTGTTACAAACAAATGCACAAAGAGATAATACTCTCGTGGAGTGCATAATTACACATCAATTGCAACAGTAGACCACTGATACATGTTTCTTTATTATCCAGTGCATTTGAAAACATTAGATTTTCTATAACGGCATAGAATATTGTTGGCGAATAAACAATTAAATCAAAATTTGGAGTTTGTTATGGTAGAAATTTTTGATATACTTTTGTATAAAAATCTTGAATCGATCTCGATCTCAGTACTTTATTTATTTATTTATCAATATTTCGTCTCTCATCTAGAGACATCCTTAGAAATTTGACAATATATAAAGTTTTTAATTAGAAATGGCTATAAAATGTACTGATTATTTTTTCAAATTTCTAGTTTTATTGGAAAGGTAGAACTTTTTCATTTAATAATGGAACACAATATCATTCATATGACTACGACGACTGGCTCGGCAGTACCTCATCCGATCAACACAAATTTTCAGGACATGGCCCAATGATGCCGCCAGCCCAAATTCCACACTAAACAGTGACTCCTTGTGGATGCATTGGCTTCTCAATAGTCACGTGTGGATTTTCTGAAAATCATATGCGGCAATTTTGCTTATTGACGTAGCCACTGAAAACACGAAAATATTCTCCGTAAATTTCTTACAGTTTTCTTTTTATAGACTCACTACTTTCGAAGTAAGTTTTTAATATTTCCCAAACATAACATAAACCTGAAAACAAAAATCAAAATGAATGTTATTCTTCCTTTCAAAGTCGAAGTAATCGGTAGAACGAACGATCTTCCTGCCTAGACATTTGTTATGAAACTTTTTGGTATTTCATGGCTACTTTGGGGACAAGAAAACAGTTCATCTGACAAGCTAGAAATTATCTTCTTTTCTATCATTTACGAAGCACATTCCTTGCATTCAATATTTGCTTCCGTTCATTTGTATGAGTCGCGATTAATTTATCAATAAATTTGTATACATATATTTGTGGGCCTTTATAATGAATTATATTTCAATTGTCAACTTGCCTTAAATGTATTTGCATCATATATCATAACTCCAAGTTGTATGGGAGGTCGGTGTGGCAGACCAGTAGGCCACTGATTAATATACCACAGCTGGATATTGCCGTATAAAAAATCTCAGATAATTTCTGAAATATAAGAAAAAATTAGCAACACATACACTGTGTTCAAGTTGTTCAAGCGAATAACGTTGATTTCGTTCTATAGAAATATGATACTGACTTTGAGCCAAGATTTCGATTCCGAAAGAAACCACTAGATGGACCACCCGGTATTCTGGATTTAATATTATTGATTCAAGAATCTCCCTAAACTCAAAGCCTTTTATTTAAGCACTTATCGAGAATTATACAACAGATTTAATTTCAAGTTACATGAATGTACAATTCTTATATTTATACTACGTGGCGTATGCGTTATATTTATTACGATTAATATTACTCATTCGCTAGATATAATTCCTGTTTTGAATGAAAACTGTATACAAATCCTGAAATCCCAAAACATGCAATTGACCATCATAACGATATCAATCCCGCTGGCAATGGAAAAAGTAAGCAGTCCCCTAAAAGAACGTCTACAGCCGTACCCAATGTCGGTCACAGCGGCGGACCACACATCCCAATCAAATGTTTATTTGTATGAACAGTGACAGTAGCTACAATGACTGTTCTTTTGATATATTAAAAAAGTGAATACGACAGTACTCGTATGGCATGGAAGGAGTATAAACACGTTAATCTGTTCTCATATATCATTTCTGTCACCCCTACAGAAAGGCAACAGCAATAGCAGCAACAACAACAAAGTCTCGCTTGGCTGTCTCTCGCCCAGGATTGGGTTCCTCTTTTTTTGTTGGCAGAGTATCTGTGGATATCTGTGTAATATATTGCAACTCGTATACGTTCAGATACAATTTTGACTATAGGTAATATTACAAACCTGGTTTTTGGCAGTGACAGTAGCCGGCGTCAGCCTTGTCGTTGTTGTTGTTGCTTTTGTTTTCTTTGTCTTTAATGGAGCACTTTTGTTTATGATTTATTTCGTATGGAATTCAATATTATAAATTCTGTTGAGGTTTTTTTTTCGTTGGCGGATATACTGCCTCACAATTTCTACTCATTCTCATGCTGTCAGCTCTGTGGAGAGACAGATGGATTATTGCAGCATACATGGTTCTCGGGATCCTGGTGATACATTGTAGCACTTCGTTTGTTTGGTGATGAACTTTGGTGACGAAGTGTATAAAGGGAAATTTGAAGATTTTTGGAAGATGGTAAATGCAACAAAATGAAGAAGGTACGGCCTGGGCCCGACACTCGTGTGATTCGAGCGACGTAGAGTGCTAAACCAGGATTCGGGCAAACAACAAACAAAACTTCGATATTTAGTAACCATGCGCGCAGTATCCTCTTGGAATCGAAATGTATAAAAAAGATAGATTTAAAACAAGTATCAGTAAGGTCCAATCTCGTTTCTCCCAAAAAATCTTTTTTCGCAGGACATTTGTATGGGCAATATATAGAAATCTCCATATTTAATAAGATCAGTCCCTAAAAGACGAATAACAATTGCGACCTATACTTTGAGTACATTCTTTAGATGGACATCGCTACCCCACGAAGTTGCGTAGGATATAATTACCAAAATTGAGTATAAAAATAACTTCAAGTAAGAAAAGTTCATTGTTTTTGCTCAAATTGAATATCCCTGAGGATGATCGTCGATGACGATCGAAATATAGGAATATATAAAAATAAAACAATTTAAGATTTGATCGATTTGTTCGTGACCTCGAGCCAGACCATCCAGAAAAAATTAATTACCAAAATTTTAAAAACTTTATCTCAATCCTCGGTGACCAATTTTTCCTGATTTTCTAATGCCTGATTTATTTTGGCGATTCTAAATTTAAAAGGTAGAACAAACCATGTAAATGCTTTTTTAGTAACCATAAGCGATTTGTATTTGTTCGATAAATTGTTAGAATTTTAGAAAATGTAGATTTATATCAGAAGAAGAGCAGATGTGATTCACTTTCCAGATGGAATACATCGACATCTGCCAAATTTAGTAGGATCATTTGTATGGGGGCTACATCAAAATACCCATATGGTCAACTATTACACTTAATGATGCCAACTCAAGGAAACAAAATGCGCAAGAATCCGGGAAAATTGGAATTTTAATTATAAATATATAATAATGGTGGACATTGGGAGTGAAATCAATAGAAAATAGTATTAAATTATATCAAGTATGTTATCAATATGACATTTAAAATTATTTTTTATTTATGAGAATTTTTTTTTAGTTTTTTCGTTTACATTTTTTTGGTCTGTAATCAATATTTGATTTGAACTGGGATATTGTCCTGGCTCAAGACCATTTTGCTTCTATATTTAATAGAATGCAAATTTATTTACAAATGACATGGTGACATTTATTACTTGGCTGCAGACTACCACGATCATGATTTCGACCATGTCAAAAGTCTTTTCAAGTGGCTTCGCAGCGACTTTTCAACATCAAATATATTATTACCTGGTGCGATTTTTTAAACGCAAATTCGGCAAGTGAGTTGTGATTCTCGTTCGTTTGTGAGAATCATCTCCTTATAGAGGCCGGGTTTGATGTTGAAAAGTCGCTGCGAAGCCACTTGAAAAGACTTTTGACATGGTCGAAATCATGATCGTGGTAGTCTGCAGCCATGTAATAAATGTCACCATGCCATTTGTAAATAAATTTGCATTCTATTAAATATAGAAGCAAAATGGTCTTGAGCCAGGACAATATCCCAGTTCAAATCAAAAATTTATGAGAAATTTTATTCATAATTACATACATATGTATGTACATAATTTAAAATGATATATTATTTTTAATATCACTGTTAGCAAGATTGTATGGAAAAAGAAAATTTTCAGTCTAGAAAAATGTTTTTGGAGCTACAGATCAAAATTCAATTATAAAATGACAAAGTTCAACCATTCCAATAAAACCAGAAATTTTAAAAATAATCAGTACTATTTTTCCGGATCATCTGGATGTTTATTTTTTTTTTAAATTGTTTTATTTATTTATTCTTTTCCGATATTTTGATCGTCATCGACGATCATCCTCAGGGATATTCACTTAAAAATACAAACAAAATTAATTATACAAAAAGACAAAACAAAAATTAGCACAATAATTACATTTTAGCAAAACCAATAAACTCTTTCATTTCGAAGTACTTTCTCAACTAAAGCTATTGTTTTCGTCCTTATTTGTCAACAATGTTTCGATATATTTGTGCACAGTGGTCAGTGTCAGTCTTGTAGTTCATTCTCTGGTCAGTAGGGACATTTATAATATGTAACATTTCAAGCGTATATCTTCTACGATAATTATATTATTGCGTCAAAATGTCTACGTCGTTGAAGTTTGGTTTATGCCCCGTCAAGGTACAATGGGCTGATAGTGCTGTCTTTTGTTCCAGTGGTTTGTCAATAATTTTAAAATATGTCTTATCTTCTTTTCGTTATTTTTATGGAATTCTGCGTCACTAATGTTGAAAACTCTGTTGATGAACTTAGTCGCGGTGTTGATTTTTATACCTCGAGGATGTTTGGAGTACAAATTTATTAATCTTCCAGATGCTGTCTCTTTTTGGTACCAATCCGTTTTTATAACGTTGTCTCGTCTATTCCCTATCGCGTCAAGATATATTCAAAAATATACAAACCGATGACATATGTTCCTGGCTTCTCGGAAAGATCAAGCCAGACTATCCGGAAAAATAGAAAATAAATTAGCCTTCACTAATTTAAAGTTTTAAATGGTCCACCCTATATCAAAAACTTTTGAATTTTGTAAAAAAAAATAAAAATTCTCAGAATTTGTTTTTTTATTATCCTAGTTTTTGTTGTAACTACTTACTCCGTTTCGAGATCATTTGTTTTCTTAGACAGAAAACAAAGTATTTAAAAAAAGTATGGCATTTATTTGGTTCGGTTGCTAGCAGGGCAGACGATCGCTTCAAGGGACGCTACTCCGCCTTATCAATGTTGTGCAATGCAACAGCTACTCAGGCGATTATTGGTTCTGTATATGTTTCTCGCAAACTCAATTGGATGAGAACTGCATCGAACCCGAAAATCCCAGCCAGTAGTTAGCGAAATCAAAGAAATGTCCACACCTCTTCTCGACAACAAAACTGTGTGTGCAATTTTCGCGAATTGCGATTACACACGACAAGAGGTGGGACATTTGTTTGATTTCGGTAACTACTGACTGGGATAAGTTCGAAGCAGTTTTCATTGAATTATAAGGCAAGGCTACCACGTTAACACTACATGTAGCAATCTTCAAAGAAAGAAAAATACTCAATACACCATGATTCCATGATTTTAACTGCGACCATTTGGGCAGTACCATTTTGTCCCCTTTTTCCCATTTTACCCTATTTAATGTACGACTTTGTAAAATCTCTTTATTTTAAGTGTCTACGCAATTAGAGGGATGTACACACAGAATTTCATTATTCTAGCTGTAACCGTTTAGTTGGTACCATTTTTATTTTTCGTATCTACACAGTCTATGGAATGTATACTCCGAATTTCGTGACTCTAGCTGCGGTCATTTGGTTGGTACAATTTATATCCCCTTTTTCCATTTTAAACCCAAAAAAGTACAAATTTCGAAAAATCCCTTTTATATTACATGTCTATGAATGTATACACCGAATTTCATTATTTTAGGTGTAGTTGTTTGGTTGGTACCATGTTCAACCCTCTCTTCCCACTTTACCCCTTAAAAGTACGAATTTGGAAAATTACTTTTATATTATTTATCTACTCAATTACCGGAATATACACACCGAATTTCGTGTTTCTAGCTGTTGTCGTTTGATAGGTACCATTTTTATCCCCTTTTGCCTAACGAATAAGAATCACTTTATGGTGTTCGTTATTGTTATATGATGAATGCGCATACCCAATATCAAGTAAGTATTGAAAAAACATGCTAAAATATTCTAAAATATAAAGGGTTATTATGAGTATTTTCAGTCCTTGTGAAGGAAATTTTGGGACCGATTTCGGCCAGTTGCAATCCCAACCGATCTACGACTTTAAGACACATTTATGGAAAATTTGGACGTCCTAGCTCCTATCGTTTAGATGCTAGCGTGGCAATATCGTCTTAGAATTTTATGACGATAATGAACATATATACTTTATAGGGTCTCAGGCCGTTATTTCAAGGTGTGCGCGAAATCGGTCCAGAGATAAAATTTTTCCCTCACATGTACTCGAAAGCATGTTTTTGCATATGTTTTTGAATATGTCTGCTTACATTTGCTTGATATTTGTTATGCGCATTCCCCTTGTACCAAAAACGTGCACCATAAAGTCATTTTTATTTGTTGGGAGTGAAATGGGGGCAAAAAGAATTAAAAATCAGAGATACAAGCCGACCGATTTTAAGCCGACAAGCCGCCACCGCCGCATGTTTCTGCACGAGCCGCGCCGCCGCCGATTTCATCGGCTCAAATCGACTCAACCACGCCGCCGATTTCATCGACTCATATCGACTTCAACCACGCCGCCGTGATTTGACGGAGTTTTAACTCAGTCAAATCTTACTACCAAAATAGACAACCCACTTAAAATTACAAAAGAAAATATAAATGTCAACTTAGACAACCTACTGCTGTGAAATATATTGATTTTTCTTTCATTTATATAAGTCAATTCCAGTACGTGTGGTCACGTGTTCTTTAGTGCGTCAAAGTAGTTAGAGTAATATCATTCTTTGGAAGGATTATGATATTCAAGAACGTCTGGTCAAATATGCCTCACATGAAAAGCTGTAATTGCAAAAATATTTATATATTTATCCATATTATACATTTTGGGAATGGATTCCTTCTCCCAAAAAATAATTGTATGAGTTAACAATTAGGGTATCCAACCGATAAAATTTTATTCGATTAATCGAATAATTTTTGTCAAATATTTGTTCGAATAATAAAAAATCATTTCTAATGAATTTCGAATTTGATGTTATAATTTTTAAATAAAATCAGATACATAATAAACGTTCAATATATAGTTGAACTACCCGTAAACTGCCGTGTCTTGTCTATATAACTCTAATTAATTATATTTTATTTAAGTGGACAATTGTTCGATTAATCGATTAATAGAATAACTCTGGACTTCATTATTCGATTAATTGGAAATTTTTTGTTTTCAAATAAACGAAAAATCGAATAACATAAAAGTCAGAATAATTGGATACCCTAATAACAATATTAAATTATTGGAACATTGGCTAATATTAACGAATATTGGACTACTTGCCAAAAAATAAAAGAAAATTGTTCCTTCCAAATAGGGGTATTCGAATGACAGAACGAGCCGGCAAATCAGCCGAAAGCCGCCGCCGCCGACCCATTTTGAACAGCGCCGCCGCCGCCGATAATTATGGTTCGGCTTGTAACTCTGTTAAAAATGGTACCTATCAAACAACAACAGTTAGAAACGTGAAAGATGGTGCGTGTATTCCTCTAATTGAGTGGATACATACTATGTAAGTTTTTTTCCAAATTAGTACTTTTAATGGGTAAAATGGGAATAGAGGGATACAATGGTACCCACCAAACGGCTTCACCTAGAACTATGAAATTCGGTGTACACATTCCTCTGTTTGCGTAGACACGTAAAATAAAGGAATTTTTCGAAATTCGTACATTTTTGGGGTAAAATGGGAAAAGGGGATAAAAATTGTACCAACCAAATGGCGGCAGCAAGAGTCATGAAATTCGGATTGTAAATTCCTCTGACTGCGTAGACACGTAAAATACAATGGGAACAAGGGATACAGTGGTAACAGAGGTATAAATCCGTTTCCGATCCGTTTGGATGGTACCAAGGGATTTTCGAAAGTCGTACTTTTAAGGGGGTAAAATGCGGAAAAGGGATAAAATAGTACCAACCAAATGACCAATATTTATGATATTGAAGCTTTTTTGAAGATTACTGCCTTTACTTTTTGATTTGACTTGAATTATTTTTTTGATATATATTGTATACATATATTGGTTATCTTGAAATAATTAAAATTTTATATTTATTTACATTTTTTTGTTTTGGTTTTGCAATATTAAAAAAATTAATATTTTTCTGTAATGTTACTGCACTTCTAAGATACTCGACAGCCTCTGGGAAATGCCATGGTGGAGGGTATATAAAGTTCGTCCTGGCCGAACTTAGCGCAGTTTTTTTGAACAATCATTCAGCTAGCTTTTGTTGTCTACATTGGGCTACATTGTATATGTATTTGGATGTTGTCAGTATTTAAAGACATTTTGTTTTGAGTATGGAAAATTAAAATGTTTAATGTAAGTTTAATGAAAGAATTTTACATCATAATATTTTTGAAGCGATTTCATAAAATGTTTTTCATAAAATTAGTGAATTGAGATATAAGAAAAATATGACTTGGAAGTAGTGAAAATTGACTTGGAAGTAGTGAAAATTGGGATCTTCACCAATGGATTTAACATGGAGTTGTCATAGGAGGGATGTTGTTTATTTTGAAAGACTTAAAAGTTATTTTGAAGTGTTGCAAAGGAACCACATTTTCACTTGTTTCCATTTCTGTTTTAAGAAATCCGGCGCTAGCGCGGATAGATGATCTGGATGATACTACGGCACTCTAACCATCTCAGCTATCCTCTGTTGTGAGTGGTGAATAACTAAAACAAATCATTTAGTTCGGTAGAACTGACAATAGGAAACTTAACAAAATATTTATTTAATATGAACTAATATATAACGTAAATTAATATAATAAATACCAATTAAATTTTGTTTTAAATAAATTGGCACTACTTAATTTTACTTATATTATGTAATGGAAATAATTAATAAAAATATGAAATATGTTAAGTACATAAAAACGAAATAAATTTGTATTTTTTAAGGCAAACATTTTTAAATTGTTAAAACTATACAAAATTAAACAGTGTTTATTTATAAAAGTATTAAAAAATAAAAAAATCGCGAGTCGAGACCTTCTACAAAGCGGACACCTTACCCCATACTAAAAATGCATTTCCATTCAGTTGTGAAAATGTTATTCATAAAATGCTACGGAATATTAACATATTATCGACTTTTTGGAAGTTGTTTAAAAGAACTTCCTCAAAAGCGGAGAAACTGCACAATTGGGTTTTGAGATGCGATTAAAATGTGCTCTTCCAATCTTTTTGCTGGGTTATGAAGATAATTCCTTCAGTGCAGCCGTGCGATTTTAAAAATTTATATTATCGCGTGGCAACGGCGACAACGTCGACGCATTTATTTTTACACCCTTCACCTCCAGAATGGGGGTATATTCACTTTGTCATTCCGTTTGTAACACCTTGAAATATTCAGCGGAGACCCCGTAAAGAATTATGTATCCTGGTAAAATTCTATGACGATTTAGACATGTCCGTCAGTCTGTCTGTCTGTCCATCCGTCTGTCTGTTGAAAGCACGCTAACTTCCGAACGAAATAAGCTAGGAGGTTGAAATTTTCCGTAAATGTGTCTTATGGTTGCAGATAGCTTGGGATTGAAAGTGGGCGAAATCGGCCCATAGCGAACATTTTTTCCCTACCAAGGACTACAAATACCCCTAATAACCCCTAATATTTACAGCATTTCAGAATGTTCTTATACCCTCCACCTCCAGGGTGGGGGTATATTCACTTTGTCATTCCGTTTGTAACACCATAAACTATTCAACGGAGACCCCATAAAGTATATAAAGGGTGTTTTTTATTGAGGTATAGAACTTCGAATTGAAATAAAACACAAGAAAATCGTTTTAATGTCCATCAATTTGGCTTTATTGGAAGGATAATTGTATGCCATTAATGTTTAAATAATCCAATGGTGTCAAATCACACGATCTTGGTGGCCAATTGACAGGTCCATTCCGCGAAATTATGCGTTCATCGAATGTTTCCTTCAATAATTAAAATTGCTGTGCACGGTGGCGAATCGATTCATTCGGGTCCTCTTCAACACTTTGCTCTACAGCGGCAATTGTTTCTTCGGTGCGCACTGTTCGACGTCTCTGCGGATGCGTATTATCACATAGAGTAAACGTAGTGCGAAAACGATCCATGTTTAACCGAATTAATTGCTCTGATGGACGATTATGTCGACCATAAAATGGACGGAGCTTGCGGTGAACTTCGCGAACTGAACCATTACTTTCGAAATAAATTTGCACGATTTGCAAGCGTTGTTCTTTTGTCAACCTGTTCATGATGAAATGGCAAACCAAACTAAATATTAATCACTTGACAGCTGACATAATGGCCGCCAGTTAAAAAAGTGATGCCAACATAAAGTTCTATACCCCAATAAAAAACACCCTTTATATTCTGGGTCATGGTAAAATTCTAAGACGATTTAGCCATGTCCGTCTGTCTGTTGAAAGCACGGTAGAGGCCGAACGAAATGAGCTAGGAGGTTCAAATTTTCACTAATTGTGTCTTATGGTTGCAGATCGGTTGGGATTGTGGGCGAAATCGACCCAGAGGGAAACATTTTTCCCAAACAGGGACTGAAAATACCCCTAATATTTAGACTATTTAAGCATTTTTTTAATTTATACACATGAAATCTGTTTCGTACCTTCCTCTAGTAACGTGAAATCACAAAAAAGTACAAAAAATATTTAGGGAATGAAATCGGACAAAAGGGATAAAAATAGTACCTTTGATACAACAATAGTTAGAAACATGAAATTCGGTGTGTACATCGCTATAATTACGTAGACACGTCAAATAAAGAGATTTTTCGAAATTTGTACTTTTAAGGGATACAATTGGAAAAGAGGGATAAAAATGGTACCAACCAAACCGCTTAAGACAAAATCATGAAATTTGGTGTATGCATTTATCTGACTGTGTAGACGTGAAACATAAAGTATTTTTTTTTTAAATTTTACTTTTAGGCTGAAAATGGGGCAAAAGGGATTAAAAAGTGGAACAAATCAAACGGTTGCACTTAGAATAATGAAATTCGGTGTGAACATTGCTGTGACTGCGTAGACACGAAAAATAAAGATATCTTTCGATATTCGTACCTTTAGGATCAAAACGGGATAAAATTGGTTCCACGCAAATGGCTGTAGCTAGAATCATGAAATTCAGTGGTTGTACTCGTCTGTCTTCGTAGACACGCACAATATGAGTATTTCTCCAAAATCGTACTTTTAGGGTCAACATTTTAAAAAATGATAAAAGTGGTACCAAGCAAACGGGTGTACATAGAATCATTAAATTAGATGTGTTGATTCCAATATGGACGCGAAACATAATGGATCTCTGAAATTTGTACTTTTCTTATCAAAACGACACAGTCACTCCGTTTGCAGCTGAATCTAGAAATTGCAAATGGCCCTGATTTTCTCTCTAATGACGACTGACAGATTTGCTCCCCCATGTTCACTTTTTGATTACAATTGCAGTATTATATATATACAAGATTCGCCCCGGCCGAACTTAACGCCTTTTTACTTGTTTGTCATTCATTTATATTTTTGGATATACCCAAGGATAGAAATATATTTTTGGACGATTTTGGATATTCAAAATTTATGCATTTTGGTCGATTTTTCAGAGGAAAAATTACCCTTTTTGGTGACTTTTCATTTTGGTTTGGATTTTGCATTTATTTTTTGGCATAGTTTCATATTTTTTCTTAGGACGATTTTTAATATTGCCATAAATTAAATCTATCTTACGGTATTAACCTAGAGGCGTTGTGTTACAAAAATGTATTTTTTCCAGGGATGACAGGGATTCTTATTTTTTTTTTGCCCCAGAAGTGTTTTCGACCCATTCGCCTTTCCCCATGTCGATTAAACACTTCACCTCCAATCAACAATTGTCCAAACAAATTTATGCATTAATTAAACATTCCTAGTAATTGTCATTTATATAAACAACAAATGCGGCGGCTACAACAGCAAGAACAGCGACAGTAACAAGGAACACAAACAAACTCATTTGTCTGTGGCAAAATGTCCATTAAAAAGTCAAACAACACCAATAAAATATTGTCCGTTTGTGTCTCTTTTGTTGGCGGTTGTTGTTGCTGCTGCCGTCGTTGTCTGTTTCTTTGGAAACTATGTGCAACATTATCTACAAACAATGCATAAAATGTGTCAGCAATGAAACAAGCGAGACATAACAACGTAATTGACGACAATTGTCAACACTTTGGCAGCCACAGCAACAACATCGGCCGAAGTAGCAGCAGCACAAAGCACAGACTGTTCTCAAGTAGGTACTGGCTGCCAACAGTCCGTCCACTGCTGACCAACCAATCGACCAATCAACCAGACAGACAACACAACAACAGTAACTGGTAGCAACGACATAAACAGAAACAGCACCGGCACCGGCAGCAGCAACAACGAAGTTGGGTATGAGCAACAATGACGGAAAAGCAGGAATAATATGCAGTGCACAAGTACAAATGAGCAACACAATGGTATGACTGACATTTGACAATATGGCGACCACAAATAACTCACGTTCAAATGGTCATATGGTTGTTAATATTTTTTGTTGCAACAACGATGACAGCGAGCGGCATCAATTGCAACAGTCACAACAACAACATCAACAGTAGCAAGCAACAATAGTAATATACGGTTATTGGTAGGATTGCCAAGGGGGATGTCTGAGTTTAAGGAGATCTTAGATTGAAAGCAATTTGAAAATATTAGAGACAACAGCTTATCGCACAGTGCAACATTGTGAGCAGAGGCTGCCCAAAAAAAAAAAACAAGTAAATATGAACTTAAGATCGACAGGCCATATTGCCCTCCATTAGTTTGGCCCAAGAACACATAGTAAACGAACCTTTTAAAAATATTGGAGACAATGATAGCCTACGTGTATGGGATAAGTGTTGATGACCCCAGTGAAAAAAGTTCAAATATATTTATTATATCATTGTGAACAACGAAAAGTTACGTATCGGTTTAAATAAAGTGTAATAAAATTATCGCTTCAATTGTAATTTGTGAAAATAGTTTAACACAAAAGATGGTTTTCCCTAAACAACATTTTCACACATTTTATACAAAAATCAGCGCTGCGACGTAAATTTTATTCCTATGTTCGTCATTTAGATATTATTATATATATTACTGCAGAATAATACCACTAAATACGAAAATGTTTCCAACTATGCACAAATTCCAAAAAATTGTACAAACGTTGCACAATTCGAACAATTATTCTGAGCAGTAACTAAGCTCATACATATTTTTAAAGTGCTTTTAAGGGTCTATTCATTCAGAAGAATAAAATTGACAACTGTGCGACATAAAACAATACATTATACAAATATGTTTTTTAGGATCGTTTTCAGTAGCGTTTACGAAATATTAATTTCCGTGAGATGAATGGAAATTATTTTCATTTCTATAGACCACGGTCCAGTCTGGTATATGTAAATACTAGCAGTACACGCTGCTTCGCACGCGAAAAAGCAAGTTATTCGTTAATTTTATCCGTCTCTATTTTTGGATAGTATTTATATAATTTTCTTTTGGTGGATATAGATAAATCTAAAATAGTAATTTGGAAACCTCCTATTAGCTAGCACTCACACACAGTCAAAGGAATGTGCTTGCCGATATGCACTATTTTAGCTGAACTACTTCTTATGTATAGTTTTCTACCAAGTTTTGAACAAAAAATTACAACCATTTATATCCTCGATCTCATGTTTCTAGATTCAGCCAGCCAGTTTATAACTTTTTGCACCTCTTTCCCAAAAAGTACAAATTTTGAAAAATCACTATAGGTAACATGTGTTTTCGCTTCCCCTAAAAATATGTACTTTATTTGGTAACACATTCATTCGCCTTTAAAGGATTGTACAGCATTTTTATCCCTTTTCGTCCCGCGCACCCCTTAAAAGTACAAATTTCGAAAAATCAAACTACTGCGCTGCTATATGGTCAGAGGAATTTACACACAAAATTTTACGATTCTAGCTATAATACTAAAATTGGTACCAGTTTTATCCCTTTTTGGAGAAATCCATTTATGTTGCAAGTCTACGTTGTCAGAGAAATTTAAACACAAAATTTCACGACTATATCTGAAATATTTTAGTTGCTACTATTTTTATCCCGCTCATTGTTTACAAGTACAAAATTGGAAAAATTCGATTTTAATTTAAATTCGAATTAGATTTGCGCTTCTACGTTGTCAGAGGAACTTACACACCACATTTCACGACTATAGCTCCAATACTTTAGTCGGTACTACTTTTATCCCTTGTCAAATCAATTTTACACACAATTTACACTCCAAATTTCCCGACTATAGCTGCAATGCTTAAATTGGAACCCTTTTTGTTCCGCCTACCCGCTAAAAAGTACAAATTTCGAACAATCCAATTATACTGCGCTTCTACATGGTGAGAGGAATTTACATACCAAATTTCACGATTCTAGCTGTAATAATTTAGTTGGTACAATTTTTATCCCTTTTTGTCCCGCTCGCCCCTTAAAAGTACAGATTTCGAAAAATCCTATTTTACTTCGTTTATATATGGTCAGAGGAATTTACATGCCACGATTCTAGCTGTATACTTTAGTTGGTACCATTTTTGTCCCGCTCGCCGCTTAAAAGTACAAATTTCGAAAAATCCAATTTTACTTTGTTTTTATATGGTCAGAGGAATGTACATACCAAATTACACGATCCTAGCTGTAATACTTTAGTTGGTACCATTTTTATTCATTTTTGTCCCGCTCGCCCCTTAAAAGTACAAATTTCGAAAAAAAAGCCAATTTACTTCGTTTCTATACGGTCAGAGGAATTTACATACCAAACTTCACGTTTCTAGCTGTAATACTTTAGTTGGTACCATTTTTATTCCTTTTTGTCCCACTCTTCCCTTAAAAGTACAAATTTCGAAAAATCCAATATTACTTATTTTCTATATGGTCAGAGGAATTAACATACCAATTTTCATGATTCTAGCTGTAATACTTTAGTTGGCACCATTTTTATCCCTTTTTGTCCCGCTCGCCCCTTAAAAATACAAATTTCGAAAAATCCCTATTTGTAGCTCTTCTGCATGGTCAGTGTAAGGAACTCACCAATTTTCATGTTTCTAACTACTGCCGTTTAGTCAGGACGAAGGTTCGATGTTTGTCCCTTTTTGGGCAATTTTACCCCCTAAAAGTGCGAATTTCGTAAAACCCTTTCTTAGTTGACGTTGGGAACTACCCTGAAAATTTCATGACCCTAGCTTCAGCCGTTTGGTCTGGGGGCTGCTCAATGATAAGTCAGTCAGTCAGTAACGCAACACTTTTATATATATATAAATTTTAAGGGCCAATGTTAATTTTGAATAAAACACAACATATTTAGGAAATTGTTGTCATATCTTTTTATTATGATAATATTGGTATGGTTTAATTATGTATGGAACAAAATATCGGCCAAATTGCCGCAGCGACCTCGGCGGCATACCTCCATCCGATGGTCCAAATTTTCGATGACGCTGACGCATAATTGAGGTTCTATGACGTTAATGTGCCGAATTATCTCATCCTTTAGCTCTTGAATGGTTGCTGGCTTATCGACATACACCTTTTCTTTCAAATAACCACAAAGAAAGCAGTCCTACGGTGTCAAATCACATGATCTTGGCGGCCAACTGACATCGCCACCACGTTAGATGACACGGCCATGGAATTTGTCGCGCAAAAGAGCCATTCTTTAGTTAACAGTATGGCAAGTGGCACCGTCCTGTTGAAATCACATATCGTCCACATCCATATCTTCCAATTCGGGCCATAAAAATTCGTACGAGTTTGGAAAAAATCTTCTTATTTTGCGTGTCTATGCCGTCAGATGAATGTATACCCCGAATTCCATGATTCAAACTGCGACCATTTGGTTGGTACCATTTGTATCCCCCTTTTCCTATTTTACCCCTAAAGAGTACGAGTTTCTAAAATCTCTTTATTTTAAGTGTCTACGCAACTAAAGTCGTTTAGTTGGTACTATTTTTATCCCTCTGTTCCCATTGTATCCCTTTGAAAGGACGAATTTCGAAAAAAAAACTTTTATTTTTCGTGTCTACGCAGTTAGAGGAATGTATACTCCGAATTTCATTATTCTAGGTGCAGCCGTTTGGTTGGTACCATTTTTATCAATCTTTTCCCATTTTACCCCTTAAAAGTACGAACTTGGAAAAAATACTTTTATATTATGTATCTACTCGATTAGAGGAATGTACACACCGAATTTCGTGTTTCTAGCTGTTGTCGTTCGATAGGTACCATTTTTAACGCTTTTTGCCCCATTTCACCCTCTAGGAATAAAAAATTACTTTATGGTGCACGTTTTTATACACTCCACGAGAGTATTATGTCTTTGTGCATTTGTTTGTAACACCCAAAAGGAAACGAGATAGACCCATTGTTAATTATACCGATCGACTTAGAAACACTTTTTGAGTCGATTTAGCAATGTCCGCCTGTCCGTCCATCTATTCTTGTAATCACGATACAGGTCGCAATTGTAGATATAACTAAATGAAACTTTGCACATTGAAGTTTTTCGGGACAAGGACGAACGCTGTTTAATTTGAAGAAAATCGATTCAAATTTAGATATAGCCCCCATACGAATTTCACTACGGATTTGACTCTTTTCACTCTAGATACCACATATTACAACAGATTTTCTTTAAAATTGGCAAAACATCTTATATTTCAAGTATAAACACCTATGGTAAAAATGCATTAAATCGGTTCAGATTTAGATATAGCCCCATACAAATGTCGCTCCCGATATGACTTTTGCGCTCTAGAAACCACATATAGTATCAGATTGTCTTCAGATTTCGTAAAACATCTTATATTTCCACTAGAAACACCAATGGTGAATATAGGTCAGATCGGTTCAGATTTATATATAGTTCCCATAAAAATTTCGCTCCCGGTTTGACTTTTCCTGCTCTAGAAACTACATATTGTATCAGATTGTCTTCAGATTTGGTAAAACATCTTATATTTCCACTAGAAACACCCATGGTGAATATAGGTCAGACCGGTTCAGATTTATATATAGCTCCCATACAAATTTCGTTCCCGGTTTGACTTTTCCTGCTCTAGAAACTACATATTGTATCAGATTGTCTTCAGATTTGGCAAAACATCTTATATTTAAACTAGGAACATCTATGGTGAAAATATGTCATATCGGTTCAGATTTAGATATAGCCCCCATACAAATGTCGCTCCCGATTTGACTTTTGCGCTCTAGAAACCACATATTGTACCCGATTTTCTCTAAATTTGGCGCAACATCTATATTCCAACTAGAAACGCCTATGCTGAAATTGGGTAAGGTCGGTTCAAATTAATATATAAATACATACAAATGTCGCTTCCGATTTGACTTTTGCCGCTTTAAAAGACACATGTTGTACTCGATTTTCTTTAAATTTGACACAACATCTTATAATCTAACTAGAAACACCTTTGGCTAAAGCGGGCTAGATCGGTTCAGATTTAGATATAGCCCCCATACAAATGTCGCTCCCGATTTGACTTTTGCGCTCTAGAAACCACATATTGTACTCGATTTTCTTTAAAATATGCACAACATCTTATAGTCCAACTAAACAAAACTATGGTGAAAGTGGGTACGATCAGTTCAGATTTAAATATAGCCCAAATACAAAATTCGGATAGAAAGTGGAGTGCATCATAGAGTCGGCCCCGCCCGACTTTAGCCTTTCCTTACTTGTTGTTATAGGGGGATTGCGCATACCCAATATCAAGTAAGTACAAGCAGACATATTGAAAAAATATGCTAAATACTCTACAATATTAGGAATTATTATGGATATTTTTAGACCTTGTGAGGGAAATTGTTTTCCCTTTGGGCCGATTTCGCCCAGTTTCAATCCCAACCGATCTACGACTATTTATGAAAAATCTGGATGTCCTAGCTCCATTCGTTTAGATTCTAGCGTGCTTTCAACAGAGGGACGGACGGACATGGCTAGATTATATTAGAATTTTATGACGATCAAAAATATATATATTAATTATTCATATTAAAATCATGAAATTCATGAAATCTGACTGTAAAAGTGCGAAAAATAGAGAATTTTTTCGAAATTTTTTAGTTTCAGGCGAAAAATGGGGCGGGTGGGTATAAAAAGCGATTGCGGCAATAATAATGAAATTCGGTGTGTACCTTTCTTTAATTGCGTAGACATGAATAATAAATAGATTTTTCCACATTCATACCTTCAGGATCTAAGTGGGATTAAATTAAGCACCAATCAAGCGGATGTAGCTAGAATTATAGTATTCAGGATTTGCACTGCCTAAAAGCGAAAATAAGAGGTACGTATTTTTCTTATTTCGTACTTTTAGGGTCAAAATGGCTGTAGCTAAAATCATGAAACATGAAACACTCTGAAGATTGTAGTTGAAATCAAGGAAAATTGTTTTTAGCTTATAATATTTATCATCCTGTTGCCCCTTCACAGTACTACAAAGTTCCAAAGGATACAATTTTTCAAAAATTATTTTAAATACTTAATCTGCTGCATATGTGTTAAATATCTGTTAAAATACCTCAAATTACATGCTTATATTTGTATTGGTTTATCATTAACAATCATTTCAACTTTCCTATTTTTAACAGGATGATAAAGTGAAAAAATGAAACTGTGGTGTTTTTCGGTGTATCACGAGCAAGTATTCTTGGTTTTGTCCTATTTATATTATTTATTAAAAATGTTTCACATGTAATTCGACATTGAAATGACGTAAAAATATTTCGGTCCTTTAAAGTCCCGATGGAGCTGTATTATCTAAAGGGTGTTTTTTATTGAGGTATAGAACTTCGAATTGAAATAAAACACAAGAAAATCGTTTTAATGTCAATCAATTTGGCTTTATTGGAAGGATAATTTTATGCCATTAATGTTTAAATATGATTTCGGGCATGTGGCCGCCGCGGCTGGCTCGAATATAGCCAATTCTACAGGTCCAATTTTCAACCACTTTTTCGAGCATATGGGGCCGTATGTTGGCAATAACGCCACGAATGTTGGCTTCCAAGTCCCCTAACGTTTCTGGTTTGTTGTTTCTTCGGTGCGCACTGTTCGACGTCTCTGCGGATGCGTATTATCACATAGAGTAAACGTAGTGCGAAAACGATCCATGGTTAACCGAATTAATTGCTCTGATGGACGATTATGTCGACCATAAAATGGACGGAGCTTGCGGTGAACTTCGCGAACTGAACCATTACTTTCGAAATAAATTTGCACGATTTGCAAGCGTTGTTCTTTTTTCAACCTGTTCATGATGAAATGGCAAACCAAACTAAATATTAATCACTTGACAGCTGACAAAATGGCCGCCAGTTAAAAAAGTGATGCCAACTTAAAGTTCTATACCCCAATAAAAAACACCCTTTACCATCTGATCTTGATAGTTTTCATAAATGCTGATCTTGATAGTTTTCATAAATGCTGTAAAATAAATTTACTGGAACTGAATATTTTGAAATGTAAACATATGTAACTTTCTGGAGTTGGACACTTTTTTAGTGATCACGAACTCTTTACTGTGGTAAACTTTCTGGACCTTTGAATATTATTCGTCTGAACTCTCGACTTCACATTTCAAAGATGGTAAACAGAGCTCATGCCGATCTTAGTTTTATAAAAACAGTTTAAGTATATTGTTACCAAAACGAAAAATTCAAAGCGAGAAGGTCATTTGTAAGAAGGCTATATTTTAATCTGCTGCAAATTCAATAGTGTTCGTCGTTAACTAAAATCCACAATATATTCTGTACTAAAAATAAACTTTACGTGGGAAATCAATAGCTCCCCAATATTCCGCATTTCGTCATGTTAGTTCCTTTCTTTAATTACTCAATAAAAACCTGGCAACTCTGCTGACAAATGTTCTTCGTGTAAATGACTGACGAACAAAAAAAAAACAACAAGCGGCAATTACCGATTACTAACTTCATTCGTAGTTTTTGTATGTTAACATGAAGATAAAAACTAAAGCAATTTCCTTAACTTACTTTCCTTAACATTGTCAGAGTTGGTTGTGTTCTTTGGTAATTTCGGTTTCCTCCTGTTTTTTGCCATCCATATTCTCCTTTTTGTACAAAACGTTACTGCAGAGGTATTCTGTTGTTGTCCTGTATAGACATTCTGTAAACATATGGGGCATTGCATATTTAAACTGGATTTTCAATTCGAAGCAAATCGGTTCAGATTTGGATAAAGCGCCAATACGTTCTAAAGAATATACAAAATACGACCAACTCTAACTGACGAGTGCCTGAATTTAAAAAAATACTCAAACGCTGTACTAACTCAAACCCGATCCATTTTGATTTATATAAAATTCGTTGCTGCGAATTTTTTGATCGGTCCGATTTGTATTTTTTTCGAGCGAACTCTTTCGCTGGCAAGATACTGATCGCCAGTTGTGATTTTTTGAATTTCGTAACACATCAAGGACCTAAACATTTTTTTTAATTAAGAGACCAATAAAGATCCATGATGATCATGTAATCATCCACTTTATGAAATATAAAACTGAAACCTAAACAAGAAGAGGATGAGGTGAATAGTAAAAAGGTACAAGTTTATCTTGCCCAAAAAAATACAACCAAGCGATTTGGATGTGAGATTAATTCTGACTTTATTGATATTTTCAATTTTACATTTTGGTTCTTAACATAAACTTATTCTTACTCAACATTGCTTACAAAGCATTACAAAGTAGTTTTGCTTATTCATTAGTCTGTTTCGTTTCCTGTCTTCACCATTGGGAACGAAATAGTGTAATTAAATTCTATGAATTTTCAGGTGTTGGATTAAGCGAATTATGGTAACAAGCAATATACGATATTTGTGTTTATGTTGACATATTTTGGGATTGTGCAATTGTTTTATGTATTAAACTTTATTGGTAAACAGTATACGTATGCGTTTTAAATAAAAGAACGAAATTATTTGGAATTGTCTGTTCCAAATAATTTTGTTAAGATTTCGAATTTTATTGTTTTTTAAATAATTTCTATTTTTGATGTCGTAACACCCCCACCGTTTGATTGAGGCTCCGACGAAATTACAAATTTTTGTTTAGATTTTGACAAGAATATTATACATATAGTTACAATAGAAATTATGATTATTACATCAATGCTAAAGCTTATTATTTTGGATTTATCATTATGGTAAATAATTTCATCTAAGTTGTTTTTATATTCAATTTGTTTCATAAAAAGGGATTCAAGTTTTATATTGCTTAGTGTAAAATTTTGGGTTTCTTTAATTTTTGTTACAATGTTTGGTAAGATAATTTTATCGTAAATTTTTATGTGTACATTTATGAATGTTTTATTTAAAGTTTCAATTTTCAAATTTGAGTATAAAGTTTCCTGTTTGTTTTATCTTGATTTTATTACAATTATGGGTAATGTTCGAATAAAAGTTTTTAAAGATTAAGACACCTGGAATTATTTCCACCACTTCTGTGTCTTTAAGGTATTTCATTGGGCATTTTGCCTCTTCGAATAGTAAAATATTTATTAAGCATTCATTGTCTATATTTATCATATTTTTCATTAATTTGTTTTTAACATTTGTTTCATATATATTATTGTTTAAATCAACTAATACCTCTTTTGTATCGAGTATGATAGATTTATTTAGTGTATTAGGGTTCGAATAGAATTTTCGAAAAGTAAGTCTCAGACAATTTGGGTATTTGCAGAATAATTATCAAGCTATCCTCATGAAATGCCACTGAAACTATAATGTCTTTGTAGCTCTCGAAGTCAGTTATAAGGTCTAGTTCCGTTCTGGTCAAGATGTTTGAAGGAATTATTCCTAGTTTACTAGAAAATATAACCTGTCCTATATCATCTATGTGATCTTTGAATAGTAAGATATCATTATTTAATTGGTAAACTTGTGTCATGTACGTAAATTCGTCCTCTAGCGTGCTAATCTTGTTTTGAAGTAAATTTCTGAAATCGTCCAAGTATTTCCCGATTTTATATTGTTGATTATTTATATGACTTGTAATGTTCTGTATTTGTGAGGAAATTAAGTTATTAACTTGTGTAAGTGTATCGAATTTTTCAGTTAAGTTAATTTGTCTGTTATGAAGAGATTTAAGTTTGTTTTCTATATCTTTTTCGTCGTCACTGTCCATTGTTCCAGCTATTAGTTTTAATCCTTTTCCTAAGATGTTTACCAGTCCGCGTTTTTCTCTAAAATGAGGATGTAAATTATCAACTTTTACTTGAAGAAGTTCAAAATTTTTCTCTATTGTGTCTAAAAGGGGTTTGTTGCTAATTGTATTTGTCTTGAGTGTATTGATATTTTGTGCTATAATATTTAGGGTTTGTCTGTATTCGGTCAGATTCAGAATGTGTAGGATTTTATTATAATGTTCAATAGGTCTAAATTCTCCAGTTTTTATGGGCACATACCCATTATTATTGGTCAGGTCTTGTATGTCGATTGTTTGAGCCATGATAGTAGTAACCAGTATCAGTACCAGTATGCGATCCATTGCCTAGAAAGATTTGAAATTTATTTTTTAGTTTTAATCGTTGGATTGTCTCTGTCTTGGTATTTCTTTTTTTGTTTGACGTGTGTTTTATAATATTTATGTTTGGTTAGTGTGGTTTCTATGTGGTCCTCGTCTAATTTTTTACTATCTATTTTCCTAAACTTTCTGTGATTTTTGCCACCTCTAATTTCCTTTATGAAATTTGTTCCATCTTCCAATATGACATCTTTTTTCCCCTCATTCAATTTACTTATATATTTTTCCTTTTTTGAGAGTATTAAATCATGTATTTCCTGATATGAATCCTCATGAATTTTCCCATTAATAAAGTCAATAGGTCTATGTCCAGTTGTGCTATGAATTGTGTTATTATAGTATCCAATTATTCTGATAATTTTTTCTTCAATTGTCTCGGTATTGTTTTTGGCATCATGTCTTAGTAGTCTTAAATGTTCGTTTATTGTGTTATGTAGTCTTTCGATGTCCGCGTTAGAAGTGTGGTTGCTGTTAGACGTAAAATGTATGTTTATATTTTCATCCGCTAGGAATTGTTGCATCGGTATTGCCTTAAATCCGAGTTCATTGTCAACGATAATTTTATCCATCTTTCCGAAGGTATTGATCATCTGAAGTAATTTTGTCTTAAACTCAGTCCAGGATCTTCCGTTTATCGGATATGCCATTGCAAATTTGGTAAACTTATCAATTGCTGTCATGAACAGGCTTTTGTTAAGTGAATAAAAAACATCTATGTGTATAATTTCTCTAGGTTTTGCTGGTGTTTCAGTTATTTGAAACGGTACTTTAGGAGGATTTCTGTCGTATTTTTCGATGTTGCATACTTCACAGTTATTTATAAATTGTGTGATTCTCAATTTTAATTTTGGATTGTAAATTTTGCTTTTGAGTTCCTCGAAGACTGCCTGTATTCCTCTATGATTTTTACTTAGATGTTCTAATTCGATAATCTCCGTTAACTTGTTTTCATCTTCTATGTCATCTAATTTCACTTTACATCTTACTATTTTAAAACTTTCATTGTTTGAGAACAGTTCGTTGTATGTATTCTCGAATGTGTCATAAAATGTGTTGTCAATTATTATAGCGTTTTGTTGTATGGGATTAAAATGGTTTTTTAGTAAGGTGATTGTTGATGATCGGTCCAAATCTTTAAAATAGAATGTTTTTCGGAAATGTTTGAATATTTTTGTGGTTTTGAATTTCGTTGATCCTGATAATATTTTCCGTATTATTATTTGATTTTTGTAAAAATTTATAGGCGCAAGGCTTTCCTTTATTCCAGTTGTGATCTCAATTTGATTAACTTCAGGGGTTTCAGGTATTATCCTTGATAGTGCGTCAGCGTTTCCATTTTTCACCCCTTTTTTGTACTTTATTTCGTAATCATATTCGGAAAGTTTGAGTCTCCATCTAACAAGTTTGGAGTTGGGTTCCTTGATTGAGAACAACCATGTTAAGGGTTTATGGTCTGTTTCGATTAGAAATTTTCTTCCAAAGAGGTAAGGTCGAAAATATTTGGTAGCCCAGACTATTGCTAATAATTCTTTCTCGATTGTACTGTAGTTGATTTCGTGTTCATTCAACGTCCTATTTCCGAAACATATAGGCCGATCATTTTGAGACAATATTGCGCCAAGGGCATAATTACTAGCATCGGTGGTCAGTGTGAATGTTTTAGAAAAATCTGGATATATTAATATAGGATCGTTAGTTAAAATCTTTTTCAAAGTTTCAAAACATTGGATATATGATGGATCTGCTATATTCAATTTTGCATCCTTTTTTAAATATTTTGTCATGGGTTTGGCTAAATGAGAATAATCTTTAATGAATTTTCGGTAGTATCCCGTAAGTCCGAGAAATTGTTTTATTTGTTTCTGTGTTTTCGGTATTGGAAAATTCACAACACATTCTACTTTTGCTGGGTTTGGTTTTACACCATCTTGAGTAACGATATGTCCCAGAAATTGTGTTTCTCTTTTGCAAAACTCCGATTTATCTAATTGTACTTTAAGATTAGCTTCTTCTAAGCACTTAAAAATAAGTTTAAGTGATAGTACATGTTCTTGGAGGGAAGTTGAAAATATGATTATATCATCTAAGTACACTAGACAAATTTTGCCAATATGTTCTTTTAAGACGTTGTTCATTAAACGTTGGAAAGTAGCGGGTGCTGTCTTCAATCCGAATGGCATTCTCAAAAATTCATAATGGCCTCCTTCGACCGAAAATGCTGTCTTATGTACGTCCTCTTCTTCGACCTCTATTTGGTAGAATCCTTTCGCTAAATCTAAAGTTGTAAAATACATACTTTTTCCTAGTTTGTCAAGGATTTCGTCGATGTTAGGTATGGGGTATCGATCGTCGATAGTGACTTCATTTAGTTTTCTATAGTCCACTACTAGCCTCCATTTTTTCTTTCCGCTAGCATCATCTTTTTTAGGGACTATCCATATTGGAGCAGAGTATGGTGAGGTACTATGCCTAATAATACCATTAGTAAGCATCTCTTGGATTTGTGTTTGTACTTCATCCTTATGAATATACGGGTAGCGATAAGATTTTGTGTAAATGGGTATATTGTCGACCGTCTTTATGTTATGCTTTATTGCATTCGTAAATGTTAATTGAGAATTTGGCTCATAAAAGATATTTTTGTATCTTTTTATCACCTTCAATATCTCTGTTCGTTCTTCAGAGTTCATATGTGATGTACGAATCTGCTGAAGAATTGGTTCAGTTTGTTGGAATTCGGTGTTGAAAATGCAGAAATTTTTTGCATTGACAACAGTGGTGTCTGTGGTTTTTACATGGATTATTTCTTTGCTTTCCATTGAAGTTTTAACTTCGATTTTGAAGTTTTGAACATTGTAAACTCCTTCTTGTAGGACCAAGTCACCATTATTATTACATTGTTCATTGATATGAACTAATCCAGTTTCTTCTCCTACTATAAATTTTACAGTACGAGTATTCGCGTACAATAAAGGAATTCGCAAATTATTGATTAGTAGAATGTCTTGCATATAATCTATTGTAGCTCTGTATCGTTTGAGAACATCATTTCCGATGATTCCATCGTAAAAATCATGAAATTTACATTCTATTAAATTAAACTTCTCATTTTCATTTCCTAATTCTGAAAATAGTGGTACTCTGTAAGTTGTGGTGGTTCTAATTTCATTCTGGAGGGTTTTGAGAGTCATTGCATTTGATTTAATTTTCCATTTTGGATGGCATAATCCCGGATTAACTATTGAATGTGTGGCTCCCGTGTCGATTATGAATTTTAGTTTATTTTTAACTATTATATGGGGTAGTTCACCCGTGAGGCTTGTATATGAAAATTTGTTGGTGTATTGTCAGGCATATCTTGGTTATCATTATAGTAAAACGAGTTATTATCGCCTTCATCGTTTTGATATCCATTTTCCTGATTGTGGTCTTCAACTGTGTTGGTTTGATTGCCGTTTTCATATATATTTTCTTGGCTATGGTGTTGGTTATGATTTTCAACCATATTGATATCCATTGGTTCTGGTGTGCGTTGGTTACCATTGTTGGGTCGATATCCAACGTTCTGATGGTTTCTGATGGGTTCTGATGGACGTTGGTTACCATTGTTGGGCCGATATCCGCCGGTCTCGTGTCTAGGTTGTTGGTTATTGTTATTTTTATAGTGTTGGTTCCCATTATTATATCTACCAAGTTTGCTCGCATTATGGTCGGTCTGGTTCGGTTTTTCTTTTCCTTTTCCCTGTTGGTTATGGTTTTTTTCGTTTGGGGCTCCATTTCTTGTATGGTAAGCATATCCAGACTGAAACAGGATATCCATTGCTTCTTCCAGACTATCTGGGTTTCGGCAAGTTATGATGGTTTTCATTGGCTCGGGCAATTTCTCTCTAAAGACATTTAATGCCGTCCTCATGTTGTTCCTTGCACATTCGTTGGCTGCTGGCCCTGTCCCTACCAAGCATATTGTCTTAGTATTAAGACTCCGCAATCGATTTTTTATATCGTTATAAAATTCGACGCTATTGGTTTTGAAATATACACTTTTCAATTTGTCAAATAGTTCTTCTATACTATACCTTTCTCCGAAATTATTCATTAAAACAGTTTTTATGTCATTCCATGATTGAGCTTGACAATTAATTTCGATAATTTCTCTAGCTTTTCCTTTCAATCTACTTTTGATTATGTCGGAAAATAAGAGTTGCGAGAGTTCATCGTATGTTCTTAAAAGTGGAAAGACTCTGTCGACTAAAGTAATGAATGTCTGTAGATCTCGATGATCTCCATTAAACTCTGGAAGTCGATCAAGGTATTTCAATGGGTCTATGCTAATTGAACGGGGTGCATTCTCGTTCTCCATTACTATTTTTTCTTTTCACACAGATATTATAACAGAAGAATTAAGAAAAGAATTAAATTATTTTTTTTTTGTAAAAAAAATAAAAGTCCTAGTTTAATAAATGAATTATTCGAGCTTCCTTTAGATATTTTAATTTTCTTTAATTATATTCACTATTTCGTCACTTTGTATAGTTTTTTAGGAATTGTTTGTTATAAAATTATATATATTTTTTTAATTATTATTAGTTTAAATAAAAGGAGAGGAAAAAATCGGAATACAAAAAATTTCTTTTTCTCTGCATTTATTTTATTATATTTTTTCCTTTT
Organism: Polietes domitor; assembly: GCA_947397865.1. Taxonomy (NCBI): domain Eukaryota; kingdom Metazoa; phylum Arthropoda; class Insecta; order Diptera; family Muscidae; genus Polietes; species Polietes domitor. The sequence continues at coordinate 146,121,293 of OX377619.1, forward strand.
TATAATTTTTCTTATTTTTAGGTAAATTTTCTTATAGCTTTAATTGTCTCTAGTTCGATTGTAGTAGGGTTTTCTATATCTTCCCTTGTCGGGGTACCCTTTATTCCTAAAATTTTCCAAAGGTTTTTTAACATTTGTATTTGAGATTCTATTGTAATTTCTTTTTCACGGTATGAGAAATCTATTACATTTTTCATTATATATTCTTTATTTAAATATAACTTAAATCTATTCTTACTTTGAATGTATAAATTTGTTTCTCTTGCTGTTGTTGTTGATAATGTTGCTGTTGCTGATGTTGTTGATTATAGTTGTATTTGTTGTCGTGTTGTCGTCTGGTTGTAGTTCCTTATTGCTTCTTGAAGTGTTGTCTTCTGTTGCGTTGGGATTGGTTGCGTTTTGGCTATTCTTCTCTTCCTTCACTATATAGTTCAGTGTATATTGATTCGTTGTTTTATATTGTCACTTGAGTGTCCCGTAGGGTTTGCAGTAGGGTTTTGGTTTTAAATTTTTATTATTTCACCACTGGAGGGTCCCGTAGGATTCGCAGTAGGGTTCTATTTTAAAGTTTTGGTTTTAAATTTTTATTATTTCACCACTGGAGGGTCCCGTAGGATTCGCAGTAGGATTTAAAGTTTTCGCTTTAAAGGTGCTTAAGTTTTTTAGTTTAACTAATCAGAAAATAAATTTTTCTGTTTTTAATTTTTTTTTTTATTTCACTTTTAAATTTTCACTTTAAAGGGTTCTTAAATCTTTTAGTTTAATTTTATTTTAAACAAATCAGAAAATAAATTTTTCTGATTTTAAATTTCACTTTTAAATTTTCACTTTAAAGGGTTCTTAATGTTCAAATTAATTTTGAACTGACAGAAAGTAAATCTGTCTTTTGCACTTCGATTCGCGTTAAACCGTTAAAACGTTAAAAGGATTTATTCCTTTCGCGAATATCCTACCGACTGCGCCAGTAAAAAGGTACAAGTTTATCTTGCCCAAAAAAATACAACCAAGCGATTTGGATGTGAGATTAATTCTGACTTTATTGATATTTTCAATTTTACATTTTGGTTCTTAACATAAACTTATTCTTACTCAACATTGCTTACAAAGCATTACAAAGTAGTTTTGCTTATTCATTAGTCTGTTTCGTTTCCTGTCTTCACCATTGGGAACGAAATAGTGTAATTAAATTCTATGAATTTTCAGGTGTTGGATTAAGCGAATTATGGTAACAAGCAATATACGATATTTGTGTTTATGTTGACATATTTTGGGATTGTGCAATTGTTTTATGTATTAAACTTTATTGGTAAACAGTATACGTATGCGTTTTAAATAAAAGAACGAAATTATTTGGAATTGTCTGTTCCAAATAATTTTGTTAAGATTTCGAATTTTATTGTTTTTTAAATAATTTCTATTTTTGATGTCGTAACAGTGAATCAGATAATCTGATCCGCAATGTCCCATATTATTTGTAGCTACAAATGCTGTTACCAATTGTTGGTGATATTTTATTGTCACCCAAGTGGTTGGTCTTTTGTGGTTTGTAATTGTCTCTCTCTCTCGCTGTCCGTCCGCTGGGCTATCCATCCGTCTATTTGTCTTGGGTTTTTGCTGTTGGTGTCATATACAACGACAACATCAAAACAACAGCAGCAACAATCCCAATATGAATGACTGTTGCAATAGCAATTTAACGCCGTGTTACATTTACTAACTTTGGCATGTAGTATGTTGCCGGTTTGTTTTGTTTTTTTTTTTTTTTCGTCATCGTTGTGGCCACTGTCGTTGTCACTGTTCTCCATTCTCCGTTCAGCTCCAGTTGCTCGTTTTAGTTCAAAAATATAGATTTTCTTGTCTTTATAGCAGTGTTGCTGCTGCTGCTCGAAAATACAAAAAAACCGTCAACTGCAGTCCACTACCTCCACTCGTCCGTCCATTTGTGTTGCTGCTGTTGTTGTTGTCGTGGTCGTTTGGAACGTTTATTTGTTTGCTTGGCGTTTTTCTGGTGCCTGGTGTCCACATTCATACATAATTATTGTTGTCATTTGTGTTCATTTGAGATTGTGTTGCCGTGTTTGGCCTTTTTTGCTGTCGTGCGACATTGTCTGCAGCAAATTGTTGTCAGTTTATCTTTGGGACATGTATTATATGAGGTGTTATTAACATTCTTTATGACCAACTAATTAGATTAAAGGCATTTACAAGCATTATGAGGTCTTTGCAGTTATTTTTGTTTTTGCTTTTGGTCAGACATTACTTTTGTGTTTTTGGCTATGTGAGGAATGATAATTTCTCATGTGGATTTTTAATAAGGAAATAATGATCGTAGGATCATAAATTTCTCAGAAAAATATGACTACGTTGCTAGTACTAAAGTCCTTTCTGGGATATAGTTTTCCTTGGTTGGCATAAATGATTGTAAGAAGTTTGCTTTTGTAAATGATTTCTTTCTTAATTGCTTGTAAATAACATTTAAAATAATTTAAGTCATAAAATACGCCACAGTTTAAACAATACTTGAAATATCTATTTTTTCTTATGTAAACAATTAAAAATGAGTGTGTTGATGTTACAATTTAGCTTAGGCTCACTTACTCTTGGTAATGTCCAACTTTGCTGGAAATACCGACAAAAATTAAATAAATTTTGATCTATTAAACATTTTGGAGTTTTGTAAAAAAAGTTTAATTATTCAAGGACACAAGAAACAACATTCCTAGTTTCTAAAATATGCCCCATTGTGCGATGTTCAATGTTAATATTTCAAAAAATAATTTTGACTTATTTTATACAACCAGATAGAACCTTGCGTCCCAAACCAAGATGAAAGATGTATCTGATAGAACTTTGTTTACTAAAGTATTGTTGATATATGCAGCAATATTAAGAGGTAGAAGACTGAAAGTTGGTACATATGTATTACTAACTAAGAGAAAGACCAATTTAATGCCGAAATTTGGATTTTCGTTTTTCGAGCGGTGGGGCGCGGTAAAGGTGTTTTTAGTGCTAGAAGACTGAAAATTGGTACGTATATATTGCTGGTCACGACAAAAATCAATATGAATCCTGATTTTAATTTTACCATTTTGTTTGCCTTGCGAAGCGGGTGGGGTTGGAAGAAGTGGTGCTACGTACGTCTTATTGAATATACTGGAAAACGTTTGTGAAGACAACAATCTTACTAAATTAATAACGTAAAGCGATGCTTGTGTTTCTCAAAATAAAAAATCATATTGAGACAAACTAGGAGTTATTTTTTCACAACTAGGAGATACGAATTCACAAGAATGTTAGCTGCAGAAAACCATTTGTGATAATTCCAATTAATCATCTGATTTAAAAACGTTGGTAAATACACAAAAACTTGCAAAAAAGTTATAATAAAATGAAAAGAATTACCGAAATCGGTATCCTATTTAATATTCATTGATCTACAACAAACAATGTGGAAAGGATGTCAGGAACTGACCAACCAAGAAAAACTACTGTTTGCAAAATTACAAACATATTCAAAATAGATCCACGGAAGATTGCAATAGATGTTTTTAGTTAAACAAACGAACAATTGAATATTAATATTGAAGTTCACATGGTAAAGAGAAGATTAATTGAATCAAAAAATACTAAAAGTCAACAAAAAGAACACAAGACCAGTGGGCCATGGTGTTGTTGAGCGATGAAAGCAAATTTAATTTATTCGGCACATATGAAATAAATTTCGTACACAGGGTATCCCAACAGAGATTCCTGCACTAAAAGAAAAACGTAAGTAACCGGAACGAAATTGTACGTTGCTGTAACGAATTTGTTCATTGAAAGCCAACCAACGTCGGCGTTCGTTGCTGTGACGAACAAAGATTCGTTGATACAACGAATCTTGATTTAATGGAAATTATAGTTCTACAACGAATATGTTCATTGATGCAACAACTGTTGCGTTGCTCCAACAATGTTTTTTCGTTGCTGCAGCAATACTATTTTGTTGCCGCAACAACTCTAATTCATTGGTGCAACAACTCTGATTCTGATTTCGTTTCCTTGCTGAAACAATGTGGTTTCGAAAATATTCGTAGCAATAAATTAAACATTTTCGTTGCAATAACGAAACATTATCGTTGCAGCAAAGAACGTCGACGTTATTTAGTTTTCAAAAACAAAGTTCGTCCCGACCTCGAACGATTTTCTTTCAGTATAGATAATTTGGTTCCATGATGACCACCGGCAGTAGACTTCAAAGTGATTATTCGCAACAGCAGTTCAACTTTTAAATTCAGAACTCCAACAACTTCAATGAGAATTACTATCGAATACATCCCAAAAACACACACTAGAAAAACGCATAATTTGTGTGTCTCCGATGGTTGCACCAACGAATAAATTGTTGCTGCAACGCTATCAGTTTCGTTGCTGCAACGAATGACTTGTAGAGGCAAAGCGTTCCACCCAAACTCCAAAATAATATGGATTTGCATAAATACAATGATTACACAGTACGACAGTGGTTGGTACACATGAGAAATGTTAACAGAATATGAAAATAGGCTTAAAATAAAGAAATACGTGTCTCGGCGATTTGCTGTAGCACGTCAGAATTTTGAGAAAATCGATTTTAAAGATTCGAAGGATCGTGGAGGTTCACTTGTAACGTAGTACTATTATAAAAAGTTCTATAAAAACAGAATGGGTGAACCGATTTAAGTGCTTGAGCCAGTTTTGAAAAGGGAATTAAATTTGGATTTGTTTTTATTAAAAAAAACCCGCTAGATGGCGCTTTAATTTTCATGTAAAATTAAAAAATATCCAAAAAATGTACGAAATTCATTAAAAATACAATGCTGTTGATTTGAAATCCAATAACTAAAGTAGAATCTTTTTCGCTGGCCGGGAATTGCTTGATTCAGCGATTCGGGGCTCCGAGCCAGATCAAACTGAAAATATTTTTTTTTACATTTTATATTTTTTAATTTTACATGAAAATTAAAGCGCCATCTAGCGGAAAAACTGTTTTTTTTTAATAAAAACCAATCCAAATTTAATTCCCTTTTCTAAACTGGCTCAAGCACTTAAATCGGTTCACCCATTCTGTTTTTATAGAACTTTTTATAATAGTACTACGTTACAAGTGAACCTCCACGGCCCTTCGAATCTTTAAAATCGATTTTCTCAAAATTCTGACGTGCTACAGCAAAACACCGAGACACGTATTTCTTTATTTTAAGCCTATTTTCATATTCTGTTAACATTTCTCATGTGTACTCAAAAAAAATTGATTTTGTCGTACTGTGTTATAATCAGAAATTTATAGATTTTTTGTACTAATTAATGTTTTCCCATGTAAAAAATGAAAGAGAATATTTTCGTTGCAGCAACGAATATTGAATTGTTGCAGGAAGGAAACTGTGAAATGTACGAAAAATCGGTTTCATTCCATAAACGTTCACATCGTTGCAGCAACGTGTCGGATTGTTGTGGGAACAAAATATTTCGTTGATGTAACGAAATGACAATAACGAATCTGATTCGTTGATGCAACGAACGATTTTTCTTTCAGTGTAGCTATCAGTTTCCAATCGTCAACCATGTCGGTGGATATATAGTTGTATTTGGTAAGAAATACTTTGTATGTTTATTAATATTTCTTTTGTTCAATTTTATTAATTTATGGATTCTGCTTAATACTGTGGGATTTTGGCTACCAGATCTTTGTGAAAAAATGGCACCTGACAGCATATTCCAACCAAGCAGACTAGTCGCTTATCTCGAGACTTATTAGTTACCCTACCGGAAACTGACAAGTCTAAGGACAAGTCCCTGGTTGGTGAAGGCCGCTCATGGTTCTAACCCAAATATATGATGGGGACCGGTCCCTTTTAGATGGTTTTGTCATTGGAAGGGGAGAATTGACACCCTGTGATATAGCTTGGACATGTCCGCTGTCTGTTGAAAACTACCTGTTTAAAATATGTCTCACCGGGCATGACTTGGACCATACCTCAACAAACATACCCTAAGATTGGTCTCAAAGGACATAATCACAAAGGATATGACCTGGAATCGGTTTCAAAGGACCGCACCTCAAGAGACAAGTCCGTTGATTTTAAACCCACATAGAACATGAATTGAACGATAGTCGATTTGAATATGTGAAAATATGGATTAATATTATTGTTGTAATAGTTGGCAGAAGGTTAAACTACGTCGATGTAGCAAAAATGCTGACCCGGAGAACATCAGGTATAATGTTTAACTAATATGTTAGATATTTTAAGAGATTAGCCTCTGTTTTTATTAATATGCGACAATATATCTTATTGTATGTATAACAAGTTAGGAAAGGTTAAAGTCGGACGGAGCCGACTATGTGATACACTCCACTTTCTATCCTATTACAACTCAATTCGGTAAAAAAGTGAAATCGGGAAGGATTTTTGTATCCTGTAAATGTATGTGTTTGACAAAAAATGTTAAATCGGAAAGGACATCTATATGGAACGATATGACCCGCTTTCACCATGTATGTTATAATATGTAAAATTTGGCCGAAATCGGTTAAATATTAGTGAGTAACGTTTGTATATATAAATAAATTTATATCTAAGTTTGAACCGATCTAACCCACTTTCACCATAGGCGTTTCTAGTTTGATTATAAGATGTTGTGCATAACTCAAAGAAAATTGGGTACAATATGTGGTTTCTAAAACGGAAAAGTCTAAACAGGAGCGACATTTGTATAGGGGCTATATCTAAATCTGAACCAATTTGCCTCAATTTAAATAGATGGACAGGCGGATAGACAAACGGACAGTGCTAAATCGACTCAGAAAGTGATTCTAAGCCGATCTGTATAATAAACGGTGGGTATAACTCCTTTCCTTTTGGGTGCTACAAACAAGTGCACAAAGACATAATACTCTAGTGGAGTGTATAAAAAAATATAAAATACTTGTATTTAAATACACATAAGAAATTAGAAGTGAATTGACAATTTGTTCACGCTTTGGGACCAGCTCTGTGATATATCCATATCGACTTATCCCAGAATAGGTACGTTTATACAATTGCCACCAATTTTCAGTATGGTAGGGAGCTCTAAAATCAACTCCAATAAAAAATTTACTGGCAGAGTCAGGTTTCACTACATTAGGTCGAAAAATTGGTATACTTACCAACAAACTTACTAAAAAAATTGAACACCTCCTGAAGCGCATATCGCGTATACCATCACTTCTACGACTCAGATTCCCGTCTACTATATTTCTAGCCCTTAAACGAGTCAAAGACATGGAGATCGACAATAAACCGCAAAAAGCTTACTTTCCCTCAGAACCTGCATGAAAACTTAAATTGGAATCATTTGTAGTAGATTTAATACGCTTTCCCAAAAATGCAACACCAAATCTCTCTTTTACATCATTGTTCAATGAAATATCTACGACATACAAACTTAAAAAGTGGAAAATTTTGTACACCGATGGTTCCACAACCTTTTCATCTACTTCAATGGCGATTATTAACGAGCACCAAAAAACCGACCTTATAGCAACCCTGGATAACAACTCTTCCATTTTTACAGCCGAGTCTACAGCCATCTATTGTGCTCTTAATAAATGCTATAGAATATCCGTGGAAAATTCATAATCTGTTCAGATTCCAAATCTGCTATAACTGCTATACAAAACATAAAAAACAATTGTATTATTGTTTCAAAAATAACGGACATATTAATAAAATATCACACTAAATTTAAAATCATGTGGATACCTGCCACATTGGCATATTAGGTAACACCCTAGCTGATGAAGCAGCAAAATACGCTACACATACTGCGGTATTACAGTATCCGTCCCCAAACAGTAAAGTTATTAACAAAATCATATTACATAATATAAAACAAATTGAATTTTAAGAATGGGACAATTATCAACATCACTACAGAACCATCAACCCGGACAAAATAACTCCAATCTTCCCTGCAGCAGCTCCTAGGCAAATCCTACAAAAATACATCAGATTAAGACTAGGTCATACGTACCTAACACATCGCCACCTCTTCAATCGTGCAATACTAGACGAATGTCCAATTTGCAATGCAGATACCATAAATATACAACACATGATTTTCAATTGCGACCCCATAAATAATGTCCAATTCACTCTTTTTGGTAAACGATGACTACCTGAATTAATACGTAATATAAACATAGAAAACATAATTGCAGTAGAAAAACTTTTAAAATATTGTAACATATACCTCCTAATATAATAAAATTTATATTTAATAGTCCTAGGTCGAAAACCTTTGTAGTTAGTACCTAAGTAATCTCTATATATATTTTCATAATTTATTTTTATTATAAATGTTTGTAAATAAATAAATATTGTTATACATCACAAGATACATGTAATAGCCGTAAATCGTCTCTGAATCTCACCCTATAGGAGGAGGGTATAGATTATTTGTAACACATCTCAATTTGCAACACATCTCAATATCAAAATAAATAGAAATAAGATTTTCTACTAGTAAACTTTAATTTCATAAGTAGCCAGAGGATAACATTTCCGAGAAATCGGATTCATGTACAAATTCCTTCTACAATGCTAAATACAAAAACTATATACTAATTCAAATATTTAGATTTCAGCACAATTTGTGTTTTGGTCGTACATATCAATAAAGGTGTGATCACATTTGGCCTTAAGCAAACCTCGACAACAAACAACACTGTTGCGCATACGGGACACGATTCTAACTTCCTCATCCAAGGAAAAGACAAAACAATTGGCAAACAATTGATCATCATCTCTATCATTTCAACCATATCAACTACATTACCCAGAATTATTGTAACTCACTATTATCAGTAGCTGTGGCGAATTGCAATATGAGATGGTCTAAACACTTAGCACAATGTGTTACCTGAATGCTAACTATGGTCAGTAGTTATGTTAACATACAAATAACAACAACAATAATAGGCAATGTCTGTACGTATGAACGTACAAACATACAAACATGCATACTCGTACATATGTCTGAAATTATACGAACAGTAGTAATCATAAGTGATGATGCCTGCTGACTACGCGTTTAGCGCACGTTCCACGACGACGACGACGGACGGACGGACGTCCCATCCAAGCCAAGCAATCGCCATGCAACGCCAGTGGTGGCAGCAGCAGCAATAACCACACTACTGTTGTCTGTTGCACCCAATGATGATACCAAGAATATGTTGGTCTTTGGTCAAAAGGAAAACATGACTCAAATATGGTAAGAGCGCTGTCGTCGACCAAGGAGAAGACCGAGGCGACCGAAAAACAACCAAGCTAAACACTAACAAATGAAAACCAACAAACAGAGATAATAATTCCTTCGTGGAATTCATATGGTTGTCGTCGACACACAGAGAGCCATCCGAATGTTGCTTTTCTCGACATTATAATATCAACAGCATACAACATACCAAAAGTACATCCCATGAACAACATGTTGATATGCGCTGACTTTTTTCGACTGTGGTACTGCAGGAGTTGATGATGATGCAAAGGGTGCAGGTGCTTTGATGTGATGGGACATCAGGTGATCAGAAACATGTGATTCCATGTATTGTTGATCGTTAAAATTCTCCTGCAGTGAGGCTGAGGATATCTATTGGTCGAATATGAGACTGAGGTATACACCGACAGCACCAAAATTTTGAGTTGAGTTGCCTCTAGTGTCTTCTCAGAAAAATCTGTTTTAGCATATTCATCGCGATTTCCTGACAGCTACAGAGTCTCTCGGGCGAAAGTATTTGTAATGAAATAAGTGTTCAGTATACGTCCCTCCTTAAGGAATCTTTGTAGACGACCTTTCTCTATAAGATTTAAACACATAACATCTCTTCTAGTAAGTCCGTGCATTGAGGAGCTCTTCACACTGATTTGTTTGTCTGAAGTCACAATTCAACTATCTCTGACGAAGCTGCGACAACATTCACGCAACATTCAAACACCTATAAACCCGCGCTATAATAAACCCTCGGTAAGCAATTACTACACGACATTAAAGATATATCGCATATCGACATTAGAGATCCAATCAAATATGTCAATCTTTCAGGCTGGATGTAACAGACCTTTCCGGGCGGTGTGGTCCATTCAAAATGGTGACTTAGGGCACTACTTGTCTCTCTCGTAAAATTGGGCAGTCACGTAAACCAAGAATTTGGTAGTAAACGAACAAGAAAAGTCTGCTTAAATGGCAGAATAGGTCTGCTGAAAAGAAGAAAGCTCTGCTAAAATAGCAAAAAATGTTTGTTTCAATTAAAAACAAATTTTATTAAAAAACAAGTAAGGAAAGGCTAAAGTCGGAAGGGCCCGACTATATAATACCCTACACCACTCCCTGCATATATACATCGCTCTGATTACTAAACCCAGGTATTCCATGGGAGCAATTTTATGTAGTTCATATAAATTATACAGTTGCTATCAATTCATCTTTAGTCAAATTTAATGAATATGGTAAATAATAAAGTAATTGATCCAATTTTCCAGCAGATATTCCGAGTAAAGTAAATAGAACATGATATGGAAAAATTGATCAAGATCCATAGGTTTATTTAGTTGGATTTTTAGATGTTTTTGCCAATTTTAAAGAAAATCGGGTACAATATGTGGTTTCTAAAGCGGAAAAAGTGAAATCGGGAGCGACATTTGTATGGGGGCTATATCTAAATCTGAACCGATCATACCCACTTTCAGCATAGGTGTTTCTAATACGATTATAAAATGTTGTGTCAATTTTAAAGAAAATCGGGTACAATATGTGGTTTCTAAATCGGAAAAAGTGAAATAGGGAGCGACATTTGTATGGGGGCTATATCTAAATCTGAACCGATCATACCCACTTTCAGCATAGGTGTTTCTAATTCGATTATAAAATGTTGTGTCAATTTTAAAGAAAATCGGGTACAATATGTGGTTTCTAAATCGGAAAAAGTGAAATAGGGAGCGACATTTGTATGGGGGCTATATCTAAATCTGAACCGATCATACCCACTTTCAGCACAGGTGTTTCTAGTTCGATTATAAAATGTTGTGCCAATTTTAAAGAAAATCGGGTACAATATGTGGTTTCTAAAGCGGAAAAAGTGGAATCGGGAGCGACATTTGTATGGGGGCTATATCTAAATCTGAACCTATCCACTTTCAGCACAGGTGTTTCTAGTTCGATTATAAAATGTTGTGCCAATTTTAAAGAAAATCGGGTACAATATGTGGTTTTTTAAGCGGAAAAAGTGAAATCGGGAGCGACAGTTGTATGGGGGCTATATCTAAATCTGAACCGATTTTACCCGCTTTCAGCACAGGTGTTTCTTGTTCGATTATAAAATGTTGTGCCAATTTTAAAGAAAATCGGGTACAATATGTGGTTTCCAGAGCGGAAAAAGTCAAATCGGGAGCGACATTAGTATGGGGACTATATCTAAATCTGAACCGATCTTACCCACTTTCAGCATAGGTGTTTCTAGTTCGATTATAAAATGTTGTGCCAAATTTAAAGAAAATCGAGTACAATATGTGGTTTCTAAAGCGGAAAAAGTGAAATCGGAAGCGACATTTGTATGGGGGCTATATCTAAATCTGAACCGATCTTGCCCACTTTCAGCATAGGTGTTTCTAGTTTGATTATAAAATGTTGTGCCAATTTTAAAGAAAATCGGGTACCAAATGTGGTTTCTCAAGCGGAAAAAGTGAAATCGGGAGCGACATTAGTATGGGGGCTATATCTAAATCTGAACCGATCTAACCCGCTTTCGCCACAGGTATTTCTAGTTTGATTATAAGGTGTTGATTATATGTGCTTTATAGGGCGGAAAATGTCAAATCGGGAGCGACATTTGTATGGGGGCTATATCTAAATCTGAACCGATTTCCTCCAAATTCAATACCGATGGTCCTTGGCAATTTCATGACAATCGGACAACAATTGCGACCTGTAGAGTGCGAACATGCTTAGATGGACAGCAGACGGACAGACAGACAGACGTCGTTAAATCGACTCAGCTGGTGATTCTAAGCCGATCGGTGTACTTAAAGGTGGGTCTAGCTCGATTATCTCTTGGTGTTACAAACATTTGGCGCGAAACTAACTTATAATACCCTAGCCCACGAAGTGGTGTAGGGTATAACAAGTAAGTAAACGTCAGTCGGCTAAACCGGCTTAGATATACCCTCACTCTCAGACTGGAAGGTTTGTGTCACATGGTCGCAGCTTCCACATTTATAAAACTGTTGAAAAAACGTAATCAAATATCAAGTCATAGTGGATTCCAGACTTCGGCATAGAAGTTATAAAAAAGATTAATTTACCAAGCATAGGGACAATTGTGTGGGGGTTACTAGAATGGGTGTGGCAAAAATTTAAATATTTTGTAGCTTTAGAGTGATTATAAACAGATTTTCAAATTTCAAATTGCTACTGCTTTCGACAAGCCGAATGGAAGTTATAGTAGTTTTATTTTGACCAAAGCTTACGCCAATTTGTTTGGGACGTACCAGAAGGGGTGTGACAATATCACCCATATTTTTGCCAATTTTAGGTGAATGCAATGCCTATGAAAACATTGTCGAACGTCAAATTTCAGAGTATTCCGATCATCGATATGTATTTTTTAAAACAGCTTTAATTTTACGTAGGTTGGGGTGATTTGTGTGTGGGAGGTATTAAAGGGGCATGACAAACCCCACCATAATATATATGCTTAAAGTGATTATAAAAACTTTATCACATACCAAAATATAGCTAATTCCGAATATCCATTTGGAAGATAAATGATTTTATTTGAACAAAAGGAAGGCCAAATCTTCGATCTTAAACTAAGTTTGGGATAAATGTGCAAAGTTTGAATCAATTCCTTAGCTCCTTTCGAGAGTTATCGTGAATACCAGCCAGAAGGACACGATACATATGGTCGCAATTGTAGCCAGAACCTAACGAAACTTTGCACAACGAAGTTTTTCGGGACAAGGACGAATGCTATTTAATTTGAAGAAAATCGGTTCAGATTTAGATATAGCCCCCATACGAATTTCACTCCCGATTTGACTCGTTTCACTCTAGATACAACATATTACAACAGATTTTCTTCACAATTGGAAAAACATGTTATATTTAATCTAAGAGCACCTATGGTGAAAATAGTTCAGATCGGGTCAGATTTATATATAGCTCCCATTAAAATTTCGCTCCTGATTTGACTTTTTCTGCTCTATAAACCACATTTTTTAATAGATCTTCTTCGAATCTTGCAAATCATCTTATATTTAAACTTGGAACACCTATGGTGAAAATAGGTCAGATCGGTTCAGATTTTTTTATATAGCTCCCATACAATTTTCGCTCCCGATTTGACTTTTTCCGCTGCAGAAACCACATATTGTATCCGATTGTTTTCAAATTTGGCGAAACAGCAATTGTGCATATGTGTCAGATCGGTTCAGATTTATATATAGCTCCCACACAAATTTCACTCATATTCACTCAAATATTCTACTCGATTTGACAAATTGGACCATGTCATATTAGTCTGTGATTAGGAAACATACATGAATTGTATTCGGATATAAAGTGAAGTGTGTCATATAGTCGGCCCCGTCCGACTTTAGCCTTTCCCAAATTGTTTTGTGTTACAGTTTTGGCCAAATTTCTTTTCTGTATTGGAAGCACTTTAAATATAAATTTTAAATCTTGACTTAGGAAAACTCATTGATCATATTATAGGACGTTTAGATTAAAAACTAATATTTCTTGGAAACATTTTGTAAACTAACATTTTGTAACTAAAAATCTGACTTTGCACTAAATGTATCCTATCTTCCAAGGGTGCAATTTCGTGCAGGTAAAAGTTACCCTACAATAACGGGGAACCCTTCAACCTTTCCAAATATGTATACATTTCGTTACAGGCTTTTGAAGGAGAAAAGTTGTGTTGGTTCAAATTCAGACGTTTGTTTATTAAGGATATTTTTTACAAAATTCATTACAACCAAACTATGTGTGTCACAAACATAGTTTTGGCGTCATAATAAAGCTATGAAACCACAATTTCTAATAAAAAATTTGACTGCAAAATCTCTTAAAATGTGTGAGGAACAGTTCGACAAAATCAAAAAAAGAAATTACGCTTTTTCAATTTTGAAAATCTGAAAAACGTAAAAATCTGTATTACAAAAAATTTGAATTTTTTCTTCGTATTTGTACATAATAAACAAAAACGTAAAAATATGTTAAAAAACATAAAAACAAAAAATAAAAATTTTAATTTTCTTTAAAATCGAAAAATACAAAAAGTAGTCAGCTTTGGACAGATTTCTAATATATATCAGATTTCTCGATTTTTAATGTTAATATCACAAAATAATCTTTGGATCCTTGTCTAATTTGGTTTATTACAGAACTCAAAAATGTCTACTAAAACAACACCAACACTGGCCGTTGGATTTTGATGCTGAACCACTGTTCGGCGCCAATTTCATGTTCATCTGTTATTTTTATTTTTTATAAACTACTGTAGTTATTTATTTTTTAATAGCTTTCTAATTTTAAATAACTTTCAGTTGTCACTTAAAACAAATTATCAAAAAACAAGTAAGGAAAGGCGGGAGGGCCGACTATATAACACCCTACACCACTCCCTGCGTATATACCTCGCTTTTATTACTAAACCAGGTGTTTGTTGGGAGCGATTTTATGTAGTTCAAATAAGTCATATTTAACAAATGTGGTAAATAATTGATCCAATTTTCCGGCAGACAAATACAAATTATACCGTAGTAATAGGATGAATCGGACCGACATTTGAAAGGAGGCCTATTACAACACTTGGGGCCTGGTACAAAACATGGGCCTATATATTTCTCATTCACGGTAGGTATTCTTAGTTGAAATATGGCATGGTATGCAAAATTATATCGAGATCTAATGCACGATGTGGGTTCTAGAGATGTAATAGAGTAGAATGGGCCCCAATTTGTATGGGGGTTATACCAAAATATGGACACATATATTTGACTTTAATAATATGTCTTCTTAGATGAAATGTAATACAAAATGAAAAATTTGATAAACTTCCGATGTAAATTGAGGGTCCTAGAGGAATAATAATAAAAATGGGGGCCATTTGTAAGGGCGCTACATTAAAAAGTGGGTCCATATAGATCACTTTCAAAGTAGGTATTCTTAGAATGAAATATCAATATAATATACTCTGCAAAATTTGAAAAACTTCCGATGTAAAATGTGGGTCCTAGAGAGGTAATAATCCAAATGGGGGCCCACTTGTAAGTTCGCTACATTAAAATGTGGACCTTTATAGATCACTTTCAAAGTAGGTATTCTTTATTGAAATATAACATGATCTGCAAAATTTTATCAAGATCCAAAGTAAGATGTGGGTTCTAGAGGGATAATAGTGTAAACTGGGTTCCCATTTGTATGGGGGCTATTCCAACGCATTGACCTATATAGCTGGCTTTCAAAATACGTGTTTATAGTATAAATGTAACATTGTGTGGAAAATTTGATCAAGATTCGATGTAAAATGTTCATTTTAGAGCAGTAATACTGTAAATCGGATGTACATTTGTATGGGGGCTATATCAAAACATAGACCCATGTGGTCCTCTTTCTCATGAGTTGTTTCTAGTTCAAATATAACACGATTCTGAAAATTTGGTCATGATCCCATGTAAAATGTGTATTCTAGAGCAGTAATAGTGTAAATTATAGGGATATTTGTATGGAGGCTATATCTAAATATGAACCGATTTTCTTCAATTCAATACCAATCGTCCTTGGTCAAAAAATGTAACTTCTGCCAAATTTCATGACTACCATTGCGACATGTAGAGTGCGAACAAGCTAAGATGGACAGCAGACGGACGGACAGACAGACATCGTTAAATCGATTCAGCTGGTGATTCTAAGCCGATCCGTATACTTAAAGGTGGGTCTAGCTCAATTATTTCTTGGTGTTACAAACATTTGGCGCGAAACTAACTTATAATACCTAGTCCACGAAGTGGTGTAGGGTATAATTACTATAAACATCCAATAATTCGATTATAATTAATTTCTCTAAGACATGATACAAAAATTATATTTAAAGTGCTTTCAAAGGTCTACAATTTCAGAATAATTTGTTTGACAAAAATGAAGCGCAAAAAATTAAAACGGGATGAACATGATTTTAGGGGAGCGTTTAGCTCACAGACGGCTTGATGTAAAACGAAATATTTTGCAAATCATCTTTAAACTATCCAAACTTTTTTTATGGGGTGACTGGAAATTTTATTCCATTTGTATGGACAGCGACCAAGCCTAATGTATAGTAGACAATTAAAAAGTTGCTAAGAGTATCATCTTTCATTTGGCATCAATATCGCAATTATGGGACTATCAGAAAAAGTACAAAGTATTGTTGAATAATTATATCCTTCAAAAATATCAAGTCATTTTTAACGCAAACACGAAAAGACCATGGAAACATTTTGTAGTGTTTCGTGTAATCTAGTCGTGCTGTGTAGATTATAACTTCTTTTTCTGTGTTAATTTGGTGATTATTCGCGAAGTAATATAAACAAAAAACACAATCAACCAAAATGCACGCCCTTTAAAAGGAAACTCTACGGGCATAAGATGACACTAAGACGCAACACCGACAACATCCAAACGGCGATGGCAGTAGACGCAGCAGCGGCAGCAGCAGCAAAAAACAGACGACAACTTCTGTTGAAAATACCTTTTGACTCTCTGACTAATGTATGCGCATACTTGACAGTGTCATATTGTAAATGTGAAACGTGATGCCACTTTAGGTGAAAAGCTGCTATTACCTTTTTTCATACGTATGTCCGTATGTATGTATGTACAATCAGACATACCCAGTGGTATTTGGCCTTCTCTGATGCCACCAAGCCTCATGCCTGATGCTTGTTGCCTGTTGTCCGTGTTGCGTGAGTGAGTGAAACTGTGTTTGTGAGCCTTTGTATGCCATGGTTTGGTGGAGTGGAGTGGATTTCACCCAGTGCTGCTGCTGCTTGCTGCTTGCTGCTGGCTGGTGTTGGTTGTGGCATGACCGCCATTTGGGTTTGGTTGCACGGTATGGCATGGTCGCTCTTAGTAATGTTTGCCTTTAATAGTATGTTTAAACAAATCTTGTAGACCTTATCATTAGGCGTACTTTTTTAAGTAGTGCTACTTGGGATATTTTTTGTGCTGTATGCCAGAACGCAGTTCTTATGAGGATTCAGTTGCGCCTCCGGGAACAACATGTAGCACACGCTTTGGTAGTCAAAAGGTGGCTTTTTAACATACGGACGACACAAATGCAACACACTCAACACACACGACATTCAACGTCCACCGACCAACGGACAGACACCAAAGCCAACTTAATATTAGAATCAGCCTCCTCATCAGCATCAGCAACATCATCGTCAACAGCAGAATCCGCATCAGGATCATTGTCATCATCGGACACATAGTGGAGTTGGGAGTTTCGTTGGAAATGCACAGTGTTTTCAAGGCAAACAATAGAACCACAGTAAGCAAAAAACAATTAAGGAAAGGCTACTTTTACGTCGACTGTTTCTAGTTCAAATATAACACGATTCTGAATATTTTATCAAGATCCAATGTAAAATTTGTATTCTACAGCAGTAATAGGGTAAATAGGAGAGATAAATGTATAGAGGCTATATCATAATCTGCAGCGATTTCCTCCCAATTCAATAGGGATTGTAATTGTGCTGAAAAATTATTTCTGCCAAGCTTAGATGGACAGCAGACTGGCGAACAGACATTTATAAATTGATTCAGCTGTTGATTCTAATCCGATCGGCGGATATAGCTCGAAATTTTCTTGGTGTTACAAAAATGTGGCGGAAAACTAACTTATTATACCCTATTCCACAAAGTGGTGTAGGATATGATGATGAAATTACTACTTCATATTGGACTGGATTCTTCGTTAAACCCAGTAAAAAATAGTACTCAAAATAGTATACACATTCAAATCAAAATTGTCCATGGGACTCCGAACGGAGTAACAGTCAGTTTTGATGTGGACTGTCTTAATATCCTTTAACCTAATCTAAAAAATATATATACAAATTTTAAAGTACTGTAAACCGTTCAAAGCTATACTCGATCTACCATGTCAAACTAAATACCACAAGTATTGCTTTAATCAAGGAATAATATTGCATACCCACTGAAATGAATTACCATAGTTTTTTTAGAGCTTATATGCCTTAAAAATGATCAAGTGTTTCCTTGATTTCATTCACGGAGTTGTCATGAAAATGATATATTTTTAATAGCTGCGTGAAATCTATATTTATACTTTTTTATTTTGGGGATGTTTCTTATACCTGTTTCATATCTCTAAAAAATATATTGAGTTTGAGGGCTAATAAAATGGAAAAAATGCAACATTTGAAAATCTATTTTTTGTATCTGGTTTTCCGCTTTTATGAATTTTATGTCTTTCTGTTGGACTTAAAATTTGTAAAATTTTGAGAGATATGAACTGGAATGACCCAAATCCGGCGAAAAACTTGATAAGTGCAACACGAAAAAATATAACCATATACGGACACCACTACATGATAAAAGTAAAAAAGTCCCGTGTCTCCCAGTTTTGCCCAAAGCGTTGCACTTTTTTATGGGCCCCCAAAATTTTGCGGCCTCAGTGTCATTTTTACAAAAAGTGATCATTTCCTCAGGCTCATATCTTGCAAGACGTTTGGAATTTTGATTTACTTTCTGAGGAAAACTTGTAGCTCTTGTCATAAAGAACAAAAATTGTGAACACATAAAATCATCTTCAAGGTCAAAATCGCAACAATAAAACTTAAAAAATCGAATTTTTAACCTTTTCCCCCTGTTCAGGTCCATACGTGGCAAACGGTTCAAAAATCAGGGAAACAATCGACTACAAAAATGTACCTAAAATCTCAATAACCAACTTTCTAGAACATATAAACTTCCTAGGACTGATTCTTAACACCGTTTATGTAGGGAAAATAAAGGGTGATTTTTTAAGAGCTTGATAACTTTTTTTTAAAAAAAAACGCATAAAATTTGCAAAATCTCATCGGTTCTTTATTTGAAACGTTAGATTGGTCCATGACATTTACTTTTTGAAGATAATTTCATTTAAATGTTGACCGCGGCTGCGTCTTAGGTGGTCCATCCGCTTAGTCCAATTTTGGCATTTCCACGTTTTTGAGTAACAGAGACCCAATTGGTGCGAACGGCGACGAATCGAAAATTGGTGGTCATCATTAACACTGGCCGATACAGCTGCGATATTTTCTTCAGTTCGCACTCTACGTAAGCGTGTTGGTGGTTTAATGTCCAACAATGTAAATTTGGTGCGAAATTTAGTCACAATAGCCCGAATAGCCGCTTCAGTGGGTCGATTAAACTGACCATAAAATGGAAGCGCGCAATGAACTTTCTTAACAGAGCACGCATTTTGATAATAAAATTCAATAATTTGCAAGCGTTGTTCGTTTGTAAGACGATTCATGATGAAATGTCAAAGCATACTGAGCATCTTTCTCTTTGACACCATGTCTGAAATCCCACGTGATCTGTCAAATACTAATGCATGAAAATCCTAACCTCAAAAAAATCACTCTTTATATCTTACAGGGCTATTTCTGTTAATGGTCAGTCTGACTACTGTGCGTATGAGTGATATTATCCTTAGTCAACAGCACGTATACGCTACCTAGACACTTTACAGACAATAAGATTTGTTCGATGACATTTGCGATTTTGATCTTGCAGATTAAGTTTTTTGATTTTTGATGACAAGGGCTACAACTGACGACCTTTCATATTGATTCCTTTTACCCCAATCTTTTCGAATTGTTCTTGAGATAATAATTACTATTGGCTATGACTGATTCATACTTTTTTCGTACCCTTTTGGAGCCACTGTACGTGAGATGATGTTTGTTGATCATCATCCATTTGCTGCTGTGCTATGTTGCAAGCTGTCGCTGCCGCTTAAACCTTTGAGGCATCTACATATACTATGTGTTGTTTCTCGTTGTCATATGTCTGCTCTCTCCTCATATTGTTTGTTTAATGTGTTATTACTTTTTATATTCACAATCTCGATTCGCCTGGCCAGTCCATCAGCCTCTTAGTTTGTCTGTCTGTCTGTTTCTCCACATTTGCTGCTGTCCATTTGATTGTGTGGCATTTGTCCATATTATATTCCGACGATATTTAAGGCTGATATTATTATAGCCATTTATGTGAGCGAACGAGTATGTCGCTGTCAACTGTTTGGTGCGGACAGTAGTTTTGTTTGATAGCATCAATGGCTTTAAGCGTCAACTTTTGATTAATGTTTGCATTTCCTATTAATGCCACTGCACATAATTTGATTGTGTCATGCAACATTATGGCCGACGCGGCAATGTTAATTCATTTTATTTTGCTGTTTTCTTTTTTCTCCCTCTCTCTCTTGTTTATTGTGGACATGGTGGACATGGCATGTAGCGGAAAATGAATTGAGATTTAAATTGGAAAGGTTGCAAGTTCAAACGTGACTGGAATTTTTATGTACACAATTGAAGAAATCGAGATATTCTCAATACAAAAGAAGTAGGTTTGCAATAATGTGTTAATTGAATGAAGAACTCGAAAATATTTCTTTCAATGGACATTCAGATATGGCGCCTATATATAGCAATGCGGATAGGACTTGACGTCAATATAATAATTTCTTAATTAAATGATAATGATGATAAACAATACACTGTGATATAAATATGAATAAGGCCGTTTCGCGGCAGACAGATTGTAAAATATATCAGATGCGTTATCTGCTCTTCGGTTGCACAAGCAAAATTGAGGAACACGTTCAGATCGAACGGCCATGACCCTAAATTTTTTGTAGGACTAGGTAATCTGTTTGAGAAGATACTCACAGACAAAGAAAGAATTATTTAAAATGTGCCAAAGACACCTGGCGATCCTGCACCAACTACTTGGATATCTAGTAAAAGAATTAGATCTCCTGGGGATCTCCAGTCATCTGAAGAGGCTAAGTGTCACAGGACTTTCAGTGTTAAGATATGCGACATGATCTTGCACGCTGTAAGGTAGGCAGGTAAGTAGAAGAGGTATTATACGAGTAACGGAGTTTGCAATGAATTGGATCACAAGTTATCAAGTGAACTGATTGTTACACTGGGAAAGAATTTTATAAGTCATTCATATTTAAAAAAGCGTACAGACAATATTACATTTCCGCTATTAAAAATGAAGATATCCTATATATTATACATTTTATTTGTTTTATTTCAGCTTTGGTTGTGTTACCAACAATTTAAATTTGATTAACTATGCAGCAAAAAAATTGTAAGAACCGTAGGAAGAACATTTTAATCGCATCTCAAAATCCAAAAGTGCATTTTCCCGCTTTTGCGTAAGTTCTTTTAAACAACTTCCAAAAAATTCGACAATCCCGTAACATTTTATGAATATCATTTTCACAAGTGAATGGGAACGCAGCTTTAGTATTGGGTCACAGAGGTAAGTTGTCCGCTTTGCACCCAGAAGGTCTCGGGTTCAAATCGTGGCTCGGAAAAAAGCTTTTTATACCCTACACCACTTCGTGGACTAGGGTATTATAAGTTAGTTTCGCGCCAAATGTTTGTAACACCAAGAAATAATTGAGGTAGACCCACCTTTAAGTATACGGATCGGCTTAGAATCGCCAGCTGAGTCGATTTAACGATGTCTGTCTGTCCGTCCGTCCGTCCGTCTGCTGTCCATCTAAGCTTCTTCGCACTCTACAGGTCGCAATTGTGGTCCGATTTTCATGAAATTTGGCAGAAGTTATTTTTTCTGGCCAAGGACGATTGGTATTGATTCATTGTCGGTTCAGATTTAGATATAGCCCCCATACAAATGTCGCTCCCGATTTGACTTTTTCCGCCCTATAAAGCACATATAGTACCCGATTATCTTCAAATTTTGCATAACACCTAATAATCTAACTAGAAATACCTGTGACGAAAGCGGGTTAGATCGGTTCAGATTTAGATATATCCCCCATACAAATGTCGCTCCCGATTTCACTTTTTCCGCTTTAGAAACCACATATTGTACCCGATTTTCTTTCAATTTGGCACAACATTTTATAATCGAACTAGAAACACCAATGGTGAAAGTGGGTCAGATCGGTTCAGATTTACATATAGCCCCCATACAAATGTCGATCCCGATTTGACATTTTCCGCTCTAGAAACCACATCTTGTACCCGATTTTCTTTAAATTTGGCACAACGTCTTATAATCCAACTAGAAACACCTTGTGCAGAAATTGGGTAAGATCAGTTCAGATTTAGATATAGCCCCCATACAAATGTCGCTCCCGATTTGACATTTTCTGCTCTAGAAACCACATCTTGAACCCGATTTTCTTTAAATTTGGCACAACATCTTATAATCCAACTAGAAACACCTATGGAGAAATTGGGTAAAATCGGTTCAGATTTAGATATATCCCCCATACAAATGTCGCTCACGATTTGACTTTTTCCGCTCTAAAATCCACATATTGTACCCGTTTTTCTTTAAAATTGGCACAACATCTTATAATCGAACTAGAAACGCCTATGCTGAAAGTGGGTAAGATCGGTTCAGATTTAGATATAGCCCTCATACAAATGTTGCTCCCGAATGTTTAATCGATTTTGGCCAAACTTTACATATTATATTTCACCAATAAAACAAGTAAGGAAAGGCTAAAGTCGGACTTGACCGACTATATGATACACTCCGCTTTCTATCCGAAAACAATTCAACTCGGTAAAAATGTGAAAACGGGAAGAATTTTTGTATGTTTCCTAATCATGGGCTAATATTACCTGGTCCAATTTGTCAAATCGGAAATATTTATATCGGTGCTATATCCAAACATGGAATATAGTGACTAACTTTCACAAAAAGTTCATCCAAAAAAAGTTCAAATATAACGTTTTAAGCTCATTTTGTGAAAATTCGTGCATTCTGGTGCGGAAAAAGTCTATCCGAAATTTGAATGGGAAATTTTTGGGGCGATCTGGCCCATTTGCGCCATGGCTGTTTATAGAACAAATATAAGATATTTCGCCTAATTTGATGAGGATTTGTTAAAATATGTGGCTTCTAGAGCAGAAAAAGTCAAATCGGGAGAGAAATTTTAATGGGAGATATATATAAATCTGAACCGATCTGACCTATTTTCACAATAGGTGTTCCTAGTTTAAATATAAGATGTTTTGCCAAATCTGATACAATATGTGGTTTCTAGAGCGGAAAAAAGCCAAATCAGGAGCGAAATATGTATGGGAGCTATATATAAATCTGAACCGATCTGACCTATTTTCACCATAGGTGTTCCTAGTTTAAATATAAGATGTTTTGCCAAATCTGAAGACAATCTGATACATTATGTGGTTTCTAGAGCGGAAAAAAGCCAAATCGGGAGGGAAATTTGTATGGGACCTATATGCAAATCTGAACCGATGACCCATTTTCACCATGGGTGTTTCCAGTTGAAATATGAGATAATTTGAAAGATTTGAAGAAGATCTGTTAAAATATGTGGTTTATAGAGCAGAAAAAGTAAAATCGGGAGCGAAATTTGTATGGGAGATATATATAAATCTGAACCTATCTGACCTATTTTCACCATAAATGTTCCTAGTTTAAATATAAGATGTTTTGCCAAATCTGAAGACAATTTGATACAATATGTGGTTTCTAGAGCGGAAAAAAGCCAAATCGGGAGCGAAATTTATATGGGAGCTATATATAAATCTGAACCGATCTGACTTATATTTACCATGGTTGTTTCTAGTTTAAATATAAGATGTTTTGCCAATTTAAAAGATAATCTGTTGTAATATGTGGTATCTAGAGTGAAAATAGTCAAATCGGGAGTGAAATTCGTATGGGGGCTATATCTGAACAGATTTTCTTCAAATTAAATAGCGTTCGTCGTTGTTCCGAAAAACTTCGTTGTGCAAAGTTTCATTTGGTTCTGTCTACAATTGCGACCTGTATCGTGATTACAAGAATAGATGGACAGACGGACGGACGGACGTTGCTAAATCGACTCAAAAAGTGATTCTAAGTCGATCGGTATAATTAACAATGGGTCTATCTCGTTTTCTTTTGGGTGTTACAAACAAATGCACAAAGACATAATACTCTCGTGGAGTTTATAAATACATGGTGAAAGCGGGTCACATCGTTCCAGGTTTCAATATACCCCCATACAAATGTCCTTTCCGATTTAACGTTTTTTGTCAAACACATACATTTACAGGATGCAAAAATCCTTCCCGATTTCACTTTTTTACCGAATTGAATTGTAACGAGATAGAAAGTCCGTCCGTCTTTAGCCTTTCCTTACTGGTTTGGGAGATGCCCATTTGTCCATACTTTGGTATAACCCAAATGGGGCCACATTCTTCTCTATTACAGCTCTAGAAACTACATCTTACATCGGATCTTCATCAAATTTTGCAGATCATTATATTTTTCATCTAGGAATTCCTACCGTGAATGAGAAATATATAGGCCTATGTTTTGGGCCAGGCCCAAAATGTTGTTATAGGCCCCTTTTGAAATGTCGGTCCGATTCATCCTATTACTACTGTACAATTTGTATTTGTCTGTCGGATAATTGGATCAATTTCCATATTATTAACCATATTCGTTAAATATGACTATAGATGAATTTATAGCAATTGTATAATTTATTTGAACTATATAAAATTGATCCCATAAAATACTTGGGTTTAGTAATGAAAGCGTAGTTCAAACGCAGGGAGTGGTGTAGGGTATTATATAGTCGGCCCCGCCCGACTTTAGCCTTTCCTTACTTGTTTTTATTACTTTTATGCATAAACAACGTTTAATTATGTATAATTTTAACATTTTTGTTTTAAATAAAAATGTATTGCTTTATTATTATTTTGTTATATATATTTAACAAAATATGATTAGCGACTAAATAGGAAATATTTGTGACCAAATTGCTCTATCGACATACCCACATGTTTTCAAATAGCCTCATACAAGTGCCCCCACCCCGCCAATTTCATTTTTTAAGCCTTAAAACACACATATTACAATGGATCTTGATAACAAATTTCCAGATCATGGATTATTTCACTGTTAAAGTGTTAATTGTTAATATGGCTCCATGTTTTGATATGGACCTCATTCAAATTAGCCTCCCATACAAGTGCACACCCAACCCCCCCAATTTTAATTTGTAACGCCTTAAAACACACATATTACAATGGAACTTGTTAAACATTTTCCAGATCATGGATTATTTCACTGTTAAAGTGTTAATAACTTCAGTTGAGTGATAAAAAACTCGGGTTTTCTGTAACGCCGATTTTCGTGGAAAACGTGACTTTAAAGAAGCCGGTTGCATAGTTTTCCTTTCATGAAAAAACAAGGCTGAACAGATTTTTTAGTATTTGTCTTAAAAAGTAAAAAATGAGGAAATTATTTACTAAGTTGGCCCAGTGTACAGATTCATCGCAAATCTTTAGAAATTGGCTCCAATCATTCCTGTCTGATTTAGCTTGAGGAACAAGTTGATCCATTGTCAAAAATTCGTTTGGCGATTTTTTAAATAATGTATTTTTTACATTTAAGTATATAGAGAAACAACATCATTACTTTTCTTCCTGCGTCTATTTTTCCTACAAATTATGTCTTGCTGAAATAGATAATTATTTTGAAAAACAGTTATAATTTCTGAACCAATTAACCCATTGTGTTGTTCTGATATCTTGTAGAGAATAAAATAAGCTGAAAATCAATGATTATACTATTTTTAGAATACTTGATATACTAGAAGGTCACCAACCTTTCAGACCACACCATCGGCATCAAGGCGCGTTCCAAAGTTATTAGATCATTACAAAAACGCCCAAGAGTCAATGGCGTCAATTTGTCTTCAGCCTATAAGAAATGCATGTGACACCTATGACGAACTTCGCCATTTTAGACTCACAATTTTGCTATGTTCGTACAATTTTTAGTTCATTTGCTGCCCCTCAAGAGCATTCTGTGAAGGTTGTTATACCTTCCACCCCCAGGATGGGAATACTAACTTTGTCATTCCGTTTGTAACACATTGAAATATCGACCTGAGACCCTATGAAATACATATATTTTTGATCGTCATAAAATTCTAAGACGATCTAGCCATCCGTCCGTCTGTTTAAAGCACGCTAGCATCTAAACAAAAGGAGCCAGGACGTCCAAATTTGCCCAGAATACGACTAATATTTGTAGATCGGTTGGGATTGAAAGTGGGTGAAATTCCCCTCTGCTGTCTGCTTATAAAGAGTGATTTTTTTGAGGTTAGGATTTTCATGCATTAGTATTTGACAGATCACGTGGGATTTCAGACATGGTGTCAAAGAGAAAGATGCTCAGTATGCTTTGACATTTCATCATGAATCGTCTTACAAACGAACAACGCTTGCAAATTATTGAATTTTATTATCAAAATGCGTGCTCTGTTAAGAAAGTTCATTGCGCGCTTCCATTTTATGGTCAGTTTAATCGACCCACTGAAGCGGCTATTCGGGCTATTGTGACTAAATTTCGCACCAAATTTACATTGTTGGACATTAAACCACCAACACGCTTACGTAGAGTGCGAACTGATGAAAATATCGCAGCTGTATCGGCCAGTGTTAATGATGACCACCAATTTTCGATTCGTCGCCGTTCGCACCAATTGGGTCTCTGTTACTCAAAAACGTGGAAATGCCAAAATTGGACTAAGCGGATGGACCACCTAAGACGCAGCCGCGGTCAACATTTAAATGAAATTATCTTCAAAAAGTAAATGTCATGGACCAATCTAACGTTTCAAATAAAGAACCGATGAGATTTTGCAAATTTTATGCGTTTTTTTTAAAAAAAAAGTTATCAAGCTCTTAAAAACTCACCCTTTATTTGCCTTATAACAAAAACGTGGAAAATAAAGTGATTCTTATTTGTATGGGGCAAAAGGGAATAACAATGGTACCTATCAAATGACATCCGCTAGAAACACGAAAATCGGTGAGTATATTCCTCTAATTAAGTGGATACATAATGTAAAAGTATTTTTTCCAAATTTGTTCTTTAAAGGGGTAAAAGGGAAATTAATGGAATTCGGTATATTTATACAATCCTCTGATTATGTAGACAATAAAGGGATTTTTCGAAATTCGTACTTTTAGGAGGTAAAATGGAAAAGGGGATTCGAATTGTACCAACCAAATGGCGGCAGCTAGACTAATGAAATTCAGAGTATACATTCCTCTGGCAGCGTATACACGAAAAATAAAAAGTGTTTTCCAAATTCATTATTATTATTTTCAAGGGATACAATAGGAAGAGGGTTAAAAATGGTACCAACTCAACGGCTACAGCTAGAATGATGAAATTCGGTGTGTACATCACTCTAATTGCGTAGACAAGTAAAATTAAAAGTTTTTCGAAAGTCGTACTTTTAAAGTTGTAAAAGAGGATACAAATGGTACCAACCAACTGACCGCAGTTAGAATCATGAAATTCGGAGTATACTATCCTCTGACTCCGTAGACACGAAAAATAAAAATGTTTTTCCAAATTCGTACTGTCAAGGGAGTTAAGGGAGGGTTGATCGGAAAAATCGGAAGATGGTATCTCTCGAGCAACCACATCTTATACAATCAGCGAATGGGTGGAGTGGATTTGTTCGATAATGCTATGAACAATTATCGCATTCAAGTTCGTGGAGAGAAATGGTATTGGCCGTTACACACTAATGCTATGGTGAATGCTTTGAAGTTGCACTGCATCTGTAGAAAATCTGAAGGCGCGCCGCTTATGAGTCAACTTGATTTTCGTGTAAATGTTGTTGAAGCATTGATAACAATAAGGGAAAATCGTGGCCATGTTCATAGAAATGTTGTTACGAACGCGCAAATAATGACAAAACGGATGGATAAATTTGATCACATAATTGGAAAGATTGGTAAACGCGGATGGCACTCCAAAAAACATTGATAAAATTAAACAAGTAAGGAAAGGCTAAAGTCGGGCGGGGCCGACTATATAATACCCTACACCACTCCCTGCGTATGTACCTCGCTTTGATTACTAAACCCAGGTATTTCATGGGAGCAATTTTATGTAGTTCATACAAATTATATAAATTATATTCATATAATTTATATGCTATAAATTCATCTTCAGTCAAATTTAACGAGTATGGTAAATAATATGGTACTTGATCTAATTGTCCCACAGACAAATACAAATTATACAGTAGTATACCAAAGTCATTTCAAAGTATGGACATATGGACATCACCCAAACAATTCTCATTGCAATTCAATTCGGTAAAAAAGTGAAATCGGGAAGGATTTTTGCATCCTGTAAATGTATGTGTTTGACACAAAATGTTAAATAGGAAAGGACATTTGTTTGGGGGTATATTGAAACCTGGAACGATGTGACCCGCTTTCACCATGTCTGATTATTGGTGAAATATAATATGTAAAATTTGGCCAAAATCGGTTAAACATTCGGGAGCAACATTTGTATGAGGGCTATATCTAAATCTGAACCTATCTTACCCACTTTCACCATAGATGTTTCTAGTTCGATTATAAGATGTTGTGCCAATTTTAAATAAAAGCGGTACAATGTGTGGATTTTAGAGCGGAAAAAGTGAAATCGGGAGCGACATTTGTATGGGGGCTATATCTAAATCTGAACCGATCTTACCCAATTTTTGCATACGTATTTCTAGTTGGATTATAAGATGTTCTGCAAAATTTAAAGAAAATCGGGTACAATATGTCGTTTCTAGAGCGGAAAATGTCAAATCGGGAGCGACATTTGTATGGGGGCTATATCTAAATCTGAACCGATCTTACCCAATTTTTGCATACGTGTTTCTAGTTGGATTATAAGATGTTCTGCCAAATTTAAAGAAAATCGGGTATAATATGTCGTTTCTAGAGCGGAAAATGTCAAATCGGGAGCGACATTTGTATGGGGGCTATATCTAAATCTGAACCGATCTTACCCAATTTTTGCACAGGTGTTTCTAGTTAGATTATAAGATGCTGTGCCAAATTTAAAGAAAATCGGGTACTATATGTGCTTTATAGGGCGGAAAAAGTCAAATCGGGATCGACATTTGTATGGGGGCTATATCTAAATCTGAACCGATCTTACCCAATTTTTGCATAGGTGTTTCTAGTTGGATTATAAGATGTTGTGCCAAATTTAAAGAAAATCGGGTACTATATGTGCTTTATAGGGCGGAAAAAGTCAAATCGGGATGGACATTTGTATGGGGGCTATATCTAAATCTGAACCGATTTCCTCCAAATTCAATACCGATGGTCATTGGCCAGAAAAAATAACTTCTGCTAAGTTTCATGACAATCGGACAACAATTGCGACCTGTAGAGTGCGAACAAGCTTAGATGGACAGCAGACGGACAGACAGACATCGTTAAATCGACTCAGCTGGTGATTCTAAGCCGATCGGTATACTTAAAGGTGGGTCTAGCTCGATTATTTCTTGGTGTTACAAACATTTGGGGCGAAACTAACTTATAATACCCTAGCCCACGAAGTGGTGTAGGGTATAGAAATCTAAATAGTTATAAATCTCTTATATGACATGTATATCGCTATAAATGTAATAAAATGTTTTTTATGAATTCCTACCAAAAAACATTACAAAAAACCCAATTTTAATCGGAAAATAAAATTCACCTTTCATGTGTTTTAGAACCCTTTAACGCTTAAGTGGGTATTTAAATACCCATGTCATAAAATCGTACCTGTAGCCCAGACGAGTGGCCTTATCTCAGTGATTTTTTTTGTAAGATAGGGGACATCTAGGGCTATAAGGCATCAACAAGTTTTTTGCTAAGTCTGCTCCACAAAATTTTTAGAGCCACTTATGTTAATTTTTTTTTGTCTTTTTAAAATTAAGGATTTTTGACCCGTCAATTCCCCCCAAGATATGACCCTATATGAACACAAACATTTTTTTTAATTAGTTCCATCCTTTCTTTATCTGTTAGTAAACTCGGATTTGCGATACCTCTCACACGACTCTAGGTAGAATTTTTCTAATGTAGCTCTATTTTTGGGTAGTTTTCTACCCATTCGTCGGCTACAGCCAGAATCATGAAATTTGGTTAGAGAAAATCGACAGCCTCTCTGACCGGCCAAACTTAACACCGTTTTAACTTGTGATAATATAAAAAGTGACATATTAACAACAAATTCGCGCCGAAGAAAACGCTTCTTACCGAATTACTTTTCTACCGAATTTCTTTACTTAGTTAATTTAAAGCTACTTAAACTACATTTTCTGAGAACATTGACTAAGTAAAACCAACAACCAAAAACGGTTAACAAAATAAATCGTATACTATACTTAAAAGTCGATAATATTTTTGAGTTCAGTGCATTATAATTCATTTGGAAATGAAGTTTCATTGTATTCTAACAACTCCTTATAGTTTTTGTCCACTGCTTGTATGGGGACAGAGTACGTCCCCATGACGTCTTGGTGTGTTCAATGCTTTACTAGTGTACCTTTATTTTTACACCCTCCACCTCCAGGATGGGGGTATACTAACTTTGTCATTCCGTTTGTAACACCTTGAAATATCGACATGAGACCCTATAAAATATATATATTCTTGGTCGTCATAAAATTCTAAGACGATCTAGCCATGTCCGACCGTCTGTTGAAAGCAAGCTAGCATCAAAACAAAAGGAGCTAGAACGTTCAAATTTTCCATAAATGCGGCTTATAGTCGTAGATCGGCTGGGATTGAAATAGGGCGAAATCGGCCCAAAGGGAAAAATTTTTCCCTCACAAGGACTAAACATACCCATAATAATTCCTAATATTTTAGCGCATTCCCCTTATAGCAAAAACGTGCGCCATAAAGTGATTCTTATTTGTAGGGTGTGAAATGGGACAAAAAAGGGATAAAAATGGTTCATATTAAACGACAACGGCTAGAAACACGAAATTCGGTGTGTACATTCCTCTAATAGAGTAGATACATAATATAAAGGTATTTTTTCCAAATTCGTACTTTTAAGTGGTAAATGGGAATAGAGGGAAAAAAATGGTACCAACCAAACGGCTGTAGCTAGAATAATGAAATTCGGTGTATACATTGCACTGATTGCATATACAAGTAAAATACACAGATTTTTTAAAATTCGTACTTTTTGGGGTTAAAATGAAAAAAGGGGGATAAAAATAGTACCAATCAAATGACCGCAGCTAGAGTCATGTAATTCGGAGTATACATTCCTCTGACTGCGTAGACACGGAAAATAAACAGATTTTTCGAAATTCGTACTTTCAAGGGATACAATGGTACAGAGGGATAAAAATAGTACCAACTAAACGACTACAGCTAGAATGATGAAATTCTAATTTCGTAGAAACGTCAAGGGGGTAAAAATGGTACCAACCGAATGGGCGCAGCTGGAATCATAGAATTTGGTGTATACATTCCTCTGACTGAATAGACACGCAAAATAAAAAGTTTTTTCCAAATTCGTACTTTTTACTTTTACGGCAAAAATTGGTTGAATCATGAAGTTAGGATATTTTGCACTATGTACGTCTGATAATGGATTTTCACAATTTGTACTTTTGGAATTAAAATAGAATGAAAATACAACCAACTGTAGCACCCACTATGCACCAATATTTACGGTTTTTAAGCATTTTGAAAATATAAATATAAGAACATTTATTTTTTGAATTGACGTATTGGCCTTGCCTCATAAGCGTTGTTTCAAATAATTAAAATATTATATTTATTTATAAAATTATTTTTTCACTATTTGTATTTGTTTTGATTTGGGTATATTAAAAAATTTATATTTTCCTGTAATATTACTGCACTTCTACGAAAATCGACATCGTCTGTGGAATGCAATAGATGGTGGAGGGTATACAAAGTTCGGCCGAACTTAACGCCGTTTTTAATTGTTTTTCTTCTAGGCTATTCGATTTCGAATCATTTTCGTATTAGTTTACTTGTGGGGTTATTATCACAGAGAAAGAGGAATATATTGCAAATATTTTTGTTCAGAAACAAAATCTGATCATTAAGTGATCGTAACGTTTTCAAAAAAGCCCCTGGCTATGAGAGATTTTCAGATATCATCATACCAATATCTCCATCATAAATTCTTCTCCGTATCAATTATCCACCGGAAATTGTTGTCATTCTTGCATGTGAACATGAACACACACACACAACTTGCAAACTCACACGCAACTGCATACATACATTCGCCAAATTTCGATATTAAAATAAATTGTCACAATTTTCGATTTTTTTTCATTCGTTTTGTATTTCTTCCTCTCTTTTTTCATTTCTACTGAAATGCAATTTAAAATTGTTAAAAAGACAATAAAATATGTATGTGATGGACTTGGTCGATAAAGGAAGAATGTCATGGGGAAAAACATCAACAACGAACAGTTCTGTCAATACGAAAGAAGGAATGTCAAACAATTGTTTGACATACAAGTTGTTACCTTTTGATGTATAACGGCCATCACATCTCCAGCAACAAAAGGCTGGAACAATGAAATGTGGAACCATTGCTGGGGGGATACAAAAAATTTACCGAAAATTGGAAAGATGTATGTATGTTTGTTGGTATGTCCAAACAAAAAAATTCTGGTACGTATTTTTACGGATTTTCATAACACACAGAGAATCGATGAATGACCGTAAGATTACTGTTGGGTGGACGACAACGAATTTGTTGTTCCCCCTTTTTCATGATAAAGACTATATGAGTTGCGACAACACGGACAACTGCGATGGCGGTATATTTAGACAGTTAAGGAAATGCTAAAGTCGGGCGGCGCCGACTATATGATACCCTACTTCCTATTATAAGTGGGCAAATACCCACTAAGTCCACTTTTACAGTAAGTATTCCTATGTGATATAAACTATGATCTAGCGATAAAAAAAAATCGGAAATATAACATGATCTGGAAAATTTGATGAAAATCCCATGACTGATGTGGGATCTGGAGCGGTAATGGTGTGAATTGGCGGCGTTTTGTATGGGGGCTATACCAAAACATGGAGCTATCTAGATCACATTCACTGTAGGTGTTTCTACATAAAATATAAGTAAATAACTAAAGTGTTTCAAACATTAGGCGTGAAACTAAATATACAAAGTTGATCTGTATAGTTGTCACATTCATTATAAAGTATATTTTAGATATTTCGTCATAGATAGTCTCTACTATAGGCAGAATGATTTGGATCACAAGTTTGAGGTCTGAAAGCGAAATGTCGAGGATCCTTAGGCGATAACATTGTTTTAGTTTCCACACCCCTAATTCGCCAAGATTTGTAATATTTGGTTTAGGAATACCTATCATCAGAACCACTTTTAAATTTTGGCAGTCAGTTCGTGTCTGAAAACCGCAATCCAACTTTAGAACGAGAAGGATGCTTTATAGTGCCCTTCATAGCTTTTGAAAATATTGTATTTATAGATAGAAATATGTACAAGCGTGTGTATTTGTTCAATCTTAAAGAAAATCTTAATGCCAGAAGTGATAATAAGGATCTTCAAAGAAATGGTATTAATGGTATTTTAAAACGAAATATTTTTTATAATTTTTACAGTGGTTCCAACTTCAAAATTCCAGTTTGTATATATTCTAACAAAAAGCCTTTACTTATAACATTGAAAAGTAGTATGCCATGATTTCTGTGTCAACTTTTTTGATGCGAAATTCAGAATTTTCTGAAAAATTGGTTTGTAACCTTCATTTGTGTATACTATTTGTGAAATTCGCGTACGTAATAACTTATGTTTTGGGTGTACCCAAAAATAGCCTTTTAAATAGAAATATAAAAAACAACAAAACATCCAACATTGATTGGAGTAAAACTATGAGAGCAGGAGGGAAAGAGGTTGTGTCTAGTACAATGGTCCAAGAAAGTACTATTAATATTAAGATTCTGTTTTTTGCAATTATAAAAAACGGATATTTCCTAATTAGTAAAAAAGAGGACATTGCCCGCCCATTTTTTTCAAATATCAGATATAATGGGACATATCAAAATGCAAAATTGCAGAACTTAATGATGATAAATAAAAAAGTTGTAGTTATTATTAAAAAAAAAAAAACAAAAAAAAAATTTCACATATTAAAATTTCGAATTTCGTTTTAGTTTTTTCGTTTGTATTTTTTTTTTTGGTCTATAATCAATATTTGATTTGAACTGGGATATTGTCCTGGCTCAAGACCATTTTCCGAATTTTATTATGGTAAATAAAAATGTTATAGGGTTTTGGCCTTAAGTTACCACTGCGGATTAACTTAAATATTTCACTTCGACTTCTCTTGATTATACAGATGCATTTTTATATATTTGGCGTGATTTAAACTAGCGGATTTTAAGCTTAGCAGTATTTATTCGATAAATTTTGCTGATTAAGGAATTTTCAAAAAATGTTTTTGATTGCAAACAAGAGCTAACTAATATATACACTAGGATGGGTTGATTTTGTTTTTTTTTTTAAATCGTATAGCAAAAACGTAAACTACATAAAATTCAAAGAAAATTCTCCGAAGATACCATGTATCTAGAATAAAATCCTAATCCGCGCCTCTCGACTTGAAAATTTTTATGCCCGCCTTTGCCAAAAAAAGTAAATGTGAGAAATATAGCTTTTTTCAAAAAGATATCGAATTTTCTGAATAAAATTGTTTAGTAAGGTAGTTCTTTTGCACTTTATATTTTTTCTACACTCAATTTTTATTTTCATAAAAAAACCAAGTAAGGAAGGTTAAAGTCGGGCGTGGCCGACTATGTGATACCCCACACCTAATCATTATACCCTGTGGTGTAGAGTATAAAAAGGTCGATACATTTGAAGCTGGTAATATTCGATACAGCTATAAGAGAAGAATATACTACAAATTTCATACTTCTATCTGTATTTGTAAGAAAATTTGAGCACAAACTTTGAATGGTAGCTATATATAAATCTGAACCGATCCATTTTTTGAATAGGTTTTCTAGTTGAAATATAAGACGCTTTCCCAAATTTGATGGAAATCTATTTAACAGATTTCCACGAGGTTTCTAGAGCGGAAAGAATTAAATCGGGGGAGTCATTTGTATGGGAGCTGTATATAAATCTGAACCGATGTGAACCACTTTCGCCATGGATGTATCTATTTGTAATATTTGCTGCTGTGCCAAACTTTGATTTCTTTTAGAAGAAAATCGGTTCCAATAATCCTCCTATCAGAAAATCCTATAAATTTTGTGATTGGCCCCTAATGTCAGTTCTGTTTTGACATTTGTGTAGTAAACACATGCGAAATACACGTTAATAAACAATGTTACGCTACACTGCTCCAGAACTCGGAAAATTGGTGACTATTTCTTTGACCAATAATCGGTCGGTGACTTTGGCACAACGTGAATTTCGTCGTATGGGCCGATCTGGCCCAATTTTCCAAGGACTGTTTCTATTTGAAATATAAGTTGTTTTGCCAAATTAGAAGAAAATCTATTCAAATATGCTATTTCTAGAGCGGAAATAATCAATTCAGTGTCAATATTTGTATTGAAGCTATATATATATATATCTGAACCGATGTGGCCCATTTTTACCAGAGTTGTTTCTAGTTGAAATATGAGTTGTTTTGCAAAATTTTAAGAAAATCTATTAAAATATGCGGTTTATAGAGCAGAGAGAGTAAAATCGAAGGAGACATTTGTATGGGAGCTATATATAAATCTGAAGCAATATATAAATCTGAACCGATCTGGCCCATTTAAACCAGAGTTGTTTCTAGTGAAACTATATGGCGTTTTGCCAAATTGGAAGAAAATCTGTTGAAATGTGTGGTTTCTAGAGCGGAAAGAGAGGAAAATTTGTATGGGAGCTATATCTAAATCTGAACCGATTTACTTCAAATTAAATATGGTCCTTTCTCGATGTGCAAAAATCATTTGTGTCAATTTTCGTTACAATCGGATAATAATTGCGACCTGTATCGTGATTACAAGAATAGATGGACGGAAGGACGGACGGACGGACATACAGATAGACTGAAGTACATGGCTAAATCGATTCAAAAAGTGTCGATCAGTAAAATAAACGATCGGGACCGACATCTTTATGGGGCCTATATCTAAATCTGAACTGATGTCCTTTAATTGGGTCTATATCGCTTCAATTTGGGTGTTACAAATAAATACTCTCGTGGAGTCTATACAAATTAGATAGGAGAACTACATGTCCAGAATCTACATGAAATGGACATACTGTCTGTTGCTTCGAAAATTATTCTTCCTGCAGAGGTTTGGTCTGGAGGTATTACTGGAGAAAAGGGTGTTAGTGCATCCTTTCTTGTTTGTTTGATCTAGTTTTCGATATTTCCATTTCACAGCTATTATTTTTGATAGAAGCTTCGGTTTAAGTTTAAATATTCAAAGCTTAAATATTCAAAATCAATAATTGATTCAGACAAAAAATATTGACTACTATAGCGTACAAATACAAACCATATGAAGAAAAAAGTATCATCAACATTGTTGAGAGTGCAACAAAACAATTTAAACAAGTTGCTTAATGTTCACAACCCAAAATGAATGACAGCTAAATGTCAAACTACTGAATGTCACCAGTCATTGTCATTCTCAAACTCATCATCATTATGACCATCGAATTGGTCGCAATGGCAACATTGCCGCATGATGGTGGCGAACAAGATGATCATTAACAGAGGCTCTTCTTCTTGGCCACCATCAGCACATATACTCGTGCAGTGAGTCAGTCAGTCCAGCCAGTCCAGTCCGTCAGTCTTCACATGTCATTATTGAATATTTTTGGAAAGCTGTCACTATGGTATTATAATTTTCGTTTTGTTTGCAATTTATGTGCACCATCATGTTGCATATAAATCTTCGGCAACCATTTTTGTTGCAAATTATGGAAGTTTACAACCGGCAGACTACCACCACTACACAACAACTACTGCTCGTACAACATGTGAAGGTTAAAGTAAAATATGCCGCACCGCCGCATTCACAAACAAAGACAATCGCATAATGAGATGAGCTCTTCTCCTTGTGTTTTTTTGCTGTAAACTTCCTTCGTTTGATTATCCAACCAACCATGTAGCCATCCATCCATCCATCTAGCCATCCAATCATGCATGTAGTCATCCATCCATCCATCCGTCCAAAAAGAGAGGAGGCATTCAATGTGTATGTCCCTACGCTGTTGAAGGATTAAATCCCCTCAAAACATAATAAACGACCGCTCAATTTACATACAATGACCATCATCATCAACATCAACATGAATGTCATGTGTCTCTTTTGATGACTGAAGGGAGACCCATCAACCCGAGTACGAGTACGAATATGTTTGGACGTCTGTCCATCTATATCCAGCCAGCAATGCATCGAATCGTCCAGTCAGTCAGCCAGCCCCATTCATCTGTCGTCCGTCGTCTATCTATCTTCTTATGCATACCTCCGAAAGAAGTTTGTTTGAGCGCTGCGATGGTGGCAGCTACTGGATCTACGCATAATGCGAGTGTAGTTGGGGGACACTTGATCTCTTGACGTTTTGAATGTTTTGCGTAAACATTCTGTAGCAACATCAACAGCAAAGCACCACCAGTAGCACCAGCAGCAGAAACAAAAGCACAAGCCGCATCCCCCAATAGCCAGGCAAGCCAACCCAAAAACCGTCACTCTGTCAGTCTGGCTGGTTGGCTGGCTGGCTGGCAGTCATCAGTTGGCAACTGTGGCCTTTCCCTGGACTTGAGTGACGCTGCTGTCGAAGAGCTTTGGAAGAGTAGCATAGCACAGTGTCCACTTGAAAATGAGTATCTGCTGCTTGTCACCGTCCGTTGTCGTAGTTGTTGTTGCTGTTGCTGCTGCTGCTCGTTTTTCGTGGATTGACACAAAGATTGACAAGATGTCGTAGCCCGGTTGAAACCTTTGATTGACATGAGTAATCAACCAACAGAAATGTCAACATTCGAAGCCCAAAAAGAATGATGAATATCAATGTTAAGATTTAATCCAATCCGCAACATAGCCAGACACACACGCAACAGCATCGGCAACATCCGAAGTAGATTTTAAACTGAAAGTTTAACATCAGCTGCAGAAGAAGAACAACCAACAGAAGCAGCAGCAGCAGTACAAAGACCTGCCACTTAAAGTTAAGTCAATACGAACACATAAATTCAGTCGAGCAGTAAGGATTTAATATGGCAGCAGGCATAGTTGCTGCTGCTGTCGGGAGATTAAACGCATGTTGCTGCATTTACGAAAAGTCTACCAGCAAAGGTCAGATTGGATTTGTTACCCAACATAGGTCTAGGGAAATTGAGAAACAATATAACCCCCAATTAAAAGGAAGAACACCAAATAAAATCGATATGATATTTTTGAAGGTCCCCCGATTTCGTTAAGCAAGAACTTATTAATATATTATATTGACCCGAAAGAAACTAACAATTTTCACTCACTCCACTCTCAATAGGAATACAATTCAATTCAGTAAAAAAGTGAAAACGGGAAAATTTTTTGTATGTTTCCTAATCACAGGCTAATATGACCTGGTCCAACTTGTCAAATCGAGAATAATATTTGTATCGGGGCTATATCCAAACATGGAATGAAGTGACTAACTTTCACAATAAGTTTTTCCAGTTGAAGTATAACGTGTTATGCTCAATTTTAAGAAATTCTCTGAAAATACGCGGTTTCTGGGGGAACGAAATTTGTATGAGAACTATATGTAAATCAGATCCGATGTGACCCATTTTCACCATTGGTGTTCCTAGATATAAGATGTTTTGCCAATTTTGAAGAAAATCTGTTAAAATATGTAGATTCTGGAGCGGAAAATTCAAATTGGGAGCGAAATTTGTATGGGAGCTATATATAAATCTGAACCGATGTAACACATTTTTACCACAAGTGTTTCCAGTTGAAATATAAGGTGTTTTGCGAACTTAGAGGAAAATCTGTTAAAATATGTGGATTCTAAAGCGGACAAATTCAAATTGGGAACGAAAATATTTGTATATATAAATCTGAACTGATATAACACACACACTTATTGCAGGTGTTTCAAGCTGAAATATAAAGTGTTTTGCGAATTTTGAAGAAAATCTGTTAAAATATGTGGATTCTAAAGCGGACAAATTCAAATTGGGAACGAAATTTGTATGGGAGCTATATATAAATATGAACCGATCAAACACATTTTTTACCACAGGTGTTTCTAGTTGAACTATAAGATGTTTTGTTAATTTTGAAGAAAATCTGTTGAAATATGTGTTATCTAGAGTGAAAAGCGTCAAATCGGGAGTGAAATTCGTATAGGACTATATCTAAATCTGAACCTAAATCTGAACGATTTTCTTCAAATAGATGGACGGACGGACATTGCTAAATCGACTCAGAAAGTGATTCTAATCCGATAGGTATAATGAGCAATGGGTCTATCTCCCTTCCTTTTGGGTGTTACAAACAAATGCACAAAGACATAATAGACTCGTTGAGTGTATAAATATCGCATTATTTAGATCTGATTTTTTCCGCTCTAGACAACATATAACTACCCATACAAAAATCGTTCCCGATATCACTTTTTCCCCGAATTCTATTGTAATAGAGTAGAAAGTGGAGGGTATCATATAGTCGGCCCCGCCCGACTTTAGCCTTTCCTTTGTCCGTCCGTCCGTCTGCTGTCCCTCTAAACTTTGTTCGCACGATACCGGTTCCAATTGTTGTCCGATTGCCATGAAATAGCTTGAAGAAATATATTAATGGATAGGGGAGGGAGGATTATAGAAGGGGGAAGAGAAAGTGATAGCAAGGAACGTCCGGAGGGTTCATTATTGTGTCAGTCGTTGTTAGATTGCCTGGTGTTTCTACTGGAAAACCAGTTGGCCTTATCTATGAATTGATATAGGGGTTTTAAAGAAACGCTTGCTACTTCTGTCAGACTGCTAAAGAACCTGCAGTCTATGGCATGAGCATAGCAGATTTTCCAACGACTCCTCTTCTTCTTCGTCGAGGCAGCTTCTGCAGTAGTCCATAGGAGGGATTCCCATACCCTCTGCCATACGGCATATTGCGCAGTGCCCTGTAAGGACTCCCATAAGGATGCTTGTGTTTCTTTTACCGAGTGCCAGTAGTTCCTTTGTTCTACTAGGGTTGATTTTCGGCCATAACGTGTTATTTTGCAGTTATGAACGGAGTCCCATCGCATCTCTGTTTCTCGGTCTGCTATTTCGTCTATTTGATTGAGTATTTCGATGAAAGGCGTGCGTAAGTTCGTAGTACGTGGAACGTCCATCGCCTTGGAGCCATTCCGTGCACATTCGTCTGCCACTAACTCTAAGCAGTCATATACGCATCTTGATCTGATAGTCTTGGAGTTTAGAGCTGTCATACTGTCCACATATATGCTGAATTTTTATGGTTCGATGTCCCGTTCCAGAATATTTCTCGCTGCGATGTTGATGGCGTAGACTTCTGCCTGAAAGACTGTGCAAGTAATTGTCAGTCAGATGGATATTTTAAGGTTTAAAGGTTCAGAGAAGACTCCCGATCCCGTACCTGTCTCCATTTTTGAGTCATCAGTGAAGATTGAGTTTTCCTCGTCGGTCATGACCATGTTGGATGCCCATTCTTCTCTGGTGGGGATTACCAATTTGAAGTTCTTATGTAGGTGCATACTGGGTGTAAGAAAATCTGAATCTTTATATAGCCTCCCGTATGATTCGGTGGCTCCTAAAATGGAGCTATGCCCAAGCGTGTCGTTTTTCAGCATACCGAGTTCTCTGATACGCAACTGCTGCACATCTCCTTACGGAAAAAATA
The DNA here is from genome assembly GCA_947397865.1 of Polietes domitor. Taxonomy (NCBI): domain Eukaryota; kingdom Metazoa; phylum Arthropoda; class Insecta; order Diptera; family Muscidae; genus Polietes; species Polietes domitor. Next base: position 146,162,359 of record OX377619.1, read on the forward strand.
GCTAACGTTGAAGTGGACTGCTTGGGCCCTTGTTTTGATGTAGCCCCCATACAAATGTACCTCCGATTTACACTATTATTGCTCTAAAACGCACATTTAACATCTGATCATGATCAAATTTCACACATCGTGTTATATTTCAACTTAAAACACATACTATAAAAGTCAAATATATATGGGTCCATGTTATGATATAACCCCCATACACATTGGCCTCAGTTTACACTATTATCGCTCTAAAATCCACATCTTACATCGAATCGTGACAACATTTTCAGGATAATTTTATATTTGATCTAGAAGCAGCTGATATGAAAATGGACTACATGGGCGCATGTTTTGATATAGCTCCCAAAATACAAATGTACCTCCAATTTACACTATTACTGCGCTAAAATACACATTTTACATCGGATCTTGATCAAATTTCCACCATCATTTCACGGGCACCCAGTTTACACTATTATCGCTCTAAAACCCACATCTTATATCGGATTTTGTAGATCATGTTATATTTTAACTAAGAGTACCTACAGTTGTAGACCCCTTAAAATGGGCCCCAAATGTTTAGTATTACCGTTCTAGAACCCACATTTTACATCAGAAGATGATCAAATTTTGCAGTATGAAAGTCAAATATATAGGTCCACTTTTGGTAGAACCCACATACAAATGACGCCCTGTTTATACCATCACCGGTTTAGAACCTACATCATACATCAGTATGTACATGATCAAATTTTGCAGATCATGTTATATTTCACCAAGGGTGCATGCTAGTAAACTATATGGTTGCATGATTTTCTGCATCCCACAATTGTTGTTATAGTCCCTTACAATTGTCCCTCCAATTTATACTTTTACCGCTGTAAAATCTTCACATGTCATCGGGTTTTTATCAAATTTTCAGATCCAGACCATATTATACATAATCTCTGAATAACTACCGTAAAATTTTACTACAAAATTAAATGGATGAATTACAGTAAAAGTGAGACATGACGCCGTTCATATCGAGGGCTTATATTCATAAGTGGCATTTTCCCGAAAATGAGTTTTTTATGACAAACTATTCTCAGATTTGGATGTCATCTGTCATATAAATTTGGAGAAGAATTTTTTTTCTAAAGCCATTTTTTCATTTTTTTCTGATTTGGCTATCAACTCACACGTTAGTTTGTGACTGCATAAGTGGCTATGAACCTACAGACATATAAATAAAATAGTTAAAAAATGGAGCATCACAACACCGAATTCTCTACAACGATTTTGTTTAAAACATTTTTCTAGATTTAGGGCATATCGTACTATCAAATTGGCTGTAAAGTCAAAAATTGTGAAAAGTATCTTTAGAAAAACCCGTGTAACTTTTTATCATATTGAGAACACCAAAATATTTTTATGACTTATGATTGCTCACTTCATTCGGAATATTTGTGTTAGAAAGGTTTCAGAATCCTGGATAGAGAAAGTTAAAGTATAAGCAATTGCAACCGCGAATTTTGGATTTTTCAACAATTGCAGCGATTTTGTTGTTTACCATGCCCTACCGCAATATCCACTTTTTGTAAAAAATTGGAAAAAGGGATAAAAATGGTACCAATCTGACGGATGAAGCTGGAATCTTTAAATTCGCTGTGTACATTCCAGAAATCTGATTTTCTACACAACATTGCCAACATTTCATAAAAAACGTCAATTAATTTACAATAAGTCTTATTTATATATTTGAGCATTAATGGCTATGTGCTTATTTCAAAATTCATAGTGCTAAATTTTAAACGAGCAAAAGTGGCTATGAACAATAAAACCGGGAACTTTTTAATCGTAGCAATTAGTAATCCTCTCTAGATTAAACTGTAGAAGAATGATTCATAATTGCTCTTAAAATTAAGGAGAAAATCAGTTTTTTCGTAAAAAAAAATTTGTAGCATAGAAATACTATCAACCAAACTGCGGTAGCTGAAAATGCACTTCATATCCCTTAATATTTAGTTTTTTTTTTACGATTGCTGCCTTATAAAGGGTGATTTTTAAAAGATATAGGAGAGTTAAAAAAAGCACATAAAATTCAGAAAAATGGATGAAATATTTATTTGAATCGATAGTACGGTCCATATAATTTAATGTTTGAAGATTATTTCATGCAAATGTTGACCTTGACTGCGCCTCAAATGGTCCATCCGCTTAGTCCAATTTTGGCATACTCTTTCCAACATTTCGGCCGGCATCTCACGAATAAATGCTTCAATGTTGTCTTCCAATGCGTCAACTGGCTTGTCTGTATAGGCACGAGCTTTAACATAGCCCCAAAAAAAGTCTAAAGGCTTTAAATCTCACGATCTAGGTGGCCAATTGACCGGTCCCGAACGTGAAGTAAAATGTTCACCGAATTCGCCTCTCAATAAGTTCATTGTCGCGCGTGCTGTGTGACTATTTATTCTGTCTATTTACGTACCCATTGAGCCAAAAATGAGCTTCGTCGCTGAACACAATTTTTCTTTCTTTTGAACTTTCTTAACAGAGCACGCATTTCGATAATAAAATTCAATAATTTGCAAGCGTTGTTCGTTTGTAAGACGATTCATAGACCAAACTGAAGATGTTTGACAGTGACACAAAACACGAAACGTGCGTTAGCTGTTTAAACCAGTGATGCCAAAAAGATAATAGCTAAAAAATCACCCTTTATATACTTTTTGGACTGACCTGTAGTATTATTTCGATATATATAGTATAACTATATTGTTTGTCTTGTCTTCTAAGTGTGGCTTAAATTAATAGAATACAATTATTAGTTTTATTTTTTTTTATTTAAAAAATTTAACATTTTCCTGTAATATTACCGCACTTCTGTAAAATCGACAGTATCTGTGTAATGTAATCCGTGGTGGAGGGTATATAAAGTTCGGCCCGGGTGAACTTAACGCACTTTTTACTTGCTTACATTTGCATAGTAGATGAGAAAAAAACAAAAAAACTTCATCCTATAGAAAATAAAAATGAGCATGAACTACTATAGAAAATACATCGAGCATATTAACAAGACCGACATCAGCATGCTGTTTGAAATACATTAATAGCATCTACATATTTTCATATAGAACATCTGCAACAACATCAAAGTAATTTTTTGCCGAAATTCCTTCGGTTTGTTCGTTCAAATATGAAAAATCATTAAATATAGAATGACTCCGAGAGTTGTTACGAAGCGAACCATTAACTACAACTTACAACTCTTGTCTTCTTTCAAAGGCTTGTTGACCTAATGACATGTACATGGTGGCCCTACAATACATTTCACACAAGGGAATCATTAAAGCGTTGCCATTACTAAACAGCCGAAGGCTTACATTTTAATTACGGGTTTCAAAATGATTTGAAATTTTCATAATAAATAGGTAGCGCCAGGCCACGTGCTTAATCACGTTGTACGTTACGACTAGACCTCTGTGAAATTGAGACCTTCTTACCGCACCGTTCAAAACCCATATATACCCACCGAGAGATAAAAGCAACACACATCACACAGCTACACTAATTTAACATAAATTTTAAGTGATTGATAGCACTCACCGAACATGAAACTATATCTGAACATTCATTTGAATGTCTGCCAGTCCCCCTTGTTTCTGTCTGTCTGCTTTATGAAAATCCATTATAAAAATTATTGTTTTGGCGAAAGAAAAAAACAACAAACCTAAAACCAACAACAAAATCAACTAAAACTGAAAACAAATTTATTTTTTGTGTATATAAACACCCGACATTATATGCCCCACCGAAGAAAAAACCACACACACACATCAATCACAGCCACAACACGACCGACTGGCTGAATGAAATGAAAGATGTATGAGTGAATGACAGACAAGCCGACCGACAAGACAGTCGGACGGGCTGGTGGACAGACAGTTGGAGAAAAAAATATTAAGTCCAAACAAAACGATTGATTAACCACAGCGCAAAATAATATACAATTTTTGTTTTACATTTTTTGTAGCCACCTCTTTGCGTTATTGAGAGATTGATACTGATTTGTTGTATAGACCAGGTATGCATGATTTTTGTATGAATTATTGCTGTAGTACGATGTGACATTTGGCCTCGATTATGGTTTTGCCTACCGTTTTTATTTCACTTATTTCATGATGTGTCCATGGAACGATGCGATCCACTTTCACTGGAGATCTTACTATTTAAAAGGTCGCATGATGGGCTTCTAGAGCGATAAACGTTGAAAACCAAAATCAAACATGCAACGATAAGGTCCCTAGTAACACCAGCTTTTTGGGCGTTAGAAACAAATCCAGCAATGGCAATACATTTAAACCTATTTATATCCTCCTCCTTGGGATGGAATGTATATATATTTTGTCATTCCTTTTGCAAAACCTAGAAATATTCTTCGGAAAAAATAATTTTTAAAATAAATATAATATTTTTATGATTCTAGCTGCGTCCATCTGGTTAGCAACATTTTTATCACCTTTTTGCACTTTACCCCCTTAAGAGTACAACATTCTAAAATCTCTTTATTTTACATGTCTACGAATTTTATCATTCTAGTAAGTCGTTTAGTTGGTACTATTTTTATCCCTCTGTACCCATTGTATCCCTGAAAGTACGAATTTGGAAAAAATCAGCATATTCCGAATTTCATGACTCTAGCTGCGGTCATTTGGTTGGTACTATTTCTATCCCTCTTTTCCATTTTAACCCCAAAAAGTACGACATTCCAAAAATCCGGATTGGTTTATTAGAGTGATGTACACAACTATTTTTATCCCTCTATTCCCATTGTATACCTTAAAAGTACGAATTTGGAAAAAATACTTTTATAAATATTATGTATATACTCAATTAGATAAATATACACACCTAATTTCGTTTTTCTAGCTGTTGTCGTTTGATATGTACCATTTTTATCTCATTTTGCCCCTTTGGTGCATATTTTTGTTAAATGTGGAATGCGCATACCCAATAGCATGTAAGTACGAGCAGACATATTGAAAAAATATGCTTAAATAGTCCATAATATTAGGGGTTATTAAGGGTATTTTTAGTCCTTGTGAGGGAAATTTTTTTACCTTTGGGCCGATTTCGCCCAGTTTCAATTCCAACCGATGTACGGCTATAAGACGTCCTAGCTCCTTTCGTTTAGATGCTGGCGAGCTCTCAACAGACGGACGGCCACCGGCGGACATGTCTAGATCGTCTTAGAATTTTATTTTATATATACTGTATAGGGTCGCAGGTCGATATTTCAAGGTGTTACAAACGGAATGACAAAGTTAGTAACCCCCCTCCTGGAGGGGGAGGGTATAAAAATTTGAGTTTTTAAGCATTTTTATAAAAATTTCAGCATTGTATAAACATTTGGTACATACATAATTTATATAGCGTAAACGCGTATAAAATCAAGTAAGTTTCAGTCGGGTAAACCTACTTACGTATATAGGGTGGGCCATTTAAAACTTTAAATTAGAATTGGCTACAAAAAAGTACTGGTTATTTTTTTATTTCTGGTTTTATTGGAAAGGTTAAACTTAGTCATTTAATAATGGAGCACAATATCATTCATATGACTACCACGACTGGCTCGGTAGTACCTCATCCGATCAACCCAATTTTTCAGTACATACCGAAATCCACACCAAACAGTGACTCGTTGTGGATGCATTGGCTTCTCAATAGTTACGTGTGGGTTCTCTGAACCCATATGCGGCAATTTTGCTTATTGACATAGCCATCGAGATGAAAATAAGCTTTATAAAGGCTGAACTGAAGGTCGATCTCTTCTCAAAAATTTTCCTCGTAAAGTTCTTACAGTTTTCGTTAAAGACTCACTACTTTGGAAGTAAGTTTTTAATATTTCCCAATTTTGTTCGAGCGTATCAAATTTTTACCATGTTTATCCTTTTTTGTCCCAATGACAACAGCAGTATTCACGAGTCCTTTTGGTTTTTATATTCATCCAATTGGATTGACTAGCAAAACAAATTGATATTTCCAAATTCGTACTTTTAAGGGGGAAATGGGAAAGGAAGGATACAAATGGCACGGCAATACAGCTGAAGTTAACATCATGAAGTTCTTAAGAAATCCGTACTATTAGAAAAGAACGGGATAAAAATAGTACCATTCAACCGGTTGCAGCAACAATTATGTAATTCGGTATATACGTCGTTCTGATTGCGTAGATTTTTCGATATTTTCGATTCAAAATGGGAAAATAGATAAAATTGGTATCTACCAAATGACTGCTTGCAGAATTATAAAATTAGGTTTGTGCATTCTTGTTAATGAATTTTTCTAATTTATAATTTTAAGAGGGAAATAAGGCGAAAGGGAATAGAAATGGAACCCCTCCGAAATTTTCCAGCAATTTTGTTTTGCAGAACATTTTAATACTTAAATGACTTTTCTTGATTTTAAAAGTAAACCAGTAAGGAAAGGCTAAAGTCGGGCGGGGCCGACTATATGATACACTCCACTTTCTATCAGAATACAATTCAATTCGGAAAAAAGTGAAGACGGGAAGAATTTTTGTATGTTTCCTAATCATAGGCTAATATGTCCTGGTTCAATTTGTCAAATCGAAAAGAATATTTGTATCACGGCTATATCCAAACATGTAATGAAGTGACCCATTTCACAATAGGTTCTTCCAGTTCTCAATTTTAAGTAATTCGATGAAAATACGTGGTTTCTGGGGCGGAAAAATCAAGTCGGAGCGAAATTTGTATAGGAGCTATATATATATCTGAACCGATCTGACTCATTTTCATCCTGGGTGTTTCTCATGCAAATATAAGATATTTTGCCAAATTTGAAGAAAATATGTGGTTTCTGGAGCGGAAAACTCAAATCGGGAGTGAAATTCGTATGGGGGCTATATCTAAATCTGAACCGATCTGGCTCATTTTTACCGTGGGTGTTTCTAGTAGAAATATAAGATGTTTTGCCAAGTTTGAAGGAGATCTGTTAAAATATGTGGGTTCTACAGCAGAAAAAGTCAAATCGGGAGTGAAATTCGTATGGGGGCTATATCTAAATCTGAACCGATCTAGCTCATTTTCACCGTGGGTGTTTCTAGTTGAAATATAAGATGTTTTGCCAATTTTGAAGAACATCTGTTAAAACATGTGGTTTCTACAGCAGTGAAATCGGGAGTGAAATTCGTATGGGGGCTATATCTAAATCTGAACCGATCTAGCTCATTTTCACCGTGGGTGTTTCTAGTTGAAATATAAGATGTTTTGCTAATTTTGAAGCACATCTGTTAAAATATGTGGTTTCTACAGCAGAAAAAGTCAAATCGGGAGTGAAATTCGTATGGGGGCTATATCTAAATCTGAACCGATCTGACCAATTTTCACCATAGGTGTTTCTAGTTGAAATGTAAGATGTTTTGCCAAGTTTGACGAAAATCTGTTTTAATATGTGGTACCTAGCGTGAAAAGAGTCAAATCGGGAGTGAAATTCGTATGGGGGCTATATCCAAATCTGAACCGATTTTCTTCAAATTAAATAGCGTTCGTCCTTATCCCGAAAAACTTTGTTGTGCTAAGTTTTATTTGGTTCTGGCTACAATTGCGACCTGTACTTTGATTACACGAATAGATGGACAGACGGACGGACGGACATCGTTAAATCGATTCAAAAAGTGATTCTATGTCGATCGGTATAATTAACAATGGATCTATCTCGCTTCCTTTTGGGTGTTACAAACAAATGCACAAAGACATAATACTCTCGTGGAGTGTATAAAAAGGTCAAATTGACCCATAAAGAGAGGAGCAAGAGGGTGAAGATATTCTGCAAAACTGGTCCTTATAAAATTCCACAATATAGTTCTGACATAGGTTTCTCAGACACAAACTAACAACATTTTCACTTACTATAATGACCTTTCGAGCAAAAAAAAAAAACTTTGACCCACTGTAAAAAGAAACTTAGACCAGCTGGACTATAAGTGTATTCTGCATAAATGGTCTACTCAGCATACCTTTACAGAATTATATGGTCGCTATTCTGTCCCAATCAAAAAGTCTTAATATGTTGCCAATGTTTTAATTTTTTCAAAACTCGCTCAACGACAACTTAAATTAAATATTGATTCTCTCCTTAGACATCCTTTTCAAGCCTCTTTCGTTGATGTCGAAAGCGCTGAAGAGATTAGACAAAAATTGTTCATTTACTTCTGCAAGAGTAAGCTTAAATTTTAGGATAGCATCTTCAACATATCCAGACTTATGTGAGCTATATTCGTCATCATCATCTGCATCTCCAGTTCTTTCATCATTTGCTAGTTGGTCTTCCTTTTCTTTTCGAAAATTACAAGCCCACTGGTGCTTGGTGTTCAAAATGCCCACAGACAGAAAGGACTGATTCTGGAAAAAATAGTTTGATCAGCGACACGATTAACATTCACAATGTTTAACACGATATAATTTCAATGTTCTCTATTTTTTTTTTTTAAATTTCGTGCAATTTCATTTTTTTGGGGACATCTTGAAGGATTGGATTTACTTACCCTTCATAAGTTTCTTCTAGAGAAACATTGGGGATAACAAATAATGGGGGTTGCTCATACTCCTGCGTAGTTAAGAGCGCTTTTCTTTCCATTACCAACACATACAAATTAATCAAACCGATCATTAATTGAACAACACAAAATGTAAAGGCTTTAAATAGATTGCATCAAAATTAGTCAAGTATTTTCCACAATTGTCACAATAAATCTATAAATATAATTGTCACAATAAATCTATAAGGGCTAGTATCCTTCAAAAATATATGCCCTGTTGTAAATCAGACCAGCAAAATAACAAGCAATAAAAGCTAAAGTTCGGCGGTGTCTAACAATATCCAGGCGTTTGCCTGTTGAACACTCCGAAAAAAGTGAACCCTCATATTTCTTCATATTAAGTTCAAAACTTTCCTGGAAAGTACGACATACTATGAACGTGATTCTAGTTCAATTTTCCTTAAAGTAAATATATACTCAAACTAAGGAAAATTGCAGCAAATTTTTCCTCAAACAAAGTAAATTTTTCCTAAAACCAAGAAAATTTTAACTAAATCTGAGTAAATTGTTAGTATATATTTCTAAAGCAAGTAAATATTTACTCAATCAAAGGAAAATTTTCTGATTTATTCCTCAAAACAAGTTAAGTTAAAGTGAACTTGAAATTTGAATTTGCTTCAGAGTATACAAAACAAATACGACAAATGACAACAGGAAATATTTCTCAACAGTTTCATGACACCCCTGCCATAAACAGTTGATCTATTATTCCATGATTGCTGCGAAGGCAAGATAGGCGCCATCGCACTGGCTGCTTAAATAATACTTGAATTACACAGTGCAACAGGAGAAAATATAACCATATACGGACACCACTACGTGATAAAAGGCCAGTTTTGCCCAAAGTCATGCAACCCAAAGATTTGGGGCATCGGTGTCATTTTTGCAAAAAGTGATCATTTTCTCAGGCTCATATCTTGCAAACCGTTTGGAATTTTTTCATAAAGAACAAAAATTGCGAACATTTAATATCAAAAAAATGCATCTTAAGGTCAAAATCGCAAAAAACTTAAAAAAATCGATTTTTAACCCTTTTCCCCTGTTCAGATCCATAGTTAGCAAATCGTTCAAAATTCAGGAAAACCATTAGCTACAACAAGTAAAAAGGGCGTTAAGTTCGGCAATGTCGAACTCGTACATAGTGCAAAATAACTTAACTTCATGATTCAACCATTTTTTGTCGTAAAAAGTACGAATTTGGAAAAATCGTTTTATTTTGCATGTCTATGCAGTATGTATACAACGCATTCCATAATTCTTGCTGTGGTCATTTGAATTCTACCATTTTTATCCCCTTTTTCCGATTTTACCCCCTTAAGAGTAAGACTTTCTAAAATCTCTTTATTTTACGTGTCTACGCAATTAGAGGGATGTACACATCGAATTTCATCATTCTAGCTGTGGCCGTTTAGTTGGTACTATTTTTCCATTATAACCCCAAAAGTACGAATACGAAAATCCGTTTATTTTACGTGTGTATTTTACGCAACTAGAGGGAAGTACACACCGAATTTCGTCATTCTATCTCTAGTCATTTAGTTGGTACTTTTTTTATCCCTCTGTACGAAAGTTTGAATTTGGAAAGAACATTTTATTCTTCGTGTCTACGCAGTCAGAGGAATGTATATTCCGAATTTTATAACTCCAATTGCGGTCATTTGGTTGGTACTAATTTTATCCTCTTTTTCCCATTTGAACCCCAAAAAGTACGCATTTCGAAAAATTCTTCCATTTTACGTGTCTTCGGAATCAGAGAAATGTATACACCGAATATCATTATTCTAGGTGCAGCCGTTTGGTTGGTACCATTTTTATCCCTCTATTCCCATTTTATCCCTTAATAGTACGAATTTGGAAAAAATAATTTCATATTATGTATCTACTCAATTAGAGGAATGTACACACTGAATTTCGTGTTTCTAGCTGTTGTCGTTCGATAGGTACCATTTTTATCCCTTTTTGTTCTATTTCACCCTCTACGAAAAAAAAATTTGGACCTCCTAGCTCCTTTCGTTTAGATGTTAGCGTGATTTCAACAGACGAACAGCCAGACGTACGCACATGGCTAGATCGTCTTAGAATTTTATGACTGTCAACAATATATGCAGTTTATAACGTCTCACGTCGATATTTCAAGGTGTTACAAACGGAATGACAAAGTTAGTTAACTCCCATCCTGGAAGTGGAGGGTTTAAAAATGTACCTAAGATCTAAATAAACAACTCACTAGAACATATGAACTTCCTAGGAATTATTCTTAACACCGTTTAGGTAGGAAAAATATATCATGCAGGACTGTTTCTGTTAATGGTCAGTCTGACTACAGTGCGTATGAGTGATATTATCATTAATCAACAGCACGTATACGCTACCTATAGACACTACTGCCTTAAAGATGTGTTCAAAGACATTTGCGATTTTAACCTTGACGATGAAGATTTTTTGATACAACTTTGCCTCAGAGAGTAAATCAAAATTCCAAACGGATTAACACAGTGCTATTTAAGAAATAAGTCTCGCTAAACGAACGACAAATGTTCTTAGATAATTATTCAATAATTTTCGAAATACATTGAACTGAGTTTTTTATACGTTCAAAAATACTTAAAGGTATGAAGAACATGTTTGTCGAGTTCTTATTAACATATTAAAATTGTCTCCATACAAAAAATTCCTTATGTTTTGCACTTAAAACCATGGAAATTTGTTTCCATACAAATAAGGATTTACTCCATTGTATGAATTATTTATTAGATCCAAAGAAATGGTTTTAAGTAAATTTACTATCATATTTCTACTAAATGAACTATTTACTGTGACATTGAAACAGGGAAACTTTGCTCATACTTAGTCAATTTTCCAACTTTTAAATGAAATTGTTGAACTAAATTGGGTTATGGATTTTACTGAGTGAAGTTGTTTGAGGTAAGTTGCGTTAAACGAGTTCACACCGGCTTTCCTTACTGCTTTTTAACACATTTACAAATTTACATTCCGCGCAAACACGAAATTGTTCGCTGGGTATGTGCCACAAATTTTGGAGATTGGTCATATGTGTTGGCCACGATGATGTGTTTAAGTTTTAACGCCGCAATATGCGTTATACCACCCATCAACACGGCATTAGCTTTATGCGGTTAAGTGTGTACGTAGCTACATGATTGTGTATGTGTGCGTGTATTTATGTATGTCTAACGGTGGGGCACATGAACATGGACATTCAGACGTCGGCCGCCAACAGGCCCCCGGTTGGGTCGGTTTGTTTATCAAATCAAAGAATTTAATGCCAAAAAAATCACTTCGAAAAACATTTTGATGGATTCCGTTATGAAGCAAGACAAGCAGCAACCATAAATAACACACAAAAAAGCGTATTACATGGAATTTTTATAAACTCGAAAAGCCTGTGGTGGCAGACATTGGCGGACGCGACTACAAAGAAGACCCCCAACCCCAGGCCATTTCCTTAGAGGTGGCCACCCCACGGTTTTGACCATCCCTCCTGGGTGGGTGATGAAAGGGGGAGTATGTCCGCATGTATAAAGACATTGTCGGTGATTTGACGCCACATTTTTAAACTGTTTCTTTTCTTTGGAGGGGCCAAATAGTCATAGTGTTTAGTCTTTAACGCCGCCGCCGCCGCCGTCCTCATCGTCGTTGTCGCGCCACCAACCGCCATCCATCTCTGGGTCTCAAGACTGACCACCAAATGTCTGGGTTCCCTTTGTTTGTTGTTTGATCGGCGGGAAAAGAAAAACCATCACTAACGCTTACCCATCATTCAACGATATCAAAGTCATGACTGACGATGGCGGTAACGTACAAAACAAAAAATTGTATTAATGTGTAGTTGTAAGCTCCCCGCCGGCTAGAACAGCCAGCCGTCGTACAGTGATCAACATGTTGTAGAACGCGTCAAAAATCCATATTTTTACCGTCACCGAATTAGACATGCAGAATGGATGAATGTAGATACACAAGTATCCTATGGAACTTACATCATCATCATTAGGCTAGTTCACTGAAAAGAGTGGACTCAAAGCTAACATTATTTCTTAGCTCTGGGTTTTAACACAAAGACTTTAATGACACACTTTCCTTCTTTGCTTTTTAGTAATAGATTTTCATGAATTAACATTTTATCACAAAAATCCAAATTCGTTCGTTATATGCATCACATTTGGCCTTACAAATTATTTTTATATGAAGTGAAAAATATGGGCTATTTTTCTTTAAGTCGAAATAACTTAGTCCAAAATGTCAACATATTTTTTTTGTAAATTTGCTTTAATACAAGCATTATTATATTATGATAACAATTTGAAAGAATATTTTTTATTTTGAGTGAAATATTAACTCGTTAGTAACGTTTTTTTATCCCAGCTTGTTATGCAGACTGAAAGAAAACAAGGCTAAATTCGGGCTTAGCCGACTTTATGATACCCTCAACGCTCAATCCCAATATAACACAACATAATGCCAATTTGAACCAACACAAGTAAAACAGTCGTTAAGTTCGGCCGGGCCGAACTTTTTATACCCTCCACCATGGATTAATTGGCAAAATTACACGCCAACTTCTATAAAAAAATTATTATTTTGTTTTAATAGTGGTTTATTATAGTATGTACATATTTATATCTGATATGTTTTCAACCGCCGCTGTTATTTCTGTATTGGCGTATGTCATATTGGCCGAAAATGTATGTGTAGGCGGTTGAGGTACCGGAACACCTTCACAGCGCACTTCTGGTAAAATGACATTATTTGTTGCTTCGTATGTCATTATCGCGTAGTGCCTTTGGCTTCGACCAAATTTGTAATTTACGCAGAAATAGCATGTATCTGATTTGTGATCTTCAGGTTCAATCCATGTAATAGGCGCAGAAAATGGTAGCGCCTTAGTACCGCCTTTGTACCAGGTCAAAAGACCACTTTCGCAAATAGTACATACAGTTTTTGGTATCCAAGCTTCAGAAAAAAATCGTATTCCAAAGAAAAGAAAATATGGTTCTTCTATTGTAGGGAATATCTTTCTTCTGCTTTGATGGTGCGTAAAATGTCCACAAATAAAACAAAACCAATCTCATAATTTGCAAACAGAATCCGCCATGCTTATTTAAGCTTTAATTTTTCTTTTTTTATATTCATTTTAGTAAAAATCACACCCGATAAGTACTGCTTAGTAGCTCAATTATGCTTGATTTTTTTCTTTTATTTTTTATTATTAATTTTAATAAATATCACACCCGATTTGTAAGTCACAGCTGGCTAGACGCGAGAACTCAGTGTTCGGCCCGGCCGAACTTGACGCCGTTTTTACCTGTTTTGTATATGTTGGCGTGTAATTTTGCCAATTAATCGTAAAGAGCTTTATTTACAACAATGGTGTCTTTGGTGACCCCCACTGAAATTTTCCGGCAAACATTTTCGTAGAATATTTTAATCCCGAAATGTCCTTTTTTAAAGGATATTTTTTGATTTTCTCGAAAAAAGGGTCAAAATGACCCATAAAGAGACCAGATAGAGGGTTAAGAAATTCCACAAAAATAATCCTCATACAATTCCACAATACAACTCTGACCATAAGAATTCTCTCAGACATTAACTTACAGCATTTTTTTCATATAGTATAATGCTCCCTTCGACCAAAAAATGAAAACTTTGACCCACTGTAAAAAAACTCAGACGTGCTGGACCATAAGTTTGTTGTACAATAATGATCTAATCAACATATCCTTTCAGAATTATGGGATCGCTATTCTGTTCCATTAAAAAAGTCTTAATTTGTTGGACAGTGTTATTTGTGGGGTGCCCGAGGCAGCCATTTGAATGAAATTATTTTCCATTATTAACCGGAAGGATTGTACTTTCAAATAAAAAAAGAAATTTGAGAAAATATTCAGTAGTTTTTTTATAGCATTTTCAAAAAAAAAGTTATTTTGCGGACCCAATATTTACAAAAAGCTTAAATATCATAAATATTGGTAGATAGTGGGTGCTACAGTTGGTTGTATTTCCTTTCTATTTCAATTCCAAAATTACAAATGTTGAAAATCCATTATCTCACGTACATAGTACAAAATAGCCTAATTCAACCAATTTTTGCCGTAAAAGTACGAATTTGGAAAAATATTTTTATTTTGCGTGTCTATGCAGTCGAGGAATGCATGCAACAAATTCCATGATTCCAGCTGCGGCCATTTGATTGATACCATTTGTATTCCCTTTTTCTTAGATTATCCCCTTAAAAGTACGACTTTCTAAAATCTTTTTATTTTACGTATCTACGCAATTAGAGGGATGTATATACCGAATTTCATTACTCTAGGTGCAGCCGTTTGGTTGGTACCATTTGTATCCCTCTATTCCCATTTTATCCATTAAAAGTACGAATTTGGAAAAATACTTTTATATTATGTATCTACTCAATTAGAGAAATGTACACATCAAATTTCGTGTTTCTAGCTGTTGCCGTTTCAAAGGTACCATTTTTATCCCTTTTTTCCCCATTTCACCACCTACGTATAAAAATCACTTTGTGGTGCACGTTTTCGTTATAGGGGGAATGCGCATACTCAATATCAAATAAAATGTAGGCTATAGAATTTTTAAAAATTTGCCCTGTGGTCGTGGCAATAGTGTTTTTTGAGCTAGAAGGCTGAAAATTGGAACTTATATATTACTGATCATGAGAATGATAAATATGATGCCGAAATTTGGATTTTCGTTTTGTGGGCGGAGTGGGCGTGCCAATAATGTTTTTTGTGAGGAAAAAATTTTTCCCTTTGGGCCGATTTCGCCCAGTTTCAACACCAACCGATCTTCGACTATAGGACGGATTTATGTAAAATTTGGACGTCCTAGCTCCTTTCGTTACTACGCTAGCGTGCTTTCAACAGACGGACGGACGGACATGGCCAGTTCGTCTTAGAATTTTATGACGATGAACAATGTATATACTTTATAGGGTCTCAGGTCGATATTTCTAGGTGTTACAAACGGAATGACAAAGTTAGAATACCCCCCATCCTGGAGGTGGAGGGTATATGCTTAAATACTCTAAAATATTAAGGGTTATTATGGGTGTCTTAGTCCTTGTGAGGGAAAATTTTTTCTCTTTGGGTTGATTTCGCCCAGTTACAATCCAAACCTATCAACGACTATAAGACGCATTTATGGAAAATTTAGACGACGGAGAGACGGACGGACATGGCTGGGTTGTCTTAGAATTTTATGACAATCAAGAATATATATACTTTATAGGGTCTCAGGTCGATATTTAAAGGTGTTACAAACGGAATGACAAAGTTAGTATACCTCCATGGAGGTGGAGGGTATGCAAATTTAGTATGTGGGTCCTATGCAGCAAGAAGTCCAGGTTGTCCATATCAAAGCATTGGACGTTGTGATCAACTTTTCAAATAGATGTTTCTTGTCAAATCGAATGAGATATTTGTATTGGAGCTATATATAATTCTGAACCGATCTTGCATATTTTCACCAGAGCTGTTTTTAGTTGAAATATAATGAAAGTATGTTGTTTTTAGACCGGAAAAAGTAAACTCGGGAGCGAAATTTGTATGGGAGTTATATCTAAATCATAACCGATTTGCTTCAAATTAAATAGCGTTTGTCCTTTTCCCACGAAACTTCGTCGTATATTTCAATTAGTTCTAACAACAATTGCGACCTGTACTTTGATTACAAGAATAGATGGATAGACAGACGGATATTGCTAAATCGACTTAAAATGTGATTCTAAGACGATCGATATAATAAACAGACCCATCGTTTCCTGTTGGGTGTTACAAACAAATTCACAAAGACATTACAGATGTCACAAACTGTACTATTATCATTTAATAGAAAATTTAATTTAATTTTATGCCGACTATAAATGAACACAAACCTGAAAACAAAACAAAATCTAAGACAATCAAGTCACGTTCACACGCTAGCATCTAATCGAGGAGTAGAATTGAGATTGCAAATGGGTGATATGGGCACAAAATATTTTAAAAGGACGTAAAATACCTCCTTGTAGCACTTTATATTTACTTGATATTTGGTACGCACATTCCGATTATAGCGTGAACGCACACTATAAAGTTATTCAAACTTTTTGGGGATGAAAAGGGACCATGATTAAGTATCAGTTAATACAATACTGGAATATTCTACTTCTACGCACACTATAAAGTTATTCATACTTTTTGGGGATGAAAATGGACAATGATTAAGCATCAGTTAATACAATACTGGAATATTCTACTTCTATGTGGTTAATACACTCGAAAAATTCGCATTCCTAGATGTCAGTAAAAATTTCTTTAAAGGAAGGAAAATTAAGTAAATCTTAGTAAAGTTTCCTTATTTCGTCGTAGTAAATAGCTCATTTACTAGAAATAGGGTAAAAAAATTACTTAAAAACATATCTTTGGATTTAATAAAAAAAATCTTACAATTGAGTAAATTCATACTTGTATGGAAGAAAATTTTCAAAGTTTTAAGTAAGACCAGTTTTCTTTTGTAGGCAAATAATTCCATTTAGGAAATTTTAAGTACTAAATGTGTTTTTTCCTAAAATTTAGTTAATGTATGTTAATTCATAATGAACTTATATAAAATCAATCAATGTGTATAGAAAGTTCTTGAATAATAATATATGAATCAATTTTCGTTCGTTTGGCCAGACAGCAATCATGAAATAATAGCTCAATAGCCCCTACTATGAAAACTTTGAGAAATATTTCATAAATCTTATTTATTTTTTGAAGTATTGGGGAATAATTTCCTCAGCGTCAGTGCAATTGAACTTGTTTCCTTGTATCATGTAAAATTGTCCTCAGTTCAAGTAAAAATTTTCTTTGCGAACTTTCAAAGAAAACTCTGAACATGATATGAGGAAATTTTCCTAAATTTTAGGTATACAGAGACGAAAAGTCAAATCAGAAGTTACAATGGAGGCTATATATAATTCTAAAACGATTTGCTTCAAATTAAATCATTTACGTCAAAATAATGTGAATGGCAATTTCTGTAAAAATCGGACAATAATTCCAACCTGTACTTTGATTACAAAAACGGACGGACAGACGGGCGTTAATTATGTTATTATAAATCAATCGGTTTAATAAACTATCGTCCTATCTCTTATATGTTACAAACAAATATACAAAGAAACAATAATTGTGAAGGGTATGTAAATATAAGAATGAAAATATCGACACCTTATGCAACAAAATATTTCTTCATTTTTGATATGTATGAATAATTATACATACAATATTGTCATATTCTGTATTTTTGTCAATTGTGTCGTATTAAATTCAAAACTCGATTTGCGATATTTTTCTTACGTCTCTTTGGATTTCAGGTGACTATATAATCCTCTATATCATATCTTCGAATTTTCTTCCAATTTGGCAAAACCCCTTATATTTCAAATGGAAACAGCTCTGGTAAAAATGGGTCAGATCGGTTCAGATTTATATATACATAGCTCACATGCAAATTTCGTTCCCGATTTGAATATTTCCGTTCTAGAAATCAAATATTTGAATAAATTTTCTTTCAATTCAGCACAACAGCTCATATTTGAACTAGAAACATTTATGTCGAATTTGGGTCAGATAGGTTCAGATTTATATATAGCTCCCATATAAGTGTCTCCTCTGATTTGATTATTTCCGTTCTGGGAACAATATGTTTTAATAAAATTTCCAAAAAATTGGCCAAACACCTTGTATTTCAGCTATAAACACTTACGGTGAAAATGGATCAGATCGGTTCAGATTTGTATAAATCTTCCATATACATGTCGCTCCCGAATTGACTATTTCATTAAACCAAATAAGTTAACTGATATTGTACGAATTTGACACAACACATTATATTTCAGCGTGAAATGTGGTCAAATCGTATCAGATTTGGATATAGCCAAAATACAAATTTCGCTCCAAATTTGACTTTTTCCGCTTAGCAAAACACTTTTTATTTTCACTAGAAACATCATTGGTGAAAATGAGTCACATCGGTTCAGATTTATATGTATGTATCTCCCATACAAATGTCACTACTGATTTGACTTTTGATCAGAACATTTTATATTTCAACTGAAACATTGTGAAGTGCGTTTGAGTATTGAATATTATTTTTCAAAATTGGTGGTAAAAAAGGTGTATTCGACGTACATGGCCATTCAAATACGTACGTACATAGCTCATTATAAAACATGAAATATTGGGAAATTGGACTTAAATTATGCATCAATAGGCAGATGTTAGAGGATTTTGTGCATTAAATTTTAAGTTATTCATATTGCAAATTGAAATGAAATTTCATCAACAAGTATTGTACGTTCCAGGGAACTTCCTTCTTCCCACCTGGTTTGGCCGTCGCGTTATTACCATCCAGCTATATTTGTTTGAAGCCACTGTGCGTCCAGCTGAGTGACTCTCTGTGCCTCTGACCATGGCCAGCAGACACAGACACACTCATCACAAAAAAGAAAAGACATTGACGCTTGGTTTGCTCTTTATCCATCAAAAGTTTACATTGGGGATGTGTTGATATTGTTGTGGTTTCTGGCTGGTGTTCTGATTTGCTTCTGATTTCTGTATCGTATCGGCGACAGCAACGGCAACGGCTACGGCGGCGACTATCGTGGCAATTTCCAGCAGTTTCTTGTCGAAACAATTTGAACAATGTGACGTCTTCCTTTAACCTTAAGCTATAAATAACGAAAAATTGATTGACAGCGCTGACAGTTTTGATCGATGGTCATCATCAGGCCGGCTAATGATGACGGTACGTGTGCGAGCGAGTGTGAGTGTATCGAAGAGGGACACTTTGCCACAACCTCAAAGTGAATGTTTTCGAGGGGAGTGGATGTGTGGCACGCTATGCAATGCTTGTGTTTTCCTTCGATGTCCACTTCCTTTCGTTTATGGGGCGTGGCATTGAAGTTGGCATAGAGCATATGCTTCCCGGTGTTTATTGTACGCCAATCTTCGTCTTTGTTTTTTGCAGGAAATTATGACACATATTAATTGATGGCCAGCATTGAAGTTAGGTGTCCATATGGATTGTTGCAATTTTCCATGGGGTATTTGTTATGTTTTCTTTGGGTGGTGCATTGAAATTCAATGCGTTTCTATGGACAGGAAATGCAGCAAGGCGATGCCACGGGGAGTGTTTCTAATGTCTGTCAGATGTGGCGCTTTGGCATGTGATTAAATGTAATGTAAAAATACAATGTTGCAAGTGCAAGCAAAAAGGCTAGTGATGGGACTGGTCATTAACCCAGCCATCTTTGTACGGAATCTGCAAATATCAGACTTAACATCGAACGTCACTTCAAGGGCTGCATTATTATCATTTTTAATAAGTACGTCCAATTTTTTATTGATTTTAATTGTGATGACCAAAATATTTATATGTATATCGGAACAGTACAGTAGATCGACTCACGGAAAAAATTGAAAAGTTAGCCTTTTGGACATGATATATTTTCTGCTCGTTTTCGAAATGAATTTGGTATAACAAATTGAACATTGAGTAAAAATAGATGTCGGACATAACCACCAACAAACATATGGAAATAAACCCAAAATCAATTTACTCTCCACTGGGGTATTGTGTATTTGTTTGTAACACCTAAAAGGAAACGAGATAGACCCATTGTTTACTATAATGATGTCCGTGTGTCTGTAATCAAAGAACAGATCTCAATTATTGTAAGATCCTAAAAAAATTAACACCAATGAGATTTCGAAGAAAATCAGTTCAGATTTTAGAATAGCTCCCTTACAAACATCCCAATTTTTTCGCTCTAGAAATAACATATTTTAACAGACTAAAAAAATTTATTGTGAAAGAAAAGTCAGATCGGTTCAGATTTATATATATATTTAGATGCCGGTTGACTTTTTCCTTTACCATTGTTAAGTATACAGATCGACTTAGAATCACTTTTTGAATCGATTTAGCAATGTCCGTCTGTCAGTCCGTCCGTACGTCTGTCTGCTGTCCATCTATTCTTGTAATCAAATTATAGGTCACAATTGTAGCCAAACGAAACTATGCACAACGAAATTTTTCGGTACAGTGGCGAACGCTGTTTAATTTGAAGAAAATCGGTTCAGATATAGCCCCCATTTGAATTTCACTCCCGATTTGACTCTTCTCACGAGAGATGCATATATTTTAAAAGATTTTGTTCAAATTTGGCAAAATATCTTATATTTCCAATAAAAACACCCCTTGAAAAATGAAAATGGGTCAAATCAGTTCAGATTTATATATAGCTCCCGTACAAATTTCGCTCCCAATTTGACTTTTTCCGCTCTAGAAACCACATATTTTATCAAAATTTTCCGCTCTAGAAACCTGTGGTGAAAATAGGTCCGATCGGTTCAGATTTATATATAGCTCACATTCAAATTTCGCTCCCGATTTGACTTTGTATACCCTAGAAACCACAAGTTTTAACAGATCTTCTTCAAATTTGGCAAAATATCTTATGTTTTCACTAGAAACACCCATGCTGAAAATGGGTCAGATCGGTTCAGATTTATATATAGCTCCCATTCAAATTTCGCTCCCAATTTTTCTACCTTTTTATACACTCCACGAGAGTATTATGGCTTTGTGCATTTGTTTGTAACACCCAAAAGGAAGTGAGATAGACCCATTGTTAAGTATACCGATCGACTTAGAATCACTTTTTGAGTCGATTTAGCAATGTCCGTCTGTCTGTCCGTCTGTCCACCTATTGTTGTAATCAAATTACAGGTCGCAATTATAGTCCGATCTTAACAAAAATTGGCACAAGTAAGTTTTGTGGATCAAGGACGAACGCTATTTAATTTGAGGCAAATCAGTTCAGATTTAGATATAGCCCCCATACAAATGTCGCTCCCGATTTGACATTTTCCGCTCTAGAAACGACTTAATGTACCCGATTTTCTTTAAATTTGGCACAACATCTTATAATCGAACTAGAAACACCTATGCAAAAATTGGGTAAGATCGGTTTAGATTTAGATATAGCCCCCATACAAATGTCGCTCCCGATTTGACATTTTCCGCTGTAGAAACCACATATTGTACCCGATTATCTTCAAATTTGGCACAACAGCTTATAATCCAAAGAAAACCCTATGGTGAAAGTGGCTAAGATCGGTTCAGATTTAGATATAGCGCAAATACAAATGTTGCTCCCAAATGTTTAACCGATTTTGGTCAAACTATACATATTATATTTCACCTACAAAAAAAATCCTTCCCGTGTTCACTTTTTCGCCGAATTAAACTGTATTCGGATTGAAAGTGGAGTGTATCATAGAGAGTTACTTGTTCTTTCTATATATATATATATATATATATATATATCTATGTATATATATATGTATCATATAGTCGGCCCCGCCCGACTTTAGCCTTTGCTTACTTGTTTTAACTATAGCTTAATGCTAATTTGTGTGGTAAGTAGCATAAGGGGTTTGCAAATATCGCCCATATTCCAGGCGGGTATAATGACAATAAAAATATTGTCAAATATAAAATTTCATAGTATGAGGATTCATTCATAGATGATATAAGAACTTTAATTGTGGAAGCTACTAGAAGGGGCGTTCGAACACCTCCATATTTCATACTGCCAATGAGATTATAAAAACTTTATCAATTTTGCCCATTTTTTGTACAACTGCAATTATTAACACTGAATGAACTCAAGCTAAATTTTAGGAACCTCTTTGTCATAGAATTTAAATATGTATGTTTCATAAATCACATGCCACTGAAAAGTGTCATCGAATTTCAAGTACCTTTTTAGATACAATAATATTTTGTTATAAAGGGTTTTCTAATAGTTACTTGACAATTTTGAACTTAATGAACGCACTATTTCCTTGATCATCTAACTGTTACTTTCCTTTTTTCAGTAGACTCAACATTCTCCTCATGGTAAAATAAGCAAATTATAAAAGTGGAGAAAAAAAATCATCTTCAATGACGAAGCTCATTTTTGGCTCAGTGGGTTCGTCAATAAGCAAAATATGCATTATTGGTTTGGTGAAAATCCACTTGTGCTTCATAAATCACCACTTCATGTTTTGTGCGGTTTGCAAGACGGCGACGTCATTGGGCCATATTTTTTCGCCGACCATGACGATCGTCACGTTACTGTGAATGGCGATCGTTATCCCGCCATGATTACCGATTATTTTTGGTCCTAATTGGAAAACATGGACTTGGACGACATAAGGTTTCAACAGGATTTTGCCACAAGCCACACAACACAATCGATTTGTTGAAAAAAACTTGTCAAGTCCTTATTGGAAAACCCTATATGTTTACGGAAACAGTTCATTCAACTATTGATACATAAAAGCTAATAGATATGCTTCATTTAGAATGTTCGCAGAATTAAGTTTTCATTGTATTCATAATGAACATTCGTTATTGTTTTGAAAACGTTATTATAATCTCTACTGAAGTTTCCTGTAGAAACAAGACTGACCAGTTTCGACACATTTTCTAAACTGCAAATTGATTTTCAGACGACATGGTGAAATTTATTACTCTCCGAAATCCTTATGTTGCATCTACTTTCTCTATTTTTGTGTATATTTTTTATTTTATATTTTACTCCATTCGGTTCAGTAGCTGAATAACTACATAATTATAATCGATTAGGCCAATTTCAGCTATCAGGGAACGAATAACTTGACATTCAATGCCGGATCTCTGTTGAAAAATATATTCAGTCGTGGATAATGGATTAGTGTTAATAATAATCCGTCATACAAGTTTTCAAATAAATCCATTTAACTGTCATAAATTAGACATAATCAATAGGCCCCTTTTTCTCTCCGTTAGCATTATGCTATCTTAGGATTATTAATTAGTAGACCTTTGAAGTTGGCCTATCGACTAAATAAATTAATTAATTTATTATGATGTCAATAATTCATGATGCCAATTTGAGTAACTAACCGTGCTATATTATTAATGATGATGACGATAAAACAGTGTGATGTCGTCGTTGGCGATTTGAAACAAAAAAAACTTAATTTAATAGACCTAATGAGACGACACACGTGTTGGGTTTAAGGCTACGAATGAGATGTATAAAGACGAATAGATAGTAATCGAGATTAATATTGATTAGATTAAGTCAGATTGATAATTCAGCGATTTCAAATATCAGGGATGAAGTATCAAAATCACTATTCTATGAAAAAGATGTATAAAACCGAATATATAGTAATCAAGTTTAATATTGATTAGGTTAAGTCAGATCGATAATGTAGTGATTTGAAATATCAGGGATGAATTTGAATGTCATGTAAAATCATTTTATTCTGTATGCAGTCATGGTTTTTAAAAATCAATAATAATATGCGATTATATTAGGATTCACTTATTAACGAATCTTTTTTATGTTTATTACGTTTTAACCAAATAATCCCTCAAAGTTCTCTGGATAAATACTGCAACAATAATTCATGCTCTAAATTATAGTGTATACACTTAAAACGACCCCCTGTATAGAGCCGGCTGCCAAAGGCCAATTCACTTTTTAGAGAAGCCAGAAGAAGCTGGCAAATGTGGCCAGCTTAAATGAGGTGATTTCGCCGCTGAACAAATTTATATGACGTTACTCGAATTTATCTGGTTTAACTTAAATTTAGGGCAATGCAAATTTTTATGAGATCAAATTTAATGGAATTATCCATATTTGTCACCACTAACCAAACTGGGTCCAAAGGAGGGTAATGATTTTCAAAATTAAATTTATTGGCCCCCAAATATCGATTTCGTATTGACGCTACAAGCACCATGCCATACGAAGACACTGACCCCACATATAATTCCCTCTTACCTTAAATGTATTCAAATTAATTAAGAAAAACAGATTTCCGACTAAAATTCAACAACTCATAAATCTTCACAAAGATTTATTAACCCCACACCAGATAATATAAGCATTAATTTAAATCATTTATAAAATTTCGAAAAATTTATGTGTCGAGTGTTGTAACAGCACTCGTATCAGAAAGGCAACCAACCAACAACAGCAAGAAAAATTGCCGCAGGTAAGCCCTTGTCTTTTTTCGGCCGGTCTTCGTTTGGAGTGGCAGTAAACCACTAATTTACCATTGACCATTTATCAATATTAGCAGTGAATAGAGTCGGATGTCTTCTGGCCGTTTTCAATAAATTATAGTGACACAAATAACCCAAACATAGAAATGAACTTAAAATGTTAACCGCGTGTATAAAAAAGTGAATAACTAAAGATTGAATTGAAATGAAATGAATACACAACACGCCGAGGCATTAACAGCCGTCATAGTCAAAGCAAATGACAAATGAGACGCCGCTGCTCTATTATACGCAAAAAATTGATTTTTTAATACCTTTTGTGTGTCGTCCGTATTGTGAACAGTGGTTTTAAACCACGTAAAAATTCAAAACATTTTGGTGAAAGAATTCGCCCAATAAAAACTTCCATAAGAGCAAACAGCTTAACTCGAAAAAATATTTTTCTGAATGCCCTATATAATTGCTACCTACAGTACCATCTAATTGTAATATATTTTCAAATCTCATAACAATTCTACGACTTGACACCACTGTACAACGTTTATTTGTTGGCTTTTGTTGTTCATAACAAAATCACCACAAAATGCTCGTAAAGTTTTAAGTTTTATGAGCTTTGGTGGTATAATTTGACACATTGTGCTACGTTTACAGAAATAGAAGACGGCCACAATGAACTGATATCACTGCGAATACAACGAACAGCAACTCTCCCCATACCCTCAAATCCATGGCAAAGTAATTAATGAAGCAAAACGCCGGAGCATAAGCGAAAATGTAAAATATTAATGGATTTTCTGTTTTTCATTGTTGAATGCTTAACTATTTCAGGGTGGAATGATGCCATATTTGAGGCACACATTCCATAGCATAAAAGGGTTGCCATGTAATTGGCTTGGGAGACATCAAAAAATAAACAAAAAATAAATTCGACATTGATTAATTGATTAATTGATTAATTGATTAATTGATTAATTGATTAATTGATTAATTGATTAATTGATTAATTGATTAATTGATTAATTGATTAATTGATTAATTGATTAATTGATTAATTGATTAATTGATTAATTGATTAATTGATTAATTGATTAATTGATTAATTGATTAATTGATTAATTGATTAATTGATTAATTGATTAATTGATTAATTGATTAATTGATTAATTGATTAATTGATTAATTGATTAATTGATTAATTGATTAATTGATTAATTGATTAATTGATTAATTGATTAATTGATTAATTGATTAATTGATTAATTGATTAATTGATTAATTGATTAATTGATTAATTGATTAATTGATTAATTGATTAATTGATTAATTGATTAATTGATTAATTGATTAATTGATTAATTGATTAATTGATTAATTGATTAATTGATTAATTGATTAATTGATTAATTGATTAATTGATTAATTGATTAATTGATTAATTGATTAATTGATTAATTGATTAATTGATTAATTGATTAATTGATTAATTGATTAATTGATTAATTGATTAATTGATTAATTGATTAATTGATTAATTGATTAATTGATTAATTGATTAATTGATTAATTGATTAATTGATTAATTGATTAATTGATTAATTGATTAATTGATTAATTGATTAATTGATTAATTGATTAATTGATTAATTGATTAATTGATTAATTGATTAATTGATTAATTGATTAATTGATTAATTGATTAATTGATTAATTGATTAATTGATTAATTGATTAATTGATTAATTGATTAATTGATTAATTGATTAATTGATTAATTGATTAATTGATTAATTGATTAATTGATTAATTGATTAATTGATTAATTGATTAATTGATTAATTGATTAATTGATTAATTGATTAATTGATTAATTGATTAATTGATTAATTGATTAATTGATTAATTGATTAATTGATTAATTGATTAATTGATTAATTGATTAATTGATTAATTGATTAATTGATTAATTGATTAATTGATTAATTGATTAATTTATTGACTATTTGCAATTAATCATTTATCAAATGAATGAAAACTCATTAGGCAGACATGCGTTTGTCCCCAAATCATCGAAATATAACCCATTAATCTGAATAGTTGGACAGGCAAACCACTGCGCAACTCTAGTGTCACTTAATCTCAGAAACACTTTGTGATAATCAAAGAAACACTGTTTGTCGCTTTATGGCCAAATACGACAAGTGAATTATACTAAATATATTTAAATTCTCCGCCATCATATGCCATCACCATTTAAAAAACGACCGACTGAAAAATTAACATTTAAAATTTAAGTTGCGCTCATTCCACCTAAAACACGAACGACAACAACAACAAAACCGTCACAAAAACACGGTTTTACTTAAATGACTCTTTAAAAGTTTCTTTATGACCATCGACGACTCCGTCGTGTGTTATTTTCGGTTTTGATGTTGATTTCGGATTGTTGAAATAAATCGTAATCAAGTGAATTTATGAGTTTCATATATAGAAATGGAAGCCAACAAATTAATGCAAATTTTTTCAACTTTTCAGTGTAGTTTATTTGAATTTATCTAAATTAAAAAAAGCAACGCCGAAACAACAGTGAAACGAAGAATATTAACATTTTGGGGCGTTATTGATGGCTATGGAGGAGGGAGGTTGGATAAGTGAGCATACGATTTGCACAAAAATGAAGTGAAATAGTTGACCAACATCCGAAGTGACGTGGCAAATTGCTTTTGAAGACTATATGAAAACATGGACCGATATGTCGATTCTGGAGCGGTAATAGGTTAAATTATATGGATGCTATATTTAAATCTGAACCGATTATCCCCATATTCAATAGCGTTTCTCCCTCACAGCAAATACTTATGATAATAGTGCGGAACTGTTTCTTTTGATGACAGATTTATATTTTTTAAACCAAATTTTCCAATATTTAATACACATTTTAACAATGTAATCTTAAATTTTATAAAACATAATTCTAAGGATTTTTTATTTTTAATTTGAACATAAATTTTATTTCTATTGCGCGTATTTCGTATTCTGATTTCGGGTCAATTTTAGTTTTTTACTTTCACTTTTTGGTCCATATTTCATTAGGCAACTTTGCCTTCTACCGAAAATATTCAACAGTCTGCATTTAGACGACGACTAAGTTCACATTAGCACACCTTTTAAATCTATTGAGAAATTATTCACATTGGCCATCGTCATTTCCTCTTCTTAACAGACCACACCTCGTTTGCATCCGCCTCATTTCTGTTTTCGGCTTTGGCACAATAAACATTCATTTAAGTGGGAGAATAATGTTTCTTGCGCTGATATTTGACTTAAATTTAAATTTATAACGTATGTATTTCAAATTGTCAGGCAATTAAAATTGCAAAAAAGGCACAAATTATGCTGTCAATTGAGTCAGGCTATAAATTGTTATTAACTTGTTTTGGTATTGTTGGTTGGTGTTTTTATTGTTTTCGTTGTTTGTCATTTCAGAGCTGAGCTGCCTTTTTTGCAACGAGCGGATGAAAGCGAAAATAAAGTGACAGTTGTTTAACGTCATTTAAACCATATTTGAATTTGTTTTAAATGCTGCGGCTGCTACCACTCACTCACTCGTACCGCAGTCATACCTCGTACCGAGACCAAACGTGTAATTAACGCCGCGCTTATGAGTCATGGTTTAGTGTGATTGTGTTTTGCTTCATTTCACCGTTTACAGAAAGTTGTACCAGCCGAAAACCCACATGTCATTAGACTGTCACTCCTATTTGGCCAGCGGTGAGGGGTTTTTTGCGAATGCGCTTTTGAGGAGTTTCAATTAAGTAAATTGGAATAGTTTTTAGAGATGACAACATCGTAGCATGTCTGTTTTTGGGACACATTGTGCAATGATTTGGTGACCATATCTCTTTTGGTTGGCAGACGTCTCCCGCCCAAATTGGTGGTATTCGCATGTTTTCACGTACGTTTAAACGGATTTAAAGGTCAGCAAACTTCTTTGTACTTTGTAAAAGAGCTCTACGTGGTTAGGAGACATTTATTTCAGTAATTGATTGGTGATTTTGGATCTGTGAATCGCTTGTGAGACAACAAGGAGCACTGAGTCTTACGTGCTTTAAAATCTACTCTATTCACTAAACCCCATTCAGATATGGCCAGCAAATCCTGGCTAAGTGACTCATCCATCGATCGCCTTTTGTTCTCAATTTCTTGGCGACTAGGTCTATGATCGAATGAGTATGAATGACAGAGGTTGCTGTCATCCGCAAAAGAGTATATTGGATTCGAAGTCCGATCCAAGAGGTCGTCGATGAAAATAAGAAAAAGGAAAGGACAAATCCCTGTGGTACTCCTGCGGTTAACCTATGCTCGTCGGATG
Organism: Polietes domitor; assembly: GCA_947397865.1. Lineage (NCBI taxonomy): Eukaryota > Metazoa > Arthropoda > Insecta > Diptera > Muscidae > Polietes > Polietes domitor. The sequence goes on from OX377619.1 coordinate 146,191,440, forward strand.
AGAACCCATCTACAACAACACGTATAGTGCGATCTCTGAGGAAGCTCGATATAAATCGAGAGAAGTAACTACCAACACCAAATTTGCCAAATTTCATGAAAAACGGTTAATATTTTTGGTTTTAGATAAAAAAGTCAAATCGGGAACAACATTTGTATGATAGCTATAAATAAATCTGAAGTGATTTTACCAGTTTCTAGTTAAAATGTAAGATGATGTGCCAAATTTGAGGAAAATCGGCCAAATATGTGGTTTCTAGATCGGAAGACGTCGGAGCAAAATTTGTACGGGAGCTACATACATATGTAAAAGTGTCATACTTCAGCCAATTGGTGTAAGATCTGACAATAATTGTAAATTATACTACAAGAAGCGATGAACAGCAGGCGGGCATACGGACATGACCTATTCCCCTTCCTTTGTGATGTCACAAACATAACCCACAACTTACATAGCCCCCAGTTTCATTGAGGGGTTTTCCGTGGACAGAATCCCTAATGAAGTTAATGTCCGTTCTGATTATCTAAGTCGGATATACATAGCAAAGGTTGCCTGAGTAGCCGTCTTCGACCGAACTTAAAGATTTTCTCCTCTGGGGTATGCCTATTTCGCTACGTTGCCGGCCTTCAGCCGGAATTTGAGAGATTGTAGGTGTAAGATTTAAAATATAATAAGACGCATAAGTCCTATTGCCTCCCATGATACGATTCCCATTCCATCATTTAGATTCACACCAAATGTATATATGAATAGTGATATTTTTTATACCCATTTAAAAAAACATTAGAGGATTTGTTTAAATTTTATACAGCTCTAAAGTATAACTTCATTCATGACTTATAAATATAAAACTGATGAATATGAAGTCCTTAAAGTCCTTTTAACCCAATATTGAATCAGAAAACTAGTAAATCAAAAAAAAAATTTTTTCAAATCCATGCTTTATGCAAGCAGAATTCTATTGGGCCTAGAAATTCTTTTTTAGTTATCTTTTGTAGAAGGAAAAATTACTGCGTTATCAGGAGCAGAAATAATAGATTTTTAATTTGTGGTTTGTATGGGAGGTACCACGCCCACATTTCCATTACCGCCCATTTTTGTCACAACTACGCACATTAATGCTAGATGCACTTACACAAAATTACAGTAGGTGTAATTTTGGTTTTAACTTCATATGGGAGGTGCCACGCCCACTTTTGCATTACCGCCCATTTTAGGCGCAACTACGCACATTGATGCTAGATGCACTTACACAAAATTTGAGCACTATACGTGTCATAGAACTGACACTATTCGATAATATGTTTTAACTTCGTATGGGAGGTGGTACGCCCACTATTCCAATACCACCCATTTTTGGCAGAACTACGCACATTGATGGTAGATGCACTTACACAAAATTTCAGTACTCTAGGTGTCATAGAACTGACAATATTCAATAATAGGTTTTAACTTCGTATGGGAGGTGCCACGCCCACTTTTCCAATACCGCCCATTTTTGGCACAACTATGCACATTGATGCTAGATGCACTTACACAAAATTACAGCACTCTAGGTGTCATAGAACTGACTATATTCAATAATAGGTTTTAACTTCGTATGGGAGGTGCCACGCCCACTTTTCCAATACCGCCCATTTTTGGCACAACTATGCGAATTGATGCTAGTTGCACTTACACAAAATTTCAGCACTCTAGGTGTCATAGAACTGACAATATTCAATAATAGGTTTTAACTTCGTATGGGAGGTGCCACGCCCACTTTTCCAATACCGCCCCTTTTTGGCACAACTATGCGAATTGATGCTAGATGCACTTACACAAAATTTCAGCACTCTAGGTGTCATAGAACTGACAATATTCAATAATAGGTTTTAACTTCGTATGGGAGATGCCACGCCCACTTTTCCAATACCGGCCATTTTTGGCACAACTATGTGAATTGATGCTAGATGCACTTACACAAAATTTCAGCACTCTAGGTGTCATAGAACTGACAATATTCAATAATAGGTTTTAACTTCGTATGGGAGGTTCCACGCCCACTTTTCCAATACCGCCCATTTTTGGCACAACTATGCACATTGATGCTAGATGCACTTACACAAAATTACAGCACTCTAGGTGTCATAGAACTGACAATATTCGATAATAGGTTTTAACTTCGTATGGGAGGTGCCACGCCCACTTTTCCAATACCGCCCCTTTTTGGCACAACTATGCACATTGACGGTATATGCACTTACACAAAATTTCAGCACTCTAGGTGTCATAGAACTGACAATATTCAATAATAGGTTTTAACTTCGTATGGGAGGTGCCACGCCCACTTTTCCAATACCGCCCCTTTTTGGCACAACTATGCGAATTGATGCTAGATGCACTTACACAAAATTTCAGCACTCTAGGTGTCATAGAACTGACAATATTCAATAATAGGTTTTAACTTCGTATGGGAGATGCCACGCCCACTTTTCCAATACCGCCCATTTTTGGCACAACTATGCGAATTGATGCTAGATGCACTTACACAAAATTTCAGCACTCTAGGTGTCATAGAACTGACAATATTCAATAATAGGTTTTAACTTCGTATGGGAGATGCCACGCCCACTTTTCCAATACCGCCCATTTTTGGCACAACTATGCGAATTGATGCTAGATGCACTTACACAAAATTTCAGCATTCTAGGTGTCATAGAACTGACAATATTTAATAATAGGTTTTAACTTCGTATGGGAGATGCCACGCCCACTTTTCCAATACCGGCCATTTTTGGCACAACTATGCGAATTGATGCTAGATGCACTTACACAAAATTTCAGCACTCTAGGTGTCATAGAACTGACAATATTCAATAATAGGTTTTAACTTCGTATGGGAGATGCCACGCCCACTTTTCCAATACCGCCCATTTTTGGCACAACTATGCGAATTGATGCTAGATGCACTTACACAAAATTTCAGCATTCTAGGTGTCATAGAACTGACAATATTCAATAATAGGTTTTAACTTCGTATGGGAGGTTCCACGCCCACTTTTCCAATACCGCCCATTTTTGGCACAACTATGCACATTGATGCTAGATGCACTTACACAAAATTTCAGCACTCTAGGTGTCATAGAACTGACAATATTCAATAATAGGTTTTAACTTCGTATGGGAGGTGCCACGCCCACTTTTCCAATACCGCCCCTTTTTGGCACAACTATGCGAATTGATGCTAGATGCACTTACACAAAATTTCAGCACTCTAGGTGTCATAGAACTGACAATATTCAATAATAGGTTTTAACTTCGTATGGGAGATGCCACGCCCACTTTTCCAATACCGCCCATTTTTGGCGCAACTATGCGAATTGATGCTAGATGCACTTACACAAAATTTCAGCACTCTAGGTGTCATAGAACTGACAATATTCAATAATAGGTTTTAACTTCGTATGGGAGGTTCCACGCCCACTTTTCCAATACCGCCCATTTTTGGCACAACTATGCACATTGATGCTAGATGCACTTGCACAAAATTTCAGCACTCTAGGTGTCATAGAACTGACAATATTCAATAATAGGTTTTAACTTCGTATGGGAGGTTCCACGCCCACTTTTCCAATACCGCCAATTTTTGGCACAACTATGCACATTGACGGTATATGCACTTACACAAAATTTCAGCACTCTAGGTGTCATAGAACTGACAATATTCAATAATAGGTTTTAACTTCGTATGGGAGGTGCCACGCCCACTTTTCCAATACCGCCCCTTTTTGGCACAACTATGCGAATTGATGCTAGATGCACTTACACAAAATTTCAGCACTCTAGGTGTCATAGAACTGACAATATTCAATAATAGGTTTTAACTTCGTATGGGAGATGCCACGCCCACTTTTCCAATACCGCCCATTTTTGGCACAACTATGCGAATTGATGCTAGATGCACTTACACAAAATTTCAGCACTCTAGGTGTCATAGAACTGACAATATTCAATAATAGGTTTTAACTTCGTATGGGAGATGCCACGCCCACTTTTCCAATACCGCCCATTTTTGGCACAACTATGCGAATTGATGCTAGATGCACTTACACAAAATTTCAGCATTCTAGGTGTCATAGAACTGACAATATTTAATAATAGGTTTTAACTTCGTATGGGAGGTTCCACGCCCACTTTTCCAATACCGCCCATTTTTGGCACAGCTATGCACATTGATGCTAGATGCACTTACACAAAATTTCAGCACTCTAGGTGTCATAGAACTGACAATATTCAATAATAGGTTTTAACTTTGTATGGGAGGTGCCACGCCCACTTTTCCAATACCGCCCATTTTTGGCACAACTATGCGAATTGATGCTAGATGCACTTACACAAAATTTCAGCATTCTAGGTGTCATAGAACTGACAATATTTAATAATAGGTTTTAACTTCGTATGGGAGGTTCCACGCCCACTTTTCCAATACCGCCCATTTTTGGCACAGCTATGCACATTGATGCTAGATGCACTTACACAAAATTTCAGCACTCTAGGTGTCATAGAACTGACAATATTCAATAATAGGTTTTAACTTTGTATGGGAGGTGCCACGCCCCTTTGTCCAATTGGTCAAATTTTTCCATTTCCTTGTATTGTCATCGAAAATGATTAAGTGTGCAAAATTTGAGCAAAATTGGTTGAGAAAAAAGCTTTCAAAAATTGATTTCAAATTTTGTGGCACACAAACATATATAGAAAGTAACCTTATATAAAGCATGGAATAATACAATTTTCCTGTTGAAATTGGTGCTGCTCTTATTACAGTTCAGTATACCCTCAATAATTGGATGGGGGTACACTAAGTTTGTCATTCCTTTTGTAACACCTTGGAATATCGACCTAAGACCCTATAAAGTATATATGTTCTTGACCGTCATAAAATTTTAAGACGATCTAGCCACGTCCGTCTGTCTGTCAAAAGTACAGGACGTCTAAATTCTTCAAGAATATGTCCAATAGTTGTAGATCGGCTGGGATTGTGTGCAATCGGTCCAGAGGGAAAATTTTTTCCATGACAAGTACATGAAATACCGCTAATATCTCCTAATATTTGAGTATTTAAGTATGTCTTCTTATATTTACTTGACATTTGGCATGCGCATTCCCCTTATAGCATAAACGTGCACCATAGAGCGATTATTGTTCAAAGTGGTGAAATATGACAAAAAGGGATAAAAATAGCAACTATCAAACGGCAACAGCTAGAAACACGAAAATCGATGTGTACATTCCTCTAAATGAGTGGAGATGCAAAATAAAATTAACATATTCGTACTTTCAAGGGGTAAAATGGGAACAGAGGGATAGAAATAGTACCAACCAAACGGCTATAGTTGGAGTAATGACTTCTTCTGTGTTTTTTCTTTATATTTGGGAAATTCAATCATTTTATGGCGTTCACGCGCACCAAAAGCGATAAAAACGGTACAATAGCTAGGAAACTTAAATTATAAGTATACATCACTTTAATCGCATGTACACGTAAAAGTTCCTACTTTGAAGGTGGAAATGTGAAAAAAGGGATAAAATTAGTACTGACCAAATTTGAAATCTGAAATTCGATATATTTGAATAGCGAAATTCGGTATGTTCATTCCTATGACAGTATAGGAATGCAGAATCAAGGTATATTTCGCTTTGGCTGCGTAGACTCGAAATATATCTGCTATCTATCGATACCAGACTCATATAAAGGATTTTTTTGGAAATTTCTATTTTTAGGGAAAACTGACCGTAAGGGGATAAAAATATTACAAGCCAAGCTGCTGAATCATGAAATTCTATTTATACATTTCTATGGCTTCATAAACGAAGAGAATATAATAATAGGCTTTTAGTGATGGAACTTAGAACTTAGATGGAATTTAGTAGATGGAACTGGTACCAAACTGCTGTAACTAGAATCGTACAATTGTGTGTGTATATTCCATTGTGAACGAGGAAAATTATGGATTTTCGAAATTCGCCCTTTTAGGATAAAAATGGAACGAAATTCGATATGTATGATCTGGACTGTATGGAAGGTAGGAATTAAAAATTGTGGAATCATCCGAAGCTTTTCTACCTAACAACGATTGAAAATACCGGCAGTAATAATAATATTTGGGGTATTTATATACATTTCTTTGAAGATTGCTGCCTTTATGAAGAATTATTTTGATATAATATAGTCAAGGAATGTTTGTAAAAATGTTTAATAAATTAATTTTAGTTCAAAATATTCAAAAAACATCATAATTTTCCTAATATTTTGACTTTCGACTTTACTCTGCCGGTAATACTGTGTGAATGCAATCCATGGTGTACGGTAAATAAGCACTTAAAGTCTTTTTACTTGTTTTTTCTCAGACTGATTAAACTTTACTTCATTTGAGGACAAATTGAACTAGAAACCAGTTGAAAGCATGTACTGCTTTCGGAAAAATTTGTATTTTATATGAGAAAATATTGGTTTAGCGATATATGAAGTTCAATTTTAGTAAATTTTTACTTAATACGTGACTTTTGTCTTCAATTTACACCTTTTCTTAACTAGAACCAGTTTAACCATTCCACCGAGTTTGATCACAAAGTTTGTATAAACAAACAAAAAGGCGTTAAGTTCGGCCGGGCCGAATCGTATATACCCTCCACGACGGAATGCCATCCACAGTATTACCGGCAGATCAGTGGCAGTCGGCTTTACATAGAAGTGCGGAATCATATTAGGCATACTTATGCGGACTGTTTTAAATAAATTTTAGTCCAATCCTATATATAAATATAATACTGCAATTGTAATCAAAAAGTGAACATGAGGCAGGTGTATTAGGTGTATTGTCAGGCGTCATTAGGGAGAAACATTTCCACCCATTTGCAATTTCTTGATTCAGTTACAGACAAAGTGACTGAAAAGTGCAAATTTCAATGATTCGTTATATATCGCGACCACATTGGAATGTACACATCTTATTTCATGATTCTAAGTACATCCGTTTTATTTTCTTTTTCCATTTTTACCCTAAAAGTACGAATTTAGGAAAATAATCATATTTTGCATGTCTACGAAGACAGACGAGTGTAAACACCGAATTTCATGATTCTTACTACAGCCCTTTGCTTGATGCCAATTTTATCCTGTGTTGATCCTAAAGGTACGAATATCGAAATATATCTTTATTTTTCGCATCTACACAGTCACAGCAATGTACACATCGAGATTCACTATTCTAACTGAAGCCGTTTGGTTGGTACCTTTTTTATCCCCTTTTTTCCCATTTTCTGCCTTTTTTCCCATTTTCTACAAATTTCGAAAAGTTCCTCTATGTTTCGCGTCTGTACAGTCAGATGAATGCATACAGCGAATTTCATGACTTCAACTTCAGCGGTTTGGTAGGTACCATTTTTATCCCTATTTTTAAATTGTATCCCTTAAAAGTACGAATTTCGATGTATAGGGATGTACACACCGAATTTCATGTTTCTAGCTGTTGTTGTATCAATGGTACCATTTTTATCCCTCTTTGTCCCACTTCACCCGCTAATTTTTATGCACTCCACGAGAGCATTAGGCGTTGTGCATTTGTTTGTAACACACAAAAGGAAGCGAGATAGACCCATTGTTAATTATACCGTTCGACTTAGAATCACTTTTTGAATCGATTTAGCAATGTCCGTCTGTATGTCTGTCCGTCCATCTATTATTGTAATCACGATACAGGTCACAATTGTAGCCAGAACCAAACGAAACCTTGCACAACGAAGTTTTTCGGGATAAGGACGAACGCTATTTAATTTGAAGAAATTCGGTTCAGATTTAGATATAGCCCCCATACGAATTTCACTCCCGATTTGACTCTTTTCACGATGGCTACAACATATTTTTCATATTATTTTTCCAATATAAACACCTATGATAAAAATGGGTCAGATCAGTTCAGATTTATAGATATCCCCCATACAAATTTCGCTCCCAATTTGACTTTTTCCGCTCTAGAAACCATATATTTTATCAGATTGCTTTCAAATTTGGCAAAACATCTTATATTTAAACTAGGAACACATGTTGTGAAAATAGGTCAGATCGGTTCAGATTTATATATAGCTACCATACAAATTTCGCTCTCGATTTGACTTTTTCTGCTCTAGATACCACATATTTTAACAGATTTTCTTCAAAATTGGCAAAAATATCTTATGTTTCCACTAGAAACACCTGTGGTGAAAATGGGTCAGATCGGTTCAAATTTATATATAGATCCAATACAAATTTGGCTCCCAATATCACCTTTTCCGTTCTAGAAACCACATATTTTATCAGATTGTTTTCAAAATTGGCAAAACATATCATCAGCTAGAAACACCTGTGTTGAAAGTGTGTTAGATCGGTTCAGATTTATATATAGCTCCCACACAATTTTCTCCCCAATTTGACTTTTTCCGCTCTAGAAACCACATATTTTAACAGATCTTATTCAAACACCCATGATGAAAATGGGTCAGATCGGTTAAGATTTATATATAGCCCAATACAAATTTCGCATCCGACTTGACTTTTTCCGCACCAGAAACCGCTGATTTGCATCGAATTTCTTCAAATTGAGCATAACACGTTATAGTTGAAGTGGAAGATTCTGTTGTGAATGTGGGCCACAACATTCCATGTTTGGATATAGCCCCGATACAAGTATTCTTCTCGATTTAACAAATTGGATAGGTCATATTAGGAAACATACAAAAATCATTCCCGTTTTAATTTTTTTAACGAATTGGATTGTATTCGGATAGAAAGTGGAGAGTATCACATAGTCGGCCCCGCCCTTATTTGTTTTGTGTAAGATTTTGTGTTTTCACGATGGTTTGGAGGGTAACAAGTGTCTAATCTAAATATTAGGGGTATTTTCAGTCGTTGTTAGGGATCTGCAACCATAAGCCAAGGGATCTGCAACCATAAGACACATTTACGGAAAATTTTAACCTACTAGCTCATTTCGTTAGGCAGTTAGCGTGCTTACAACAGACATACAAAAAGACAAACGGACGGACATGGCTAGATCGTCTTAGAATTTTACGACGACATAGAATATATATACCGGCGAATATTTCATGGTGTTACAAACAGAATGCTAAGTTTATTCCCTCCACCTATCCTGGAGGTGGAGGGAATAAAAACATAATTTCCAAAATTTTACGATTGATTTCAAAGCACCACACTTCATACGATTCTCCTCGATTTTTTCAGCATTGATGTTTTAGACCCGTCCGGCATTCCCCAATCTATATATATAAAAAAGTTGCGTGATTGAGTGACTGACTGATCACTCCCCAGACCAAACGGCTAAAGCTAGAATCATGAAATTTGGTGTGTACATTTCTCTTACAGTGTAGAGGTGTGATAAGATGGGATTTTTCGAAATTCGTACTTTTAAGGGCTAAAATGCGGTAAAATAGGATAAAAATGGTACCACCGAAATGACCAAACGGCTGGACATAGAATATTGAAATTTGGAATGGGTATTCCTCTTGCGGCATGAAGGCAACCCAAAAAGTGGATTTTGAAAAATTCGTACTTTTGGGGGGTTAAATGGGGCAAAAGGGGACAAAAATGGTACAAACAACACGGCTGAAGCTAGAATCATGAAATTTGGTGTGTACATTTCTCTTACAGCGTATATATCAGATATGAAGTGAGTTTTTCGAAATTCGTACTTTTAAGGGGTAAAATGGGCTAAAAAGGAATAAAAATGGTACCACCGCAATGACCAAACGGTAATGCCTAGATTCTTGAAATTTGGTATATATTCCTCTTGCGACATCCCAAATAGTGGCATTTTAAAAATTCGTACTTTTGGGGGGTCAAATGGGACAAAAAGGACGAAAATGGTACCAACAACACGACCGAAGCTAGAATCGTGAAATTTGGTGCGTACACTTACAGCTTAAACGCGCCCAATAAAATATTTTTTAAAATTCGTACTATTTGAGGGTAAAGGGATACAGATGGTACCAATCAAACGGATGGAGTTGGAATCAAAATATTCAGTGTGTACGTCCCTCAAATTGCTTAAAAACTCTATATGAACGAACTTTATGAAATTTGTACTTTTAAAGGATAAACGGGAAAGGGGGATAAAAAAGGTGCCAACATCACAGAATACGCTATAATTATGAAATTCGGTATGTATATTCGTTTTACAGCACAGATCATCAAAACATTTTTCGAAATTTGCACTTTTAAGGGATTAAATGACTGCGACCAAGAAAATACTTTTGCAAAATTCGTACTTTTTGAGGACGAAAATGGGTAAAAAAGGATAAAAATGGTACCAATAAATCAGACGGAGATACTTACAAACGCAAAATGAAGTAGTTTTTCGAAATTTCTCTTTTTAAGAGCTTAAAATGGATAACAGTTGTACCACCGCGCTTTCCAAAATTCGAACTTTTTGGGCGTGAAATTGGGAAAAAGTGATAACCAATCATGAAATTCGATTTGTACGCCCCCATGCACAGAAACACAAAATAAAGGGATTTTTTAAGAATAATGAGGAAAATGGTACCAACAACAAAGAATCGGTGTGAAATTCTGACCTCTAATGGATTTTTCAAAATTTATACTTTTAAGTTGAAATTAAAATGGCAATTAAAATGGTACCCACCAATGTATAGAATATGGTATATACATAGTTATTCTAACGTGTAATACAAATGTGCTGTATCAAAGTGTGCACTTTAAAGGTGGCAGCGTATCAAAAGTGATAAAAATCGAACAAACCAAATTGGGGAAATTAGGATATAGATGGTACCAACCAAAGTTTTCAGCTAGAATATGAAAAGACTATTAAACATTCGGTGTGTACATTTCACCGAGTTCATAGACGCGCATAATAAATGTTTTTTTAAGAAATTGAAGACAAAAAGAGATACAAATATTACCTACCAAAATATTGCAAATATTGCGTCGAAAAAAAAAATAAAAAAATATATAAAGAATGTTTGTGCTATTTATAAGTTCAGTTTTCAAGTCATGCACAGGTATAGAAGTTATGTTGTAAAGGATTTAATTTTACAAAGGGCGTGACAAACGCATACATATTTTGTAGGTTTAAACTGATTATAATTTTTTTTAGATCTAAAATTGCAGCTGATTTCAACCGGTGTGTGCATAGCATATATGAAAATATTGGCAAAGATCAAATCTCACATCATTCCGATCATCCGTATAGAAGTTGTAAAAGGTTTAATTTTACGTAATGACTTATTAATGACTGATTAGTGTGGGAGATACAAGAAGGGGCGCGGCAAAATCCTCCATATTACGTACGCTCAAAGTGATTTTAAAAACTTCAAGTTCAAATATCACCATGTCATTTGTAAATAAATTTGCATTCTATTAAATATAGATGCAAAATAGTCTTGAGCCAGGACAATATCCCAGTTCAAAAACTTCATCAAATATCAAAATACAACTGGTTCGGAATGCTAGGAAAATGGACTATATCTAAACTAAGTCTGGGAATAGTAATACTATGTTCAGAGTTTGAATAAATTCCTGTACACCAGCCAACCAGGTAGACAGACGGACGAGAAAGGGATTTTAGACATAAGTCACTCCTTTAATGCGTTACACTTTGTTCTATCCCAACTATTGACTACGTATAAATTGATTATGATGATTTGTACAAAGAGGACTATCATTAATTCGGTGTATAAATTCCATCGGCAATGTGGGATCTGGAATCGATAACTTATGAATATACCTCTGAATACGTAGTTGCGCAAAATAAAGTAATTTTTTTAAGTTTTGAGCGTTTACAAGCGATTTACCCTGAAGAGTATATCCTTACACCGCATACGAAGTAGCGGGTATTTGCTAGTATTATAATGAACATATTTTTCCTCACAAACAGGCCACCCTACTTTCCAGCTATTCTTGTAATTGAAACAATATTGCAATTGCTGTCCATTCGCAACGGAACTTCATACAACAGATTTTTGAGCAGAGGTCGGATGTTATGAAACCGATCTTTGAATGTTTGCTGAACTCCCATATTACTCCTTTCATAGTCTTCCAAATAAAGGGTGATTTTTTAAGAGCTTGATAACTTTTTTTTTTTAAAAACGCATAAAATTTGCAAAATCTCATCGGTTCTTTATTTGAAACGTTAGATTGGTCCATGACATTTACTTTTTGAAGATAATTTCATTTAAATGTTGACCGCGGCTGCGTCTTAGGTGGTCCATCCGCTTAGTCCAATTTTGGCATTTCCACGTTTTTGAGTAACAGAGACCCAATTGGTGCGAACGGCGACGAATCGAAAATTGGTGGTCATCATTAACACTGGCCGATACAGCTGCGATATTTTCTTCAGTTCGCACTCTACGTAAGCGTGTTGGTGGTTTAATGTCCAACAATGTAAATTTGGTGCGAAATTTAGTCACAATAGCCCGAATAGCCGCTTCAGTGGGTCGATTAAACTGACCATAAAATGGAAGTGCGCAATGAACTTTCTTAACAGAGCACGCATTTTGATAATAAAATTCAATAATTTGCAAGCGTTGTTCGTTTGTAAGACGATTCATGATGAAATGTCAAAGCATACTGAGCATCTTTCTCTTTGACACCATGTCTGAAATCCCACGTGATCTGTCAAATACTAATGCATGAAAATCCTAACCTCAAAAAAATCACTCTTTACATTTTATAACATAAATTTCATTCATAAAGGCTAGAGCTTTCTTTCTAAACTTGAAAAGGTTCATAATGTCATTTTAGTTGTATGAAATTGACAATTTCTTTTCATTGATTCCCCTCATAAATTGTCCTTGATTTATGTATCCGAGTTTAGTGAAACCCAAACACACAAAAGCAGTAACTACTAAACCCAAGAACCCTCAACAATTCTTAGAAATAATTTAAGACATTAATGCAATATTTAACATTATGGCGCTTTATTTGATCTCCAAACGAAATTTATTTGACATCAGTAAAGGCTACCGCCGCCACCACCACAGCCATCACTGTGTCGCCGACTAGCTGCAGTGCAACTGGGACGTGATTGGAGGGAGCAAAACAGAAAGTACGACGGATACGTCGAAGACGTTTAAATAAGTTAATATACATTGTCTTCTTGGGGCTACTTTATTGTCATCTTTTCAAATAAAATATAATAACGACATTTGTTAAAAATGATTGTTTTTTGTTCGCAATCTGGCATTTTAACCGTTTCAAGATAGAAAACAATCAATAAATCTCAATATTGTGCAAAAACCCCAAAACCACACCAACCAACAGCAGCAAATGCACACACACACACACATGCGAGCCACAGCGTGCATACCAAAACAATAGGATTTTGAAAACGGTTTTTTCGACTGAACTTTTTTTTCGCCGTCGTATCTCTTTGTGCTACTGTTTTGTTTTAGGAGGATTTATATATTTTTGTGTTGTGTATTTATGGGGTATTAGACAGAAACAAAAAGGAGACATTTTTTATTTTGAAAATGTGGCAGCAGATTCGATGAGAAGATTTATTGGCGGTTTATTCTTTTTTAAATAATAAATAAATGGATGATGATGATTGTTGACATTTAGGTGGGGTTTTTTGTAGGGGGATCATTAGCAAATGTCTCGTCGAAATCTAATGGGTATGAGCAAAAAGAAGTTAATTTCGACCTGGCCGAATCTTATATACCCTCCACCACGGAGGGCACAGTATTACCGGCCCAGAGATAGACCCATTGTTTAGTATACCGATCGACTCGGAATCGATCCTTGTATCAAGTAAAAAATTGTTCTTAGTTTAAGTAATAATTTACTTGTTTCAAGGAAAAAATCAGCTATTCTGTCCTCAGTTTAAGTAAATATTTACCTGATTTGAGTAAAAATTTACGTAGTTTTAAGAAAATTTTAGCAACATTTTACTTAGATTTAGTAAAAATTTACTTGGTTTGAGTAGAAATTTACTTAGTTGTAGGAAAATTTTATTTGAATTTTGTAAAAAATAACTTGGTTTCAAGCAAATTTTTACTTAGATTTAGTAAAAATGTACTTGGTTTGTGGAAAAACTTACTGCAATTTTCCTCAGTTTGAGTAAATATTTTCTTAGTTTGAGGAAAATTTAACCACAAATCGTGAGTGAAAATTGTGTGGGAGCTATATATAAATCTGAACCGATCTGACCCATTTTCATCATGGATGTTTCTAGATATAATATAAGTTATTTTGCTAAATTTGAAGAAGATCTGTAAAAATATGTGTTTTTTTTTTTTTTTTTTTATACTTTTATTTTCAATGATAACAACTTACAATGTAATAAGTGCCCCAGCGCCACTTGGACATTATTGGGGCGAGTTGGCATAGGTGTATGACTTCATTAAAAAAAAGTAAGCAATAATACATCAAGTTTGAATTTTAATATACAATTATAATAGATATAAAAGAAAAATTACAATAGAAGCATTTCTATACTTTGTAGTAGATGTGATTTTAAACTAGATTTAAATCCTGAAATTCTCGATATACTTTTAAGAGTTTGAGGAAGGTGATTGTACTCAGAGCAGCCGATGTATTCAATACGTTGTTTCGTGGTTTCCAGCCTACATCTTGTCACACGCAAATTCAAATTATTTCTAGTATTAAAAACCAATTGGAAATTCTGAACACTTCTTGTAACCATAAACTATGGGCAGATAATTCAGATGGCTGTGTATAAGGCTATTGTAAATTAACAGTTTAGTTTTCTCATCAAATTTATACTTGAATTTATACAAAATTCCAATCGCTGGAGCAACTTTCCGTTTTATGTATTGAATATGTGTATTCCATGATAAGTTGGCCTGAAAATGGATACCCAAATACTTCAACGAATTACATTCATACACTTCTTTTCCACCAATTAAAACACTAAACATATTGCCGCCTCCAGTATAATATGGTCGAAATCTCATCAGTTTCGTCTTTTCGGCATTCAACACAAGCTTATTGATCCTTGCATATTCTAAAATAACACCAGCATCATGTTCAATTTGAGCCTTCAATATTACGTCGTGGTTGTACGGATAAAATAGGCTTATATCGTCGGCATACATTACCAATTTGCCATGCAAACTGAGATTAGCAATGTCATTGATATATATCGTAAATAGCAGCGGGCCTAGTACGCTACCCTGTGCTACGCCATGTTTCACAAGGCCTACATTACTTCTGCAATCATTTATTTCCACGTACTGTTTTCTCCCTTGCAGATAATTTGTCATTAATTGTAATGAATTTCCAGAAATGCCGTAGAATGGAAGTTTCCGCATAAGAATTTCATGATCCACCAGATCGAAGGCTTTCGAAAAATCATAAAAAATTCCCGCCACTCCACCGTTACCATTATCCAGACCATCACACACCATATTAATCACGTTTACAACAGCATCTTGCGTACCACTACCTTTTCTAAACCCAAACTGGTATCGATATATCTGTTTAGTCTGCTCTAGAAAAGTAGTTAACTGGCTATGCAAAATTTTCTCAAACACTTTATCAATTATCGGCAATAACGCGATTGGTCTGTACTTATCAACGGTACACGCACCAGATTCCTTAGATATGGGAATTATTTTAGATATTTTAAGAACTTCAGGATATGTCCCAGTATTTAAAATATCATTAAACATACTTGAAAGTCTGGAACATATGACATCACTACATTTTGATAGTGCTTTGCTTGAAATGCCGTCCTGACCAGGACTTTTATTAAGCTGAAGATTTGAAATATGCTGCAAAACTTCTTCATCTGCGATATTAGTAAAAGAAAAAAGTTGCTGGCATTGTGTCATGTTGCGAAATATATTATCACAATCTCCAGGTAATTGCACAATACTCTCCTTCAGTAGAGATGGAGCTTGTAAAAAGAATTCATGGAAGGCATCACATTTTCCTCTGTTATCCACTACAAATTCACCATCATTACCTTTAATTTTTATCTCCGATCTCAATGATCTACCGAGATGTTCATTCAAAAATTTCCAACTTTTTTTTGGATTCTGTTTAAGAGCTTCAAGTTGATCTTGGTAAAATGCATTCATACATATTTGATTAGCTTTCTTTATGATTTTGCTAATTTGCTTCAACATCTTTTCTAGACTGGAATTAGCGCCTTTCTTCCTCCGCTTCACCAACAAGGCCTTCTTCAATTGAATGAGCGATCGTAAATTCTCATTAACCCATGGAGTAATTAAGGTTTTTGTCAGTGTATTTTCTTCCCTTTCGACAGTAGCTTCTCTGATACAATTAGAAAACTCACTCATAAAATCACACACATCCACAGATGGATTTCCAGTAAACTGCATGGAATTCAAACGACCTTGAACGTGAACTCTTAATGAATCATAATTACATTGACGGAACATTTTTTTCGTGTAATTAGATGTCTCAGAACGTAAAAGAACTTTACACGATATTATATTGTGATCAGTTAATCCACACTCAATTGAATCAATGGCCCATCTATTTGGAATATTGCTGAAAATATTATCTATCGATGTGCCACTTCCTGGTCTCGTTATTAAATAATGACAATTCTTGTAATCAAAATGGCCCAATATATTTGATACGGCTGCCGATGATGCTGGGTTTAAAAAATCTATATTCGAATCACCAACAAAAATATTTGGAGATCCAGAAATATCTTGTAGCGCATTCTCAATAAAAAACGTGAATGTATTCAAATCACACTTTTGCGAACGATAAAAACTGGTAACTTTCATAGATTTACCATCAATTTTGACATTCTCCAACGAAATTCGAATAGTCTCAATAAATTGTCTGCTTTCACATTCTTCAACAACATATTGGATATTTTCTTTCACAAAAAGCGTTGTTCCCCCATAACCGTCTTTTCTACAGCAATGTACAGAATTATAGCCCGGAATGTTGTATATCTGCTTCATATTCGACTGAAACCACGTCTCCTGAATAGCTATCACATTTGGTAATACCTCAAACTCGGAAATTAACGATTTAAATTTGTTGAACTTATTTATGGACGAAATGCTTCTAATGTTTACAGACAATACATTTAATGCTTGAAGATTTATACTTTCTACATAATCATTAAATGACTCTACATTTAAAAAATAGTTATTAATTAAAACCATTATAATAATTTAATTTTATTTAATATACACAAAATGAGAAAATGCATTATACGCACAATTACGATGGAGACATGAACTGGGATTTGGCGCCATCCTCATCATCGTCATCAGAATCATCTACGGCAATAACTTTCTTTTGCAGCCTTCGGCTATGGGCTTTGCTAGTTGTAGCTTCCAAGATAATTTTGTTAACATCTTCCTCATTCCTGATTACACGGGGCTTAGAAATTTCGTGTCTTTTTGCAAAAATTTTATTTCCATTCGAATACACAGCATGGTAACCAACAGATTTCAATGTTCTGGCATATTTAAATAGCTCTAAGGTCTCCTTACTTAAGAAATCATTCACATATATCGATTTTGTGTTATCGTCTTCCTTAAATTTGGGTTTGGCAGCCATCAGTTTTTCTTTTGCAGCTTTTGAACTGAATTTCACAACAAGACTTTGATTAGGTCTTCCCAGATCCTTTTTCTTTAGAAAATATGCTTCTTCTATATTGTCTTTTTGAATTTCCACACCCACTGTCTTCGAAATTTCAATAACTGCCTCGGCAGCACTCACTTCACCAGAAGTTTTAACTCCACTTATAACACAATCATTCCTTACTCGCTGATTATTGAGCATTTTTACAGAGTCCTTCAGACCATTTATTTCAGTTTTTAGTTAACGGTTTTCATTTTCAATATTTTCAATTTTTTTTTTGTTTTCCACAACCCCCTTCAATATTTCATCAAACTTCTTCGACATGAAATTCATTGAATCTTGCAACTCTGTCAGCTGATCAAGTTTATTCAGTTTTGTTTTTATTTCCAGCAGTTCTCCTCTAACTGTGTTATCAGCGCTACTACCACAATCACACATATGACACACGTACTCTTCTGCTTCATGCTCAAGCAAACGTTGGTACTGACGTTTATCCAACTTCGTACACAACACATGAAATATTTTGTTGCATTTGTCACATTCGATGCTGTCTTCCTTCTCCTCTTTCACCTCCATTCCGCACTGACCACAAACTATTTTTGTATTTTTAACGCTTCTACGACTTGTACCCGCCATACTCGATGCTTTCCGAATAGATCGCGCTTTGTTTGTTGATGTTTAAACGTTTGTGTGTTTGATTGAGTTCAATTACACTGTGTTTTAAAATTTTTATTCAAACCAACAACGGAGCTCACTTTTTCTAGGACTGATCAATAGGGTTGCCAACTCGTGATTGTTGACAAGAAAAAATCAAATCGGGGGCGAAATTTGAATAGGAGCCATATACATATATATCTGAACCGATCTGACCTATTTTCACTTTAGGTGTTCTTAGTTTATATATAATATATTTTGCTAAATTTGAAGACAATCTGTTAAAATACGTAGTTTCTAAAGCAGAAAAAGTCAAATTGGGAGCGAAATTTGTATGGGAGCTATATATAAACCATAATCGATCTGACTCATTTTTACCATGGGTGTTTCTAATGGAAATATAAGATCTTTTAATAATTTTGTAGAAAATCTGTTCAAATATGTGGTATCTCGAGTTAAAAGAGTCAAATCGGGAGTGAAATTCGTATAGGGACTATATCTAAATCTGAACCGATTTTCTTCTTATCCCGAAAAACTTCGTTGTGCAAATTTTCATTTTGTTCTAGCTACAATTGCTACCTGTACTTTGATTACCAGAAGAGATGGACAGACAGACGGACTGACAGCTTTCAAATGATAAAAGAATATCTGTTAAACATATGTCAAATTTAATGCTATTAGTGGTATTACCAAGCATTTCAAACTTTCTCCTTATTATACAATCCACTAGGGTATTACTATCGTTGTGTGTTTGTTTGTATAAGCCAAAGGAAACAAGGTAGACCAAATAGAAGCAGATTGGTTCATATTTAGATATATTCCCCATACAAATGTCGCTCTTGATGTAAATTTTTCTGCTCTTGATAGCACATATTTAATTGAATTTCTTAAAATTTATCAGATTACTTTATATTTCATCTATAAACATCTGTGGTAAAAGTGAATCATATCGATTCAGATTTATATACAGCTCCCATACAAACTTCGCACTCGATTAGACTGTTTCTGCTATTTTTTACATATTTCACACAGTACCTTATGATTCAACTAGAAACATTTATGATTAAAGTGGGTCAGGTCGGTTCAGATTTAGATATACCCATACAAATCTCGATATCACTTTTTTTCTCGAATTCAATTGTTGGGTGTTACAGACCGAAATAATCAAACGAAATTTACCATAATTATACCCTCACTTTACAGAGTAGGTGGGTATATATATTTTGGGACAGACAAAAAGTGTAACTCATTGAAAGACTCGTAATCACTCTTTCAAAGGGATTTGCCCAAGAATTTTTGGACCAAATCCGTTTCACGACTTTTTAAGGTGTTTAAGCCATGTCCGTCCGTCTGTCTGGCTGGCTGGTGTACACGATAACTCTTGAAAGAGGTTATTTTTCCCAAACTTAGTTCAATTTCGAAGATGGACGAAATTTCCACGCCCCTTCCAGTACCTCCCACACCAAAGCTGTTATACCTTCTATAGCGATGATCAGAATACTGCGAAATTTGGTATTTATCAATGTTTTTTTAGTGGTTACATTTGCATGGAATATGGGCGAAATTGCCTCACCCCTTCACCCATATAAAGTGGCATAAACTTTGGTTACAATGAAACCTATATATCATCCATATGGGTGGTCAAAATCATTTGCAATTTTATATTTAAAAATGCTTTTAAAGTCACTTTAAAATATTTACGCTTTAGCCACGCCCCTTCTTATACCTGCCACACAATTGTCTCTATCCTAGGTAATTTTAAATCCTTTATATCTTTTATACTGGTGCACGGAATCCACTATGACTTCATATTTGATCATGTTTTTACAATTGTTTTATAAATGTGGAAGCTGATACTATATGATATGAACCACCTAGTGCCTTCTACGCAAGTTATCATGCCCTAAGTTAAGTTTATCTTAGGCTATGATCCCTATAACTTCCGTATATATGTTCTCTGAGAGTGGCGGTATATAAAAGTCGGATTAGCCGACTGAAGCTTACTAACTTGTTTTGACCTAAATTAATAAATAATTGTTCTTATTTGCCTTGTCATTTCTCATTCTGCAACTTGAAAGTAGTTTATCATAAATGTACCAAACCATTTGTATATATTCCGGTATGTTACAAATTGCGTTCAACAAGGAACTAAAATTATTTTTAATGAAGATCAAATTTAAGGGTTATACGTACATGGCGAAAATCACTTTGGTAGAGCTACAATAATTCACATATTGTTATTGGCAATGAATAGATCTTTCAGTGCTGCTTGCGCCACACATGTCTAATCTCTGGAAAGTTTTCTGATACCAATTCATTCTACGTTGCAATTTGTTTCGCATTCATTAATTCCGCCGACATGCGTTTAACTTTTCAATAGAAGACAGTCATTAATACTTGTAATTTGTTATTTCCATATTCGATATGCCTTCAGTGGTGCTCGTTCTTCGACGAATTCCATCGAATGTGGGTTTAGTCAGAACAATTTATCATTCTGCAAAAAATAACTAAAACCAAAAAAGAAAAAACAATAAGTCATCTTTTGGCTGTTCATGCGTTTGTTGTTGTTGTCTGCTGCCCTCCTTCAAATGTCAGTTTATTTTTCAATGAAGGCTTTTTGGTTAAGAACTTCCCCGCAGGCTGACGACGACTGCGATGATGATGTTGTTCTGAATTTTGTGAATCTCCCCAAACACAGACCAGTTGTAATTTCTATTACAACTTTAAAAAGCACGTGTGTATGTATTCTGACAGTTGTGTGTTCAGACAAATCTACATATGGTCTGTCTGTTACATAAATACATGCGGGTCATCAACATCAGTGCCATCAACGGCTTTATGTTTGCCTGAGTTTGGTTAGGCTGGAATTGTAGCTACGTTTGAAAATTGATTACGACGGCATAATTTAATTGTATTTCCATTCCTTTCCATTTCTTTTATATTTGTTCGTTTTTCGAATTGTTCTCTGTTTTCCATTTTTGCACGCAAAATGCCTTTGGGCCATATCCGTTTGTGACATTTAATAATGTTACCATTTCGTTCGTTTTCGAGTTTGTTGTAGGACGCAGCAGGATGATACCGCCGTCACGCTCCGCTCCACTCCACTGCACAACTTTACCAAATAATCAATTTGCTAAAGATCAAAAGAAGTTATGCAGAAAAATTAATCATGCCCTCGAGCCGTTGTAAAAGTAATTTTCAAAAGTTAATAATGAACCGTCGTCGCATCTACAGGGCCGAGGAGCATGATGGTTAATGAAAACAAAGGCCGGAAACTAGCAAAAGCCGATGTGGTGGTGACAGGAAAATATTTCTTTTGATTTGGTAAGTTTCACACATACATATGCGTGCCATGCAAGCCGTAGCCGGAAGCCTTTGGATTAAAATTAACAAAGTTTGCAAAAGAGCAAATAATAAAATACCAAAAAATACAAATATTTCTTCTATTCATATCTTGCGTATGTATTATAAAAATTTATAATTAAATAATTAGATAATTAAATAATTAAATAATTAAATAATTAAATAATTAAATAATTAAATAATTAAATAATTAAATAATTAAATAATTAAATAATTAAATAATTAAATAATTAAATAATTAAATAATTAAATAATTAAATAATTAAATAATTAAATAATTAAATAATTAAATAATTAAATAATTAAATAATTAAATAATTAAATAATTAAATAATTAAATAATTAAATAATTAAATAATTAAATAATTAAATAATTAAATAATTAAATAATTAAATAATTAAATAATTAAATAATTAAATAATTAAATAATTAAATAATTAAATAATTAAATAATTAAATAATTAAATAATTAAATAATTAAATAATTAAATAATTAAATAATTAAATAATTAAATAATTAAATAATTAAATAATTAAATAATTAAATAATTAAATAATTAAATAATTAAATAATTAAATAATTAAATAATTAAATAATTAAATAATTAAATAATTAAATAATTAAATAATTAAATAATTAAATAATTAAATAATTAAATAATTAAATAATTAAATAATTAAATAATTAAATAATTAAATAATTAAATAATTAAATAATTAAATAATTAAATAATTAAATAATTAAATAATTAAATAATTAAATAATTAAATAATTAAATAATTAAATAATTAAATAATTAAATAATTAAATAATTAAATAATTAAATAATTAAATAATTAAATAATTAAATAATTAAATAATTAAATAATTAAATAATTAAATAATTAAATAATTAAATAATTAAATAATTAAATAATTAAATAATTAAATAATTAAATAATTAAATAATTAAATAATTAAATAATTAAATAATTAAATAATTAAATAATTAAATAATTAAATAATTAAATAATTAAATAATTAAATAATTAAATAATTAAATAATTAAATAATTAAATAATTAAATAATTAAATAATTAAATAATTAAATAATTAAATAATTAAATAATTAAATAATTAAATAATTAAATAATTAAATAATTAAATAATTAAATAATTAAATAATTAAATAATTAAATAATTAAATAATTAAATAATTAAATAATTAAATAATTAAATAATTAAATAATTAAATAATTAAATAATTAAATAATTAAATAATTAAATAATTAAATAATTAAATAATTAAATAATTAAATAATTAAATAATTAAATAATTAAATAATTAAATAATTAAATAATTAAATAATTAAATAATTAAATAATTAAATAATTAAATAATTAAATAATTAAATAATTAAATAATTAAATAATTAAATAATTAAATAATTAAATAATTAAATAATTAAATAATTAAATAATTAAATAATTAAATAATTAAATAATTAAATAATTAAATAATTAAATAATTAAATAATTAAATAATTAAATAATTAAATAATTAAATAATTAAATAATTAAATAATTAAATAATTAAATAATTAAATAATTAAATAATTAAATAATTAAATAATTAAATAATTAAATAATTAAATAATTAAATAATTAAATAATTAAATAATTAAATAATTAAATAATTAAATAATTAAATAATTAAATAATTAAATAATTAAATAATTAAATAATTAAATAATTAAATAATTAAATAATTAAATAATTAAATAATTAAATAATTAAATAATTAAATAATTAAATAATTAAATAATTAAATAATTAAATAATTAAATAATTAAATAATTAAATAATTAAATAATTAAATAATTAAATAATTAAATAATTAAATAATTAAATAATTAAATAATTAAATAATTAAATAATTAAATAATTAAATAATTAAATAATTAAATAATTAAATAATTAAATAATTAAATAATTAAATAATTAAATAATTAAATAATTAAATAATTAAATAATTAAATAATTAAATAATTAAATAATTAAATAATTAAATAATTAAATAATTAAATAATTAAATAATTAAATAATTAAATAATTAAATAATTAAATAATTAAATAATTAAATAATTAAATAATTAAATAATTAAATAATTAAATAATTAAATAATTAAATAATTAAATAATTAAATAATTAAATAATTAAATAATTAAATAATTAAATAATTAAATAATTAAATAATTAAATAATTAAATAATTAAATAATTAAATAATTAAATAATTAAATAATTAAATAATTAAATAATTAAATAATTAAATAATTAAATAATTAAATAATTAAATAATTAAATAATTAAATAATTAAATAATTAAATAATTAAATAATTAAATAATTAAATAATTAAATAATTAAATAATTAAATAATTAAATAATTAAATAATTA
This sequence comes from Polietes domitor, assembly GCA_947397865.1. Taxonomy (NCBI): domain Eukaryota; kingdom Metazoa; phylum Arthropoda; class Insecta; order Diptera; family Muscidae; genus Polietes; species Polietes domitor. The sequence continues at coordinate 146,215,494 of OX377619.1, forward strand.
AATAATTAAATAATTAAATAATTAAATAATTAAATAATTAAATAATTAAATAATTAAATAATTAAATAATTAAATAATTAAATAATTAAATAATTAAATAATTAAATAATTAAATAATTAAATAATTAAATAATTAAATAATTAAATAATTAAATAATTAAATAATTAAATAATTAAATAATTAAATAATTAAATAATTAAATAATTAAATAATTAAATAATTAAATAATTAAATAATTAAATAATTAAATAATTAAATAATTAAATAATTAAATAATTAAATAATTAAATAATTAAATAATTAAATAATTAAATAATTAAATAATTAAATAATTAAATAATTAAATAATTAAATAATTAAATAATTAAATAATTAAATAATTAAATAATTAAATAATTAAATAATTAAATAATTAAATAATTAAATAATTAAATAATTAAATAATTAAATAATTAAATAATTAAATAATTAAATAATTAAATAATTAAATAATTAAATAATTAAATAATTAAATAATTAAATAATTAAATAATTAAATAATTAAATAATTAAATAATTAAATAATTAAATAATTAAATAATTAAATAATTAAATAATTAAATAATTAAATAATTAAATAATTAAATAATTAAATAATTAAATAATTAAATAATTAAATAATTAAATAATTAAATAATTAAATAATTAAATAATTAAATAATTAAATAATTAAATAATTAAATAATTAAATAATTAAATAATTAAATAATTAAATAATTAAATAATTAAATAATTAAATAATTAAATAATTAAATAATTAAATAATTAAATAATTAAATAATTAAATAATTAAATAATTAAATAATTAAATAATTAAATAATTAAATAATTAAATAATTAAATAATTAAATAATTAAATAATTAAATAATTAAATAATTAAATAATTAAATAATTAAATAATTAAATAATTAAATAATTAAATAATTAAATAATTAAATAATTAAATAATTAAATAATTAAATAATTAAATAATTAAATAATTAAATAATTAAATAATTAAATAATTAAATAATTAAATAATTAAATAATTAAATAATTAAATAATTAAATAATTAAATAATTAAATAATTAAATAATTAAATAATTAAATAATTAAATAATTAAATAATTAAATAATTAAATAATTAAATAATTAAATAATTAAATAATTAAATAATTAAATAATTAAATAATTAAATAATTAAATAATTAAATAATTAAATAATTAAATAATTAAATAATTAAATAATTAAATAATTAAATAATTAAATAATTAAATAATTAAATAATTAAATAATTAAATAATTAAATAATTAAATAATTAAATAATTAAATAATTAAATAATTAAATAATTAAATAATTAAATAATTAAATAATTAAATAATTAAATAATTAAATAATTAAATAATTAAATAATTAAATAATTAAAT